>CM053502.1:146144091-146246400 GCA_028627145.1 Eidolon dupreanum
AAGCACGAACAAAATTATTTCTTCAGAGATATCACCTTGTGAAATAAAGAGAGAAATAATATTCATGCTTCTTTTATCTACAGTTTATGTAAAGAACAACATAAATTACATTTAAGTGTGACTTACAAGTACTGTAGATTGCCAAATTTTATCATATTGCTAGATTAAGCCATCTTTTTCAACTTTTGGGGGGACTCAATGATAGGTTTAGTCACTGTCCACTGGGAACAAAAAGCTTTTTGTTCCCAGACATTCATGCCATCAAAAACTATCTCTGATTATGTGAAGTTTATGTTTTAAAACATTTCTGAAATTATCTTTGTTGTAGATACCTTGGTAGCCTCTTTCAACTTCCATTCTATCCTTTTTCCTTTGGAAAAATCGGAATGCCAAAAACCTGCATCATCCAGACTCACTTGTAGCATATTTAATTCCATCAAATAAATGCACCTACAGGAGACTGAAAAGCAGAAATTCTTTGGCAAACAAGGTCACTTTGATGTGAGTAAATGGCCAAGGCCAGGTGGCCTCATTTCCAGTGGCTAGTCTGTGAGTGTGAAGAGGAGGCCGTGGAGGAAGTTTTATTGGTTAGCTAGTCAGACATGAGTTACAGGATTGAACAAAGGAACTGAGGGCCAGCATGGAGACCACCCAAAGAATACCCTACTGGTAGTTAGAGAATCCCTCCTGTATCCCCAGAGACAAAGGACAGGAGGGCCAAAATCTTCAGTGGTTTAATTTGGCCACGGACACTTGCACAGAAGGTACTACCCTAACCTGCCCACAGCCTAAGCTTCATTGTACCATCATTATAATACCATGTTTATGCCTGGAAGTTCATGAATCTAATTATAACAGATTGAATTCTGGATAAAGTACATACACACTAGGCAAAGTGTTATATAGCAGCCAGCTGTCAGTCAAGGTAACCTTACTTCCAATCATCTAAGACCTCCCATCGTGGCCCAAATCTAAACTGACCTTCCCACTTCTGGGTGGTTAAAACTCTTTGCTGAAAACCTGCTCCTTCCGTGGGGTATACTCCATCTTATCACCACCTGTCAAGTTCCACAGGGCTGCAGACTTCCTTAGCATGGCCCATTTCCTTCTAAAATGTACTTCCAATAAATCTTACTTTTTCTAAATCTCACTGACCTGTAATTCTTTGCTGTGTTGGGAGGGAAGAACCGAGGGACACCAAACCACTGTCTTCCCCCATGCTGCTGGGTGACACCAAATTTCACATCACCCCAGTAGTAACAGTTTTGATGAATGAAACAGCTTCCTGACCACTGATGTGCTATGGTATCCAATAATCCAGTAGCAGCCCCTTAATTTCAATTCTTCTAGTTCTTCCAACAATTTTGTGTGTATCTAGTTCCCTGTATAGAAACCCTTACATTTGTACTAAGTAGAGTAGTTTGTATTATCTAGCATGGAATTCTGCTACATACATAGGGAGATTTTTTTAACAATGTGTATTTCCATTCTTAATTGCTTTTTTTTTCCATTTTATTTCTTTAGGCTGAAACATACCTCATAACATTGTAAAATATTCAGGTGTTTTTTTTTTTTTCATTTCATACGATGTTTTTAAGTAGTAGATATTTATAATTTTTTTCTTCCATGGATAATTTCAAATATATACAAGAGATTACCATAATAAACTCTGATGTACCAATTACCCAGTTTCAATCATTATTAATTGGTGGGGTAAAATTTTTTTATCATGTAAAAACCCTATCCACTTGTCCTTAACATAGATCATTATTAGTAACATGTGATTTACCAGTTTCATGCACTAGGGGCTTATTTATTACAAAATTGAATTTAAGATTTAATAATAATAATGAAATAGAAATGTAATAAAATAAAATAATATAAATAAATGTACATGTTATACCAACATAGTTAATGAAAACTTAATATAAATATAATAATGTATCATGACAAAATCCATATATTAAATAAATATCTGGCATATCTTATGCCTTGTAAATTTGCTACTATTTGGGGTTAGAGTAATGATATATGCTTTGCCATATTTCTCTGACTATTTTAGGAAGAAATGACATATGTGCCCCCAGCTCTTCAAAATTTCAGGTCATTTTCAATTTCTCTCATTATCTCAAGAAATTTTTACTACTTCCATAAGGTTTCAGACTGGCTTCTTTTAAACCATATTTTTCTTGCATGAAAATATATTGGGAGAATTATTAAACACTAAAAAGAGATGCAAGTTAAAAACCAGTACTTATTGAATCTCTGTCTCTCACACACACACACACACAATTTTGAATATTTGGGAGCAAAGAACTTGTAAACAAATCATTTATGCATATTTCATCAGGAAGTTAAGATTTGCAAGACCCAATTGGATTTTGTGTGTTCAAAAGTAAAAATGACAAATAAAACTGGTTCCAAGAAGGACAAACTTGTTTTTCAACACAAGCTGAGTAGCCCTTCCCAGATGTGCTAAGCAATCACCCATTTTGGTTTCTGCCTCAGTGGATGAGCACTGGCCTTATAGGAAGTGATATTGGCATAATCAGGTCTCTTGCCAGTAGTGCACAATCTCACTTTGACATGACTGCTAGGCTAATAATACAGGTCTCCCAGTTACACAGAAATATTAGATTTTCCTATCACTCACTGCACATAAATGTGTTTTGCCTTTCTCTTCGAAAACCAAAGCCAAAACAAAACAACCAACACACACATACACGCGCCATTGAGTATTTTTTCTGATTTTGTATACATATGACAAATGTGTATGATTGAAGATTATAATTCAAAATTTCCTTGTGCAAATACTTTAGTAAAACTGATAGCCCAGGAAGAAAAACCTTGTTTTTCTTGCATCCAATCATGTAACTGTTATACATACACTGACCTAGTTTCTCAGTATCGTCATTTGATCAAAACTGTTTTCTCTATCTTGTGATTATATATACATTCATGAATATATATTTATACATATATATTCATCAGGGAAATGAAGAACATTTTAAGTAAAACAAAACGAATAAATGTTCAATATCAAAAAAAGACTACAATAATATCTTTAATAATAAAAATTTAAATGCAAAATAATTGATAATCAACTCTCAGATCCACAGAACACCTCATTATCTCTTCCTAGACATTTCATGAACCATGCAATCATGCAAGTCAATGTTTTACATTTTTTTGTATCCCACTTACAGCATGATGTCAGAGATTTCCTATAATTCCTATTTGCTAGTTATTAAGAGTAATGTCTAGTTTGACATCCTATGGTCTCCTTTTTCAGGATTCTTTACCATCACCTTTTTTCCCCTGTCCCTATGCTATGCTATTACTTCCTAGGAGATGAAGAATTTTCACTAATGCCATCCAGCCTGGCCAGCTCTCCTCAGACAATGCTCTGTCTTGAAACTCTCCCTTCAACCTCTCCCTCATGCAAGCTTACCTACTGACTTATTTTTTAGGACACAGTTTTAGCTTATTATTGTGCAAGGAAGATCTGGAAAGCTCATTCACTTTAAGTATTAATATCTGAGAGAAATTAGTCGGTTACCCTATATACACAGGCCCTAAGAGATTTGCATTTTAATAGAGGACAATTCCTTCATAACTCAAAGGAGTGGACTATCTCTAATGGTGGAATTTCAGGCATTGTTGACACCAGTGGAGGAAATATTTGGGATGAGAATATTTATCACTAAATCATAATACTTGAGATGACTATATTTTTTTACTACCTAGGCTTAAGTTTAACTTGAATAGAAGCCAATATATATTCACGTCTGAACAAGAATAAAAGCAGAATTAAATTTAAAGCAAAAATTGAAACTGTTTAATAACCTTATTTTTTAATAAGATGCATGATTTTCTCTCAGCTTCTTATATTTGTAAAGTGGAGTTATTCTATGCAGTTCTTCTCAATTTCATTGTATCTTCACCACTATGGCCTAAGGTTCCCTTAAGCTTCTCTAAATTTAAGACAGCCTTCATACTGATTTTAGGTGCTTGCCCTCACTTTCCTTAGAATATTTACTTTAGAAAACTTGTAATTATAAATTCTTTCTATTCTCCTTTGAGATATAAATCTTTTTTAAAAAGTCTTTTCAATTTTACAACCCAAAAATGTCTTTCTCAAGGACCTGAAAGTTACTTTTAAAATGTAATCATCAAGAAACATAGTACCTCTATCCCAGTTTCTATGGGAGGGTAGAGAACTTAACCCTTTTGGGTCCTTTGCTCCAAGTTGTAAAATTACACTCCTGTCATAAAGAAAGAGAAAGTTCACTTTTGCTTTGAGTAAGGCCAGTTAGCAAACAGAGATGGCCTACAATCCTCCCATACCATTTCAGGTCTTATAATTCTCCTGCTTTTTGTTTCAGTGGAATTGAGTTCAAAATAAGTTCTGGTCTCTTGCCCCTATTGCAATAGCATTGAATAAATTCTTCCTTTCTGTTTAACTTTACTCAGCACCATTTTTTTTTTGATAGTCTGCACATGGACAGATTTAAGTACCTATATCCAATTTGCTTACTTTGCCCCAAGATTCTTTTAAAATTCCTGAAGCAAACATCCTGAATGTAATCTGGCTAAGGAAATAAAGGAAGGACAATACCTTTTTTTTTCACATCAATGGTAGTTTCCTTCTCAGTTTTCTTTTTGATATCTTCCTTTTCTGGTAGTAAAATGAGAAAATTATAAGCCTCTACCTGTTTAATTATTATATATAAGGGCACACATGATTTCCGTTAAGGCATCCAATTCGTCTTGAATAGAATAATCCTAAATCAGAATCATAAATCATGTTAAATATACACAAACTGGCACCTTCATACTAGAATAGCAATTTTGGTGTGCTTTTTCTTCAGAAAAGAAGCAAATTTTTGTTTTGCTAAGGTCATAAAAGTCTTTAATGACAGTGAAAACATTAAATGTCATTGTTAATTATGGTAGAAGTCGATAGTTTTTCTAAAGCATTTAAAAAGTAATATATTGAATGTCTCGAGCAATAAGGGAACTGGAAACGTGCCAGAAATTCAGAAATCTGTAATGCTTACTTGGAACTTCAGATGTACTATATGAAAACAACCATCTAAAAAGAAAAAAAAAATAGCAAACCAACCAACTAGTTTCTTCTTTATACATTAAATAATTTGTCTTTGGAAAGATACATTTTACTAAACTGAATGAATTGAGTAGCATATTCTTATATATTCATATGTGGCCAAGTAAAGTACTGAATTAGAATTAAACAGCTACTCCTAAGAAAGAAAAAATAATCAATTAATAACAATTTTTTAAAAGTTTAGGCCTAAATTTTCTTTTTAAAATTTTATTAATTTTAACTTTATTTGGAATATTCATAAGTCTCAAGAATGTGTGTTACTAATAGTAATAATAAGATTAAGGGAATTTCTTTCTTAGAAAACAATAGCTTTATGACTTTGCCAGTAGTGTTTTAAATGGATATGAATTGATTTATGTGTTCAAAGGTTTTTAAAAAACTTACCTTTCTTTTTTGTTTCAGAAGTCACTTTCCTTTCAGCTTTCTTCTTTTCTCCTTCTTTTTCTACAGAAGAAATTTAAAATATTTTCTTTAGGAAAATTTTATACAAAAAAACAAGATTGGAATGAAGGATTACTGTTAAGTAGATTCTGCCTCCAGATAGCTTTTTGACTTTGAGCAAGTGATTTAACCTTACTAAGTCTATTTTCTTTGCTTGTAAGATAAAAGTACCTCCCTCCAAGTTAGAAAATGTTTACAAAGCACTCTGTATAGTGTTTGGCTCATAGTAAACACATAAAACTGTCAGCTGCTAATATTGTTTATAGCTAAAAAACGTAATAGTTTCAGTTTTCTGGACCAAACAATTGTCTAGTGTCTAAAGTAAAACATACATATATATACTTTTATATAAAACAAACATAAATATATATAAATATATTTCCTGAAGAAAGATACTATAAGTGAGCTAAATTATTTTTTATTTTGTTTTTATACATTCAATTTCGTTAGAAATAACGCACTAGGCCATTAGCGATATCTCTTTTCGACTTAATTGTTTTTTCAAATCTGCCTCTCGTCAACAGGCATTTGGGGCCTGGTGACATTTGTCTGGCAGTGGGTTGAGGACATAATTCCCACTGCCCTTTCTGAGTGGTTGTATCAGTGAGGGTGCTCAGACTATCTTTGCACCCAGTGGTTGCAGTAGGTCTGGATGTCACATAAAAAAAGTATGTTTTGGGTGTAGACTTCATAAAAGATTTCTTTCAGAGATCTGAGAAAACTTTCATCTGAGAGGCAGATGGACCGTCAAATGCCAGCCATAGCCATGTAACAAGTGGACATCCCTGGATATTTTTCTGGTAAGTGTACTCATTTCATTTCAAATAACAAAGCCATGTTAAAGTACAGAGTTGTTGAAATGGAATATTCAGTGCTTTTATGTTTGAGGCAGCTACAAGTACATTAATTTTGGAAATCAACTGATTTTTATCTTAATTTAGTGGTGTTATTTACCTTGTATTTGAAATAGCTTTCTCTTTGTCATTTATCTCTCATTTCAAGTATAGATTTTCATTACCCAGAACTATTAAGAGATTTTACTATAGTGAAGAAATTCAATGAGTAGTTCTAGTGTGAATGCTTAAGTTGTCTACTAATGACTGCATCTTATTAAATATTGGAATTAATTCATTTCCTTAGCTGTCCCTTTTTTACCTACAAGATCAAAGACAACACTTTCAGCATTAGAAGTATAATTTATGAAGGACTTCTTTTCATGACTTCTAGAGATACTTTAGTGTCAAAGAGAGAAACATATTCACACTCTGTCTAAATGTATCCTCAGTGTACCATCACAGATCACCCTATCAGAAGTAGAAAGTCAAGAAGTCATATTTTGATAGTTCCAGAGTTAGAAATAAACCAATTGAATGCCACTTTGCCTATTCCTAAAGGTTCATACATATTAAATATGCAAATAATGTTTAAAATTCTGAATAAAGATTTCTTTGATTTAAGTATCATTTCTTTCAGCTTCTCTGAGAAAAATTTTATGGAGGGCATTTTCCATCTTACCAAAATAAACACGTATGCCAGCTAATTGAATTGGCATTTGCTAAACATCACCTTCTGAAGCCACCCACCAGAAAAGAGGTTAATTAACATACAGAGTACTTGTATTTCTTAGCCCATATCAAAAGTCAATCTCATAGTCACAATAAGATTACAACTCAGTATCCAAGTCTCTGTTTTATAAAGTAAATGAATAAATATTTTATTTAAAAGTTTGTGCCAATTAATGAACTTTACAAGTGAACCTCAGAAAGAAAGTAGATGTTTGAGGCCATAAGATGGAAGATATTCTTTTTATTTTTTTTTTTAAAGCACTCTCTTGTGTAATATATTCTACCTTTAAATTAATATATCTGGAATTTTATTGTGATACAGTAGTCTTGCCTTAGTTCAGATTGAATTAATGCTTTCATTATATAGTCTGCCTATGACCATTATGACCATACTCTGTGAGAGTCATGAACAAGAGCAGAAGTCCACAAAAAGCAGGTATAAATAATATACTTTAATAACATTTTTATGAATTAGACCTTTAAGCTGTCATTATAAGACATACTTTATGCATAGTGAATTCATTTAAAACATCAACTTCTGAAGATTCTGCATTTCTTCAAGCACTATTGTCTCTGTTCTCTAGGTGATTTGGCAGCAGTGGAATAGGTTTTTCATTTATAAAAGACACAACAATTTAATTATAACCTGCTTGGATTTAAAAGTAACCCATGTTTCTTTTATGAAATCTTTCTCTGACTTTTCTCTCTCAGCAGTCAAAAATACTCTTCCCTTTCCACCTAACTATATACCTACTCATCTCATTTCCTCTTCGCTCTCTCTTCTAATTGTTTGCTGTTTTGTTTGTAACAATTAGAGAAGAGTCAGAACATTTAATATAATAGATTATCGTAGGGTCCACAATTAAGTGTGTCTATAGAATGTGAATTTACAAGCATATTGCCTTTCTTTGGCAAAAGTGTCATAAGTCTTGAAATGATGATTTTCTCTAGCAGGGATCACAGAAAAGACTGGTGATCCTCTCCACAATGGTATTTCTGAGCCACAAATATGTTATTAGCTTCTGCATAAATTAACATCAGATGAAAGAAAATTTAAAAGACTTACTTTTTGCTTTCTAAGCCCTTACAATGGGCTTTTCTTTTTAAAATGTTTTTATGCCATCTCAAAGCCAGAGAATGCACAATAGTTAATTATAATTGTACAACTTTCTAAGATGCCTGTTCCTAGCAAAACCAGAAAACAAATGCAAATGTTTCATTTTCATCTTATGTTTTGTTCCTCTCTTCTTTGCTTTTCTAGCGTAGAGATTATCCAAATTTTACAAGTCTGATGGGTGCTTTTCTTCTAATCCTCTATGGCCAGATTTGATGTATTCTTGGTTCCAGTTAAATAAACATATGCTTCTTTCCTAACAATGCATTCCTACATACCTTGTTATTGTCACCTCGTTTCTCTAGAGAGTCAGAGATTGGCTTGGAACCTTACTCACTACAGTGACCATGGAAAATTTCACATAAGCAGATAAGCTCAATTATACCAGTGGTTATTACAGTTCTTCACTGTTATCTACAGACGGGCATGGGGCAAGAGAGTCAGTGACTTTGGTCTGAATTCTGTCTTTAACCCCTTTTTTGGCTATGTGTGATATTAACAATGTGTTGTGATAAGCTGGATTTCAATTTCACCATTTGAACAATGGGACTAACCCTTGCTGACTTATTGTGAGGAATGGAAAAAACTGAGCTAAAGTGCCTGTACCAGAGTGGATGTTCAAAAATAATGATAGCAACAACTAGCTATTACTATATGTTAGAAACAGTAAAAATATGATCATGTATAATACTCAGTAATTTTCTAGGTGTGGTATTTATTAAAATATTGAGTAAATACACATTAATTCTTATTTCTCTACATAGAGGGAAACTGTATCTGGAATATTTTGTATTATGTACTTCAGGGGAAAAAGTACATAAGTAGAAATGAACATGTTGTGAAAGGGCACTGTGCAGGAATGAAGAAGTGGATTCTAGACTCATTTTTGCTATAGTTAATAGCCACTGCCTTAAGCAATCGAGATTAAATCTGACTTCTACCATAAAAGGCAGGAGAATGAGTAGAGTGCATTTAAGTCTCTCTTTACTTGTTTATTACTTCATTCTCCAAATGAAGTATGTATTATCTTGCATTTATTTCCTAGTTTTGTTGAGAACAGGTAACATAAAAAGCTTTAGGGTTGTAAATAGCTGTCATATGTTCTCTGGCTTTGCTATGGCTTAAATTTTTTAAAGTTAGAGAAAAGTCCAATTTTAAGGCTTACGTGAATATGTATATCTGCATATATTCATGTATATATGAACATGCATATATAATGTCAAATGTTAATAAAGCTCAGAAAAAAAAAGTAAAGTTTGGTTAGAGGATTAGAACATGAGTGGGTGGCATTGCTTTATTTTTTAAGGTGGGACAAGATTAAATCTTCCTGAATGGGTAACATTTGAAAAAAATCTTGAAAAAAAGTGAAATAGCTTTGGGCTATTGGGGAGAATTTTTTGGCAGAAGAAAAATATCTGCCAAGACCTTAAAATTGGAGCTTCCTAGATATATTTAGAAGAGCCTGGGGACCAGTGTGACTGGAGCGAAAGTGCAGAAGGAAAGTAATGAGATGTGGCCAGAGGTGGAGCAGGGGCCAATCACTGAGAATAGTGTTGCTCATGGTGTGAGTTTTTCATTTTACAGTGAGTAAGATAAGAGACCACTGAGAAGTTTCAAGCAAAGAAATTATATGATGATAAATTATATTTTAAGAGGAAATTTGACTGTTGCTAGGTGGTGTCAAGGACAACATTAAATTTTGTGATCATATCATACGGAAGAAAACTAAGAAAGTAAAAGAATACAGTCCAAATACTTTTCTTTTTTTTTTTCCTCCAAAAATGTCCTCTAAATTTTACTTGGAACTCTTGAACTATAGAACCACGGTAGGAGTACCTTACCTGACATCGTAATTAGGGTGCTATGACAGCAAAGCTCTCTAAATTAAGGACTTCACTTGAATTATCTGGCATAACTAAGTTGGTCTTTCAGAACCTGAATCTATTTATTGTCTTTGCCTTGACTTTTCCTTTTAGTGATAACTGAATTATTCTTAGAAGCCAGCTCTCCTCATTTTCAGCTATTTAACAACACTTCAAAATCAGCAACTCTATAGCACCTTTCAGTGATTACCCAGAGACTTTTACATGTGTAATTTATTTCCTTCAACAAATGTTTACTTAGCATCATGTAAACTTTTCCAGTGTGTCTTTTCACAGGAGTAAGGAAAACATAAATGTAAGATTCTTTTCTAATAGCTTTTCATTTTCTATGTTATTTATAAATGATAACTTTTTCTTATTTTTATCCATATGCTTTTCCTACATTTGTCTGTAGTTGCAAATAGATTATAAAAGTACTTCATTACATTTAAAACATCAAGAATGCCTTGAAATATGAGAAATTGAGCTTTTTCTTTTTATGACTAAATGATTAATATTTAAAAAAAAAGTTTATCTTTCATAATCAAAATATACTGTTGGAGTTTTTATTCCCCATCAAACCATCACTCTATTTATTTCACTGTAACTTATTTATCAATAAAGATTTTTTCCCTCACCAAAAAAAAAAAAAGATACTACTATTTTTATAATAGATTCTTGAGAATTTAGAACTTGATTTAATAAATTAGACTCAATAGCTATTTTAAAATATAATTCGACTTTGAAATTACCAAAAGTTATTGGTGTATTGAGCATAGTTATGTCTAATTCTCAAGTGAAGTCTTTCAATTTTTAAAAATATTCCTAATAGATATCAATATTTAAAAAGGAAGCAAGTACTCATTCAAAGAATAAAACTTTTCAAGTTGTAATGGTTTTACTCTATTGACTTCAGGTTTGTTTTAACTGATGGACTACCTAAATTTCATAATTTTTCATGAATTACACCAAACTAGTAACAAAATTTTTATCTCCTTCCTAATATAAGGTGTATTTCAGTATGTTCAAAATGTTTTTATATAAAATCCTCACTAATTAAAGAAGTATTCTTCACCCTTTATTGTGTAAACATCTGCCAGGACTTTAATCCATTCAGCTCAAACAGACCTGACTTTAAAGATGCGGCCACTTTTCTCATGGGTTCTAGAGAGGAGAATAATATAATTTGCAATTGCAATAAGCTTTTATAATAGGTAGAAACATCTAGGTCAACTGACAGAAATAGCAAATAAATGTTTTATAAAGAAAAACTGTTACTTGTAAGCTAGAGCTTTGGAGGGACCTGGTTCTTTCTTATAAAATGCTTTATGAGAAAAATTTGCTGGCATAAGAGGGTTCCAATCAGAATTCTATAATAAGAAAGCTAATAATAGATCACATTTGCTCAGATTCGCAAACCGTTTCATCCATAACTCTTCCTGGTCAAAATACAAGGGAAAAAGTGCTTGATACCAGCATAAAAGTTACAATAGAGTTCTGAGGCAGAAAGTTGGACCTGATCAAAAGAAGGCTCCTTTACTGTTCCTCAATTCTTGGGTGCCACCTCTTGAGCTCCAGAGTAAAAACTTATTGTTACTGGACCTTCAAATCAGACAGATTTCATTAGTTATATTGCCATATTTGTAGTAGAAGAAAAATAAAACTTCTGTCTTATATATATATAGGTTAATAGGAAAACGTTAATTGGAAATTAAACCTAACATAACCAGAGAGAAAAGTTCTAGTTTGGAGATATTTCTTATGAAATACAGTCAATGTCTACCAAAAGGTATTTATATTTCATTAATCTTTGGGAAATTCCCATATTTTTTCAGTTTTCTTTTTCTTCACATTTTTTTACCTATTTTTTTAATTGACTCAACAGGCAATTGTTAAGACTTAGCCTGTTTTTTCATGAAACTAAGCTGAATTTTACTTATTCTAACATATTAACTCAAATATAACTGTGTTATCCCATACCTAGCTCTAGCACAATGCTGTAATCAAAAGAAATGAGTAAAAAATTCCAGAAATGTTTGAAAATAAATTTAAATCTTTACTAAGTTTCTCAAATAGCTATTGTATGACCCAAAGCAAAATATTCTAAAAAGTCTCTCCTTTACTTGAGTTTCCCAACCCTTCATCG
This sequence comes from Eidolon dupreanum, assembly GCA_028627145.1. Lineage (NCBI taxonomy): Eukaryota > Metazoa > Chordata > Mammalia > Chiroptera > Pteropodidae > Eidolon > Eidolon dupreanum. The sequence continues at coordinate 146,156,348 of CM053502.1, forward strand.
TCACAGCCGCTCCCTCAAAACCCTTCTCTCTCCCAAAAGCACCACTGAAAACTTACTCTAGCTCATAATGGCTCTCCTATTTTCTTCTCTTGACCTATTTTTTTATTTTCCAGATCTTATGATTCTTTTCTTGGGAGTAATTTTTCTTATTTGAACATGAATTAATTTAATTCTGTGGGTTCCTTCCAATGCTGGTTCACCCTGCATATCTTGAGCAGAACACAAACACTCAGGAGTCGACCGAGCAAACACAGAATATTCCTTAGAAATTAAGGTGGGAGGACAAAAACTGTGATCACATATGTTAATATTTATATCCCCATAACACATGTAAGTAATAATTTTTAAAAAATATTTTACAAACCACTGAAACATGAAAGTTGAATACAGTCTACAATTTAGTTAATAGTCTTGCATCAAAGTTAATTTCTTGGTCTTGGTAAGTGAATCATGGTTATGTAAAAATGTTAAGACTAGAGGAAGCTTGTTGAAGGGTATACAAAAATAGTCTATATTATCTTTAAAACTTTTCTGTAAATCTAAAATCTTTTCAAAATAAAAGGTTTAACAACAATAACAAAATACTGGGAGGATTTTAGGACTCTAAACCAGAAGATTCATTTTCTTTGGGAAGTATTGATTAGTCCACTGTGTAACACAAAGGAAATGAAATAAATGAAGGAGAGAGGAATGAATGAAATAAAAGCCTCAAGTGTAATACAATTGTGTGAGAATAGACTTTTGAGATCATCTATTTCCAAAATATCACATTACAGATGAGAAAACTGAGTGTCTGAGAAGTTAATAAACTAATATGAATTTCACAATTGGACCTTTAAAGACTCCTAGCTCTTATTCTCTCATTTATATGTGGCACAGATAAAATTCAGAGGCAGGAGTGGGACACCATGATCTTCCACTTGACAAATTTAAAGGTCCCTTATCATCTCTCTGGAGTATTTGGCCCTGTTGTACTCTTTTTCCCTTCATCCCTTCTCATCCTTGAATTTCTAGTCTGTCTTCTAATGATGTTTGTGATGGTTAATTTTGGCTAAGTGATGGTAACAGTTGAGTTACCTGGTCAAAGACCAGCCTAGATGTTGCTATGAAGGTATTTTTTAGAAGTGATTAACATTTAAATCAGAAGACTTTGAGTAAAGCAGATTATCTTCTATAATGCAGGTAGGCTTTATCTAACCAGTTGAAGGCCTTAAGAGAAAAGACTAAAGTCCTCCAAGGAAGAAGGAATTCTGCCTTCAGACTGCCTTTGTACTTGAGAATTAACATCAACTATTCCCTGAGTCTCGGGCCTTTCAGCACTGTCTACAAATTTCAGACTTTCCAGTTCCACAATCACATGATTGCATGAGTCAATTACTTAAACTCTCTCTCTCTATATATATATCTCTCTCCATCTGTGTGTGTGCGTGTGTGTGTGTGTGTGTGTGCGTGTGTGTGTGTGTGTGTGCACACATGCATTCTATTGGTTCTATTTCTCTAGAGAACCCATACTAAAACAATGTTGATTTTCACATTTCCCTTTGTTGGTGAACTTCATGCATTGGACAACTTTGCTCACATTAGGATTGACCTGCACTTCAGTTGTATTCAGAATTAAGCTTTATACAGCACAGAGTGTTTTTGAAATCACCTATTTTTTGGGAACTTGATAAGTGTTACTGAGAACAGAAACATTTCTGTGATTTAAAAAATATGGGAATCACTGAGTTTAAAAATTAAACAGATTTTTTGTGTGTATAGAACTTCTTGGATCTTTTAATATACTAATGTGCATTGTGAATGTCCATAAATTATAACAAATTATGCTGACCAGAAATATTTTATAATGAAAAAAATGTTTTCTCAACAACAATATTACTGAGCTTGATTCCCCATAACAAGAAATGCTGTGCTAAGGTTCAGCTTATTACTCTGACATCTGTATCTCCCTCATTTGTAAACTCTAGACTCCTATATTCGCTTGTCCACTAGGGCTGACCGCTTGTGTGAATTGAGCTCAACATACTACCTGACATGCGGCAGAATCTTCATTTTCTCTCAAGATCCAGTCTCTACTATAATCTTTATGGATTGCATTAACCAAACTCCTTGCCCTGGATTCAGGTTAGTCTGGTTTATGGGAGCAACATCAAGAGATAATAGAGGAGGAGGAAAAGAGAGAGGTGGGCATTTATTCTCTAACTCCCTTCCCAGTTCACTGAAAATATTACATACACCATTTTACAGAGTGTTGGTGGTGTGTTCCCCTATTGAAGGACATAGCTCTGATTAGCCATCTCTATCTTACTTACAAGGCTTTTGGGTTTGTAAACCACTTCATTTCACTGCCCCTTCAGGTCTAGGGCTTAGAAAATCTTTTCGTTTTGCTAGCCCTGGGGTGCCTCACTATAACTCTACTCAAACTTTTATAAATACTATATTCACTAAATACTCTTAGTCATTTTGAGTGTGCCAGGGATCCTGATACACAAAGCAAGCCCAAAACTAAACTCATCATCATCTCTCAAAACAATTTTCTTATTCTTAATACCATTAATTTATATAGACCAGACAAGATTTCAGTACTTATGCTCAGCCCTAACATTTAATTGCTAGTCTAAAGTAATGGAAACAGACTGAGCCTGAGTATGAGATACCTGGGTTCCAATTCTAATAAAAGCAGGTCCTCAAATAGCATCATTTTTTTAAACAATGTTTTGTTTTAATATTGATGTGATGCCATAGAAATTTAACTCTTGTTTACATTAATTAGCCTGTGGTACATAAAATTGGTTTTGTTACACACTGTTTCGCTTAATGTTGCAGAACCTATGGATGACTTTAAGTGAAGACTTACTGTATATCACTGTTAGAGCTATGTTGTCTTAGGCAATTTACTTGGTTTCTCTGATCATTTCTATAAAATGATATAGATCATATTCACCACTGGGAGTTGTTCTGAGGGTTAAACATGATTGTTTAAAAGAAAAGTAGCATAAATTTTCCTTATGATCAATTACCTTTTAGGAATCTACTTATTTGTCTTATTTCCAACACTCTAAGCTCCACACCTCATTCATCCACCATTTCTATACAGCTGTCACAATGATCTAAAAATGCAAATCTTTTCATACTGCTCTTCGTCTCAATTGCTTTAACAAGCTTGTGCAGTCTGTGAGAAGGTGTAAAACTTTAGGGATGTGTAAAAAACCATTCATAACATGAACCCAGTTTTGTATTAGGAAATTATATAGAGTTGCATGTATTCTGTCATTGGTGCAATTACCTTATTATCTTCTATAGATACCAATTAAAAACTATCATAAAAATTAATGGTTTACTATACATATAAGAGAAATTCCCTGATAGAAAAATGATAATAACAATGACTAATGGTTGAGTTTCTAATTGCTCTAGAAAATGTGCTAAGGTGTTAAATACATTATTTCATTTAGTCATCTTAGCAACTTTCTAAATTAAATAGGTACTAAAAGTAGTTTGTTTTATATATTTTATCAGAGATAATAACTAAAGGTCAATTCCATTAAAAATCTCTGAAAGATATGAGTTTATTTCACCACAAAACAAAGAAAAATATTATATTAGCCTAAAGTTTCATAAAATTTATTGTGTCGTAGAATTAATAGAATAAGAACTGAAGCCAAATTTCTATTTTATTATTTTATGCTCTTTGCTTCCCAGAATATATCTTGCAGAAGAGCTAAAGTGATAAAGTACTTGGTTTAATAGAACTGTAAATAAAGCATTACCAGTTCCTGCTGAGCGTTGTCCTCAGATGTATAGTATGGTAAGAAATTATCTAATGGTAAGTTTCTTGTAATGCTTCTTTCTTCTCTGTACAAATCCTACCAACTTACTTTTCATGGCCCAATGCAAGGCTTGCAATTTCATGGCATAACCTTACCTTGTTCATATCTCATCTTCCTTCTGACTTTGAATCCTTTTGGATCTGTACAATTCACTTTTGTACTTCAGTAAATATGCTTTATAATGATATCTGCTGCATAGAAACATGCTTGTTTGACATTTCTATCTAGGCCATGACCACACCTTACACATTTACAGCAGCTACTTAACCACTATGCAAAGCCATAGAGTCTTTATTCTGCTCTTAAGATAGCTTTTACTAACCCATCATCTTGAAAAAAAAAAAAAGCTTGAAATATCTGTGTGTGAAAGCAGAGAGGAACTTCAGAAATCATTTAAGTTCAGTCCTTATCATTTACAGGTAAAGAAATGGAGGTTCAAGAAATCAGTTGATTTGTCAAAGATCACACAATTGATTAATGTTGAGAAGATCAAAGCTGAGATTGGTCTTCTCTCTAGAGTTCTCTGGCCCACATTTGTGTAACGGCACTTATAGTATTATTTACGATAGCAATACTAATTACCTGTTGCATATTTATTAAAGAAGATGATAAGGTATACAGTATTTATTCACCTTAGTATATTCTGCTTTATTGATGCAAATTATATATTTGCAATGGAATATTAAATGTAATTTAAATATAAGATAAATACTGAATAAGGGATCACTTAACTTCCTTTGACATCTTTGCCGCAATAGATGAATTGTGGCAATTTTATACTAAGTGTTCAGTAATTATGTGTGAACGGAAGTCTCCAATTCTTCAGAGATCAATAACAGAAAAATGTATTGTTGGAAATCAAGGAGGTATTTTTGTGCTGAGTAGAAGAATAAAAAAATTCTGGCATTGTTGATTAAAAATAATGGGATCATATCTGATAATAACACTTAAATGAAGATTTTATAAAGCAGCTGTGTGTGTGTATATGTGTGTGTGTGTGTGTGTGTGTGTGTGTGTGTGTGTGTGTGCGTGCAATTGAAAAGGGGGTAGAAAATGTTTCCTGAATCTGTCCTGTTTAACCACTCAGGATTCTGAGGGCAATAAGGGGCTAATCTCTCCTAAGTAACACAGTTCTGACAAACATTTGATAATAAAACAGTTCTCATGCTAATGGTTAAATCCATCTGTAATGTTAGTATGTAAGGTGCCATTTGATGTTGAGAAGGCAGGGGGGACACATAGCTCTGCTCTGTTTGTGGAATAAATGAATAACTACAGTGACTCTTTGAACCTGCAGGACTTTCAGGCTCCGTGAGAGCTTCCACTAGACACGGGAATTAATTTCATCACAAAATTTAATACTTTTTTCAAAAGATTATGAAAATTAATGTTATATTGAAGTTAGGTGTATATATATATATATATATATATATATATATATGTCAATTACAATTAGGTTACGCCTATAATTAAAAGCAAATTGACAACAATAACCAAAATGATTGCATGAGATGGTCATTATATAAAGATCTTTTTAAATGCTAGTATAGCATTCTTTCTCTGGCCAAATATATTCTAAAAAATATAGTGAGAGTCAAAGAAAACAACTGGTTTAATATACAATTAGTCTTTATAGCCAAAAATTCAAAGCAATAAAAGTTCAACATGGTGTACAAAGTGTGTGATGTGGGAGAGGAATGAAATTTAAGGAAGGCAAGACAGAACTTCAAGGCATTAGATAAGCAGCCTGAAATAAGAGGTGTACCGATACATTGTAGAATGAAGTGAGTGCTATTTGAAACTTACTTTTTTCAAGTGCTGTGAAAGCACAAAATGATCTTTTAAGGGCTTCACAGATGTATAGAGTGTTTTTACCCATAACAAGGTCCATGGTATATTTAGATTTCTACTGATAAAATTCTAAATTATTTTCATTCTCTTGTGAACAAACTTAATACTCCAGTCTACATTTAAATTCTACTTTTTTAAAACATTAAAATGAAAAATATGTTTATGCTCCTACATTTTGACCTGTTATAACTGTACTCCTCAAATCAAACAGCATATGTTAGTGTCACATGTAAGTTCCTTTTCATATAATGCCATTTTCTTGCGACTTGGTCCTAAGAAAATTCCAGACTAAAATAGTGCATCAAGGCCTGTGCATAATCAGCCTCACTAAAAACAGCTTGATTAATACTAAATATGTCCTAGTTCCTAATCAATTATGTTAATGGAGTCGCAGGCAGAACATCTGCAAGCCCTGACAAAGCCCATGATCTCAGCATCGGTGGATAAGCGGACTCCTCAAGAAGCTGCTCAGTGCCAGCCTCCTCAGTGCAAAGACTACCTTAAAAGCCTTACAGTCCTGCATCTTTGTTATGTTATTCACTTACACAGAGCATTGGGTTGCAGGATAAAAAGTCAAATTAAATTACTCTTTAAATATAACAATAGAACCTAAGTGTCCCACTTAACAAATGACACCTACCATTTCCAAATCATAGATTGATAGGCAAAGTATTTGCTACTTGATCTTTAATGACCTCTGCTAGGAGATAAACTGGAGTCAAACACTTGAATAATCTGACTATCAAAATCTGTCTCAAATTGGGGGACCGGAGTTCCGTGATTTATGTCCACCTCACAACAACAGAATTAGAATCTGATGAAACTTAAGGTGACACTATTATTTATAGGCTATCTCTTGTCCTGTGAACATTTGGGCTGTTAGATGGTCACTTGTCAGTTTTGTGACACATTATATCAAGTCACATAAGCTATTAGAGTCCAAATGCCAAAAGAAACATAACTCTTCTCTCTCTCTTTCTCTCTCTCTCTCTCTCTCTCTCTCTCTCTCTCTCTCTTCTCTCTTTTTTGAACTGAGTTCTATAAATTTAGGAAAAAATTATTTACTAGCTAGGTAAATTAGACACAATAGTAGCCAGTGATGAGATTACTCAGTTTTTGTTGTTTTGTTACCTTCAGTATAAACTCAGTTATATTTGAGTCTAGTTAAGAAAGTTTTTAAAATATTTAAGTCCTATCGATTATAAACATGTACAGAAGATGTTGCAAGTTTGGAATTTATGCCATTAGAAAACCATATATGACAGAAATGAAAGAGGCAAAATCATTGTTTACTTAAAAACAAGTTAAACAACTCTAATTTATAAGGTAAATATTTAAGCTACATTATTTACATATTAATTAAACTTAGAGTTTACCAAATGCTATTGTGTCCCTTCGCAATCTATGTGTTGAAGCCTTAACCCCCATATGACTGTATTGAAGACAGAGCCTTTAAGAGGTGATTAAATTTAAATGAGATCCTAAAGATGGAATTCTGATCCTCTAGAACTGGTGTCCTTCTGAGAAAAGGGACAGCGGAGTTCTCTCCCTACCATATAAGAACTCAATGAGGAGGAGGACATCTGCAGGCCAAGAAGTGGCTCTTTTTAGAACCCAACCGTGAAGGCATTCTGACCTCAAACTCCCAACCTCCAGAACTGTGAAAAAACAAATTTCTGTTGTGTAAGTCACCCAGTCTATGGTATTTTGTTATGGTAGCCCATGTATACTAAAACACCAAGGTTGATCTGAAATTTAAAAAAAAAATTAATATATCAAGAAAAAAATTGTCTTCATATAATTGTCACACACACAAAGTCTGGAGCCAAATGAATGAATAGGTGAAGGAAGAGAGGAAGTCAATGGCGACAGTGGGAGGTTTGCCCTATCCAAGACGATAACCTTTAAAAAAATACATAAAAGACCTTTGTGGGCCCAACAAAATATATCTACAGTTGAATCAAATAGGAGACAAAAGTTCCAAACTTTGGACTAGATCAGGACTGTTCTCTACATGTTCAAGAAGGATTGATTTGAAATCTTGGAGTGAGCCATTACAAGATCATTGCATTAAATCATGGTCTTTAATGACCAAATTATTTTTTTCATATTGGAACTGATACTGATTTACAGATCATATGGGATTTTTATTTAAAATTTGCAAATACTAATTCATTCACTTCATATGGATGACCAAATCCATATGATGACAATATTTTACTTACTATATAATAGGTTGTTATAATTTACAAGTATAATGTAATGTTTATCGCATTCCCAGTGGCATTTCTCTTGCTTTCTTGTAAGTATTTTTAGAATGCTTATGTAGTTGGCCTGAAACTTTTGCTTTTTCTCAGATAACTAGCAGTCAAAATGTCTCCACAAGTAGCATTTCAGTAATTCTAAAGGACATTTGGCCAATTACAGGTTATTCAGGTGACTAATACTTTATTCAATGCATTTTTAGAAATATTCAGTTGCTCTCTAACTCCTTCCCAAATCATCTAGAGATTTGCTACTCAGATGTGGTCCTCTTCCAGCAGCATCTGCAATCCTTGGGACCTTGGTAAAAATATAGAATCTCAGCCCCTACCTCAGAACTACCAAATCAGAATCTGCATTTTCACAAGATCCCCATGTGATTTGTGCGCACGTGAAATTTTGAGAAGCATTGCTGGGGTAATCCTGACTGAAATTATGTTTCCATCCCAAAACTACATGAGATCTAAAGCACAAAACTTTAAGTCTCAATTTTTAAAAACTTGTTGACATCTCAGAAAACATGAACATATAACCCTCAAAATCCAATGTCTGTATAGTAAAATAACAGAAATTTCCCACGGCATAGAACTAGAAATCCAGGGCTGGAATCTCAGTCCTACTATTAATTAATTTAGCATAAATAAGTAAACTACAAGCCTGGGTTTTGTAATATCAAATGTAAAATGCACATAGATATAGTAAACGCAATATTCTAAATAAATGTGAGTCAAATAGAGCATAGCTACAGCATGATGTGGTCAGGATCTGGTCAGACAAATGCAAAGAACATGTTGATGTCATAACATAACCTTTGGAAAACTTCTCCTGCCCACCACTAATATCCTTTTCTGGCTATTAAATTTGTAAAACATAAATGGATAGCCAAAAGTAATTCTATTTCAATGTTCTACGGGAAACTCTCTTGTTCCTGACTGAAGCCATCAGCATTCTACTCCGCCTCACTGGGCCTGTTTTATATCAATGGATTTCCATCTTAGTTAATAGCATTGTTGTCCACCAGATACCTAATTCAGAAAGCTGAGTCATTTTAATTCCTTCTTCTACCTCAGCACCTAAATCCAATCTGATACTTAGATCAGTTGCTACCCTTCCCAAATCTATTTCTAGTCCATCTATGTTTCTCTATCTACTACACTACTGTTTACTTAAGGCTTTATTTTGTTTTGACCACTCTTTTCCCAAGAGTCTGCAACCAATACTACCAGTCTACCTTGTAGGATGAGAGCTAAGGTGATATTTCTAAATGAACATGTCTATCCCATTAATGAAAAATTCCTCACCTTCTACAAAAATAAAAATGCCTTAGCCAAGAAAGAAACATGTGTGTTTGTATATGCACAAAATATCTCTTGAAAGAACTAAATTGGTTGCCTGTAAGGAGAAGAACTGTGTAGTTGGTGGATAAGGCCAGGAGAAAAACTTTTTACCCTACATTGTTTTTGCAACTTTTAAATTTTGAACCATGTAAATATATCAAAATTTTAAAAGAAAATAAAAATTCTTCAGCTGGATAAAATAGCATGAGGTCAAAGATTTGCAAAAGACACAAAAATGCAATCAGAAAAAAAAAAGAAAGAAAAGAAAAGGAGAAAAGAGTTAGATAAGTAAGTTTAGAAAATGTTGATAAGTGTATCAGCAGCCTGAGTGTATTGGAGATTTATTTTAGTATTCAATATTTCATAATAAAACTTTAAAGATAAAAATAATGTCAAGCTTGTCTGTACAAGGTACTTCATGATTTGCCCTCTGTATGTCTTTGTATCAGCATTCCCAAACTCTCTCTATGCCTTTTTCCTTCTCTCCATGAAGAACTACTTACTTCTCTGGACCTTTTTTTCTCATCACATGCCTTTGTATATGCCACTCCTTTTATCGTTAATGCTTTTTCCTTCCTTGCCTGAATGATGAATACCTCTTTCTGGGATTTCAATTTCACAGCCATCTCTGCCTTTTCTGTGGTCCTCCTCACTTGTTCTAGTCAGAGCTATGCCCTTCTCTAACCTTTCACAGAACTTTGTACTAACTTATTTTTTTGTTCTTATCACATTGTGGTAATCAGCACACCTCTTAGAACACGGCAACTAAGGACCCTCTTGGCAGCTCTGTACTTTACAGGGCTATTCTGGACCCTTCTCCAGCTACACTATGCCCTGGTTCTAGGAGTCAGTGCGAGAATAGGGTGTGGCCACCTGGAGTCCCTTCTCTCTTATACTCCAGATCCTGGGACCTTGATTTTTCCCCCTAAACAGTCCTTACTCTGATGCCAGTGGCTGTGTGGGCTTATTCCTGAATGAATTCTCTTAAGTGTGGTTACCCTTAGTCTCAAAGAGTGGCCAAAGCTAACAGGTAGCTGTTAGACAGAGTGAATAAAACTTAGACAAGCAGACTGGTACTCACATGTGTACACTAACAGTCCCTTTCAGTGTGCGAAAGAGTTGAGTGGGAAGAGTGTGGTGGTGATCTGGGGGAGACCTCCATTTTTCTCTTGCAAAACCTAGTGGTGCACTTGGCTTTAATGACTTGCATTTTATATTGGGCTCTTTTTAAATTAGTTTTAATTTTCTGTCTATAAACTTAGTCTTGGTAGGGCATGAACTTTTTTCTATTAATCTCTGAATCTCCAGTAATTTGGACAATATCTAACATGATCCCATGGTTGGGATTTAATAAATAATAGTTGAAGGAATGAATGGAAACTTAATGAAAAGATGTTAAATTTATAGCAAATTTGATTATGATAATACTTTCATCATCTAATTTTGCTAATCTTGGACATCATATTTTGAAGAATTACTTATTACTTGTAGTGTTAACTACTAATTCTATAAAGTACTTATAAGTTGGCATTTAAGTTGGCATTTCATCCTAACAATAACTCTGTGAACTCAGTACTATTTTTATCCCATCTTAAGTATGAAAAAACTCGGGAACAGTGAATTTAATTTAAGTAACTTCCCAAATTTACACACCTAGTAAGAAGCAGAACTCAAATTCAAATCCAGAAATTCTGTCACTAAAATCTTAAGACACTAAATTGATCAAGTGGTGGTAAAACTGCAAGAATTACAGAGCATACTCTGGTCTATTTGTCCTTATACTTTCTGATTGATTTCCAGGGTACAAAACTGGTCATCCTTCTGGAAGCTGGTGGTCACCAATATAGAATCTTAAGAGGAAATTTTCGGTTTTCTAAGAAGGAGCAAACTAATTTCAGGCAAAGTAAACTGTAGCTATGTTGTATATGTAAACATACTAAAATTTTTTGAGAAAATATGGATTTTTTTTGCTGTTATTTTGTTTTATTTCTCTATGTTCTATTTTAACCATAATGGAGAAGACCTTTGGAAAAACTAAAATACTTGCCTTCAAGAGTATGTGAGGCTGGAGTGGGTCTGGAAGCTTGTTCTGTTGGTAATGGAGGAGGTATGGCTGGGCTTTGTCCTGTACACACAATACAGAAATAGGTATTGAAAAAACAGTATTAAAAATTTAATATCCACAACTAAAATAGCTAAATCTGTCCCCAACATGCATAATTCATAATCTGAAGTATAAATTCATATTATCATGCAATAAAAAAATTGTTATTAGGTGAGCTTTTTAAGTGGATACATACATAGTTTCAGCTCTCTTCAGAGCCATTTCTGGACATATTACTTTTCATAGATGTATACACAATGTTAAATTTAGCTAATAGACTTCATTAATGAAAAATCTACATGTAATCAAATAAAACAATTTATTTTCAATATGCACTTAAATTATGGAAACTAAAATCACAGAAGCTGAGAGGAATCCTAATACAGCGAACAATCATTTTTTTCATTTAACTAAAAATTCTCAAATAATATAATAAGACCATAAAAGAAGGTTAAAATGTATAGGCCTTTTGATATTGAACGGGTACATTTTCTCCTACCAAAATAAATGACCTGCAGTTAAGTAAATAATGGGCCAAAGAGAAAATATATTCAGTTTTATGGGACCTTGAATAGCTCCCTTAAGCCTCTGGGCTTATTATGAACTGTATAAAAACCCACAATCGTTTCCAAGTGCTTCCTTATCCCAAGTGATTTTTTTGATTAACCAAAACCACCCAGGCCATGAACTGTAAACATTAACTAACATATGATTTCATATGAAATGCTTGCAATATGTTTTATCATTAATTTTCATTTCATGAACTCCTGCTGTTTCTTTTTTAATCCAGGAATCAACGTGGGCATGCGCACCTTCTATAAATCTCACTGACAGCTAGATATTATCAAATGTCAGCAGACCTGCCTGCTTACTGGAAGCTTTCCATTTTTAGAATTCGTCAAAATCATTTCACCCTTGTGAATTGTGGATTAGCAAGTGGAGCAATCAGAGTTGCACACACTACATTCTGGTGGTGGTGAGATGGGAAGAACCCCAGGCCTAGACTCTCATGCCAAAGACAGGTTGAGTACAGGATTTCCTTCTAATCGTTGGAACCAATAGGTTGATGCATGAGCATGTTCAGGTATGTATAAAAGCAAAGCATATTGTTTTATAACATGCAGGCTGTATATGTAGAAAATATCAATTCAGATTATATTTTTCCCTCATGAGTACAATGATTTAATAGAAAAAACGTAACACGTAAGTTCCTTTTTTAATGAGTAAAGAAAGGTAAAGCTGGGAACACCAAAAAAAAAGTTTGATCCACATTTTTCCCCCAGTTAAACATTTATATAGGGCTTACTATGTGACTGGAACAATCACAGTTTTGATAGATTATCATTTAATCTTCACAAGATTCTTAGGGCTTAAGTATAATTTTCATTTTATAGTTTGCAAACTGAGGCAAACAGGGGTTCAGGCCAGTCAGCACCTGAGGCATAGAACTAGATTTCCATGCAAGCACTAGATGTGAGATGCTAAAAGTTCCTCTCAGACTGTCTAAGGTGAGCAAAGCATTGTCTTCTATAAGGGGGTCCACAACTGCAGCTGAGAAGGGACAGAAAAGAGACACTTTCACCCTTTGTCCACCCTATTCATAAGTCAGAAGGATGTCTACTTGGAAAGATTCATTCCTATGTCTTGCTTGAGAGCTGTTTTTGAAAAAATATTTCTAAGGTGGGGATGACTTTTGTAGTTTTAAAATCTAAGGAGAACTTAGGTTTAGGAAAGAGTCACTAAAATAACTAAAGCTTAAGGTACAAGTGGCTATGACTATAATTCAATTGTTTCTAAGTACTAAGGTTTTCAAAAATACCTTCATAGAACACTGCCTGTTCAACCTAAGCTGCTTTCTCCTCTGTCAGATACTTCTAAGAACAGTAGTAAATGTGTAGTAATAATCTTTTTATAGTCTTGATAAGCTCTTTAGAAATTTATTTCAAAATACATGAAATATTTTCCCTGGTAAATTATGTATAATTTACACTATAAAATACTCTTATACTCTTAGGTTTTCATGGAGGAACTATAAAGTTATTACGTTATTAAAAAAATAGTGAACACTTATTATGCACCAGCACTGAAGAAGAACCATTAAACTCCGTCCCTGCTTTCAAGAATTTCCCAATACACTGGCTAAAACAGATTTACAGAGAGAACATTATAATGCAGTGTGATGAAGGGAAATAATATATACAGAGAGGACATTGCAGAATGATTCTTAGAGGAGATTAACTGCAACGTCCATTTTAAAGGCCTAAAAGGAGTTTGACAGGTAAAGAAGAGGAGAAGAATGAATTCTGGGCAGCAAGTATCTGGTAAAAAAAAAAAAAAAAAAAAAAAAAAGCCTGGATGACAAAATATGTAGAAGTATTAAAACAAGCAAACTGGTGCTTCTACAGCATAAAGTACAATATCCAGGTTTTATCAGAAATTGTCTAAAACTGAAATGGATTAAGTATGCTCACTAATATGGCTGACTGCATCATTGTGAGGCAGTGGATTCAGAAGGAAGTAGGACCACAAGAAAAAAATGAAAGAAAAAGCCAAATGGCTGCCTGCCTGCCTTCATGGTGACAGTGACAGTTAGCCCTAGCAGGAGAATTATTAGTTTAGGACAAATTTTAGTTGTGCTAAGGGGCACCAAAACAAATCAGGCATATCATACTTGAGCACAGCACGACTTTCATATCGACTTGTAGAAAAGGCTTCTTTTATATTCAAATAATGCCAGAGAATGCTTTTGAAATCAAGGCCATTGTTTTATAAATGCATATATTATATGTAATATTTTATAATAATTACATCAATATAATATTATATCAATAGAATTTTATAATGAAAGCAATGTTGTTTAGTATAAAGACTTTATGTTTGGAATCAAATAGATGGAGTTTCAGCTCCATACCTTATAGCCTGTGTGAATTTGAAAATCTCATGAGGATTTCAAGCCTCAGTTTATAAAATGAGGATAGTTTTTAGGGTTGATATAAGAATTAAGTAATAAAGCAACCAACATATAGTAAATACTCTAAATATTAATTCCTTTTCTTTAGTATTTACAATTCATATTTCATCTATTCTTAAAGAGGACTTGAAACGGACTTTTGAAGTAAGAAGACAAAGACATAACAACAGATAAAATTTAAAATGACAGATGTAGCAGAACTCATTTACAGGAAAGAGGATTATAATTTTATTAGCAGTATACGCCTTCGGAATTCCTGAGGATTGTTACTCTCTAAAGGAAAGATTTAGGTTGTTGAAATTTACAATGGAACTCTAAAGGTGCCCTTCATTTTACAAGCTATTACCTGAAAATCCCTCTGACATTCAAATGTAGTGAATTGGCTTTTTGTTCCTTGAGTGATTTTGTCTGAATTATTTCCATAAACTGGAATAGCATGTTTGTAAGCTGCCAATATTTTATTGTTCTGAGGTTGTTGTTTTTGTTTTTTTTTTTTTCATTTTTTTTCCCCCCTCAGAAGTCAGTTTGATTCTTTTGGGTTTAGTCAAATTCCCCTAGGGATAGTATACAGTGTACATTCCTTCTAATGATCTAAGTTACTAATGTTTTCTTTACTTTGCTAGAAATGATGCATAGAATTACTCAGAATCTCAAATCAAGTAGAAAGCTATGAGCTGAATTCAGATGACATGAGGTAAAAACAAAACAAAACAAAATCCAATTCACTACACTAAAGTTTCATTTATCTAGTGAAGGAGATTCCCTGGTTGAAAAACATTTTTAAAAACCTGACTATACCCCTTAAATCTTGAAACAAATGTTGAAGATATTATTTTTCTCTAATGCTCAATAGATATTTTATTCCTTTAGTCCCCAGTGCATTTTTCTGGAGGTACTGAGTATACCCAGAAGACAATAAGCTCTTTAAAAGGCCTCAGTACTACAAACAGTAAATGGCTATAGGTGCTTGGACAGATAATGTGTCACTCTAGTAAGTGACATTGAGTTAAAATTTATTTAAAGTTTTTAAAATAATTAAAAAATTTAAAATTTATTTAAAGTTTTTGTAATTATTACAAATGCCTATTCTAATTCATTGATTCAGTTTCATAAAGGCATTTATAAATCTATGACTAAAAGTAAAATGGGAAGATCGGAATTTAGTAAGAAAATCACAGCCAACTTTGTTAAAGCAATGATATTGCTTTTATACATTGAATAAAAGTTCCTAGACTATTTTTGTAACATGTAGAATATTTTTCATGTGTAAAATTTAATAAGTACTAGAATTAAATAAAATATGGTTTTATATTTTAGGTTGACATGTGATTGTGTTAGTGTCCTTTATTAAATTAGGACACCTTGGACTTCAACATTCCTTACTTTGAGAATCTCTTTCTCTTACCTTGTACTTTTGGACCATTTATAAAATGGAAGTAAGGAGGTATAGGGATTTGTTATATCAATCTCTCCTTCTTTTTCTACCCCATCTAATTAAAAAAAAATGTGAGATTCCACTTACATAATAAATCCAGGTTTACAGATTTGCCTTTGGAAAAGAGAGTCTCAATAATACGGAATCATCCAAAAGGTTTGTGAGTTTGTATGAAATGAGTACATCAGGAAGGCATATATTTTCCACTTGTGTATCACTAAATTCTACACATGCACTTTACAGTCTTGTACTCAGTCTTGTGGATGGGACATACAGAAAACCAAGAATTTATCACTTAGATCTCAATTGTTTCAAGGTAAAATTTTAAAAAAAATAGTGTCTCTTTTAGCTGGGTTGTGGTGTTTATGAATATAACAATACAAATAAAACTACAGTGAAAATAGAGAAAGACCTGGTGTTATGGAGCTTACGCCAGAGACAGAGGAGACAGGCAGCTGATATTCTAATGGAAAGAGACAAAGCATATCAATTAAATAAGTAAAATGGAAATAAGTATTTTTTTAAAAATGTATCAAGGAAGGATAATAACTGCTATTCAGAGTAGTGGGTTGCAATTTTAAATATATGGTCAACAAAAAAACATAGAAATTGTAGATAAGTGGATGGATTTAGAGTATATTTGGACTTAAATCCAGTAGGATTTTTTTAATGAATTTGATGTGGAGAGTGAGAGAAAGAAATTTAGGATGACTGACAATTTACTTGAAGAAGCATAATACCCAGAAAATTTTCCATATACCCAACTAGATACTGTTTATGGACTAGTGGCATAGTTGTTGCTGTCACTTGAATTATAATAGTTCTCAATTTTGCCAGAGGACTTATATAAAGCACACTGAAGAAGAGAACATAGTTACTTTATTGGGTTATTCCAATAATAGCTCTTATCGGTAGTTAATTCTCAAGATTTTTTTCATGATTTTATAAAAGTTTTAAGCAAATGGATTATTTAATATAAATTGGCTATGTGACCCTACTATAAGGATGTTTAAAACACCAAAAGCTTCGACTTCTTAGATCAAAGAGCATCCTCCAGGCCAAAATGTTTCACTGAAAAGGTTTCTTTGCCTCCTGAAAAAAGCTTCCCTAATATTTCCATGTGTTATTATATATTTGCATATTCACTTTGATGGAAAGCAAGAAAAAGT
This sequence comes from Eidolon dupreanum, assembly GCA_028627145.1. Taxonomy (NCBI): domain Eukaryota; kingdom Metazoa; phylum Chordata; class Mammalia; order Chiroptera; family Pteropodidae; genus Eidolon; species Eidolon dupreanum. The sequence continues at coordinate 146,173,307 of CM053502.1, forward strand.
AGCTAAATGCAAATTTCATACATTCTTTTGATTAAAAATGATAAGAGTAATATTACTGTTTTTTTCTTTTCATCTTCAATTTATGAAGTAAAAAAAAATTTTCATGAAACAGTCAACTATAGAAAGGAAATAAGATTGATTCAAGATCATATCATATCGTTGTTCTATTTATTCTTATACCTCGATTATGACAGGATACCTAATGTCTGTGACTTAACAAAAATACATGCATAGAATCATAGTCATAGAGTTTGGGGATGTGGAAGAGACCTTTGAAATCATCTATTCCAACACCCTAATTTTTTCAGATGGAAAAAAATGGTCTCTGGAAGGATAAGTGGCTTAAGCAAGGTTATACTTTGAGAGCAGACCCAATTTAAGATTGAGGGTTTTTTCACTCCCTTTTATTTTTCTATTTATTTAATACCTTTTTACAAGGTCAAGATAAATGACAACTATTTTAACTATTATCACACATGACACATAATCCTTGGAAAATCTGGAAATATTCACTTCCTAATATAAAGTTAGTTTTCTTCAGTGACCATATTCTGTTTAACCTTAATTAGATGCTAAATTGACCTCAATTAACCCATGAAAGAGGCTCAGTACTTTTAGACCAAATTTCTTATTATTTGACCTTATTGCCACAATTCTAGATATACTTTCAGCTAAGATGTTTCCCAAACTTTTAGAATTACTATTTCTTAAATTTTCTTAAATATATTTTTTTTCTAGTTATCTTAACAACATCTCTTTCAACACCACACCAAAACCATATTTGTACATAGGGCCAAAGGGAGACACAAAAGATGGAAAATACAAATAAACAGGTGATATGAATTCTGTTTCTCTTTTAGTACAAAGGCTAAAGCTGGTATAAAAAGAGGTTAAGGCATATTAGATGAACTAAAGTCTCAATTTGGAAAGCTAAAAATAAAAATTATCTCATCTACTTAGAATACAAATATCCTACTTGCCATGGAGTCATCCAATGAATGTCAAATATTTATGGTTTCAAATTCTCATTGATAAAACTGCCTGAAACATAGTTTATTCTGTAACTCCTCAAAGCTTAGCCACTTTGTTTATTACTTAACTTCCTTATATCAATTCCCTTGACAACTTTTTATGTTCCCAGAATGCCCTATGTACACTTCATTAGGCTTTTTTTTCTTTTTTCTTTTCCCCCAAATCCTCACTAGACTATGAACATGTGAGGATGGAATCTGGAACATTAACACATATTTGATGAAGAAAAATGAATACTTAAAGGAAAAATAAATGATTAAACAAATAAGTGAATAAATAAATGTTACTAAATGGTACTCTGTTAGGCTGTTTCTAGAGTGTTTGAATATAAACAGACTGAACTATAGTATTTTTAGTTCTTGGTAGAGTGCAAATAACTTCCAATAAAATATATGATAAAATTTTTATTTAAATTTTTTTTGTTTTCTTTTTTTTTTCAATTATTTATAGTTCCAGACCAAAATATTTATTTTCTTTCTGTGAGAAGCTTTACTAATTTATGTATGGGTAGAACAACAGTCTTTCCATGAAAGTGAAATATCAGTGCCTGTATCCATCGTTAGTAAGGAAAAACTGAGATAAAGCTCAAAGATGAAGCAAGGTTGCATCATTAAAGCTTGATTGAGTTAAATAGCTCAGTCAAGACATAGTGCTTGCTATATATTCTGTACATCTACAGGCCTCCTCAAGTGGAAAGATTATGTAAGTTATCCATTGTAGTGTGTTTCAGCCTGAAGAAATCACCTACAGGTGTAACTTGAATAGCATTTTCATGCCAGGAGATGCCTTAGAGTTTACTGAGTACACTGAAACCCAAAGAAGTTGAACAACTTGCCAAATTCACCTAAGGGATTTATAAGTAGAACCCAAGTATGTAGATTCTCAATGTATGTTCTTTGTATAGCAATATGTTCTTTTTGTGTTTGCATTTACTTTAGAAGGAGCATAAAAGAATAAGAACAAACAAAATATGTGATGAAATTTAGAATAGTGCTAAACAATTTCAATTAATTACAAATATCATGTTGTTATATTATGCTTTAGAATTCCATAGTCAATGATATCATTTTATGAAAATTAAAAGAAAACATATCACAAATGTAGAATTCTATATTATGGTAAAATGTTATTATTAATGGACATCTTAACTATTCTGTTTGGAGACAACTTAAAATACAAATAACACATGTTTTTGACCATTATTTATGTTAATTCAACATTCGGAGTTACAACAAACAAATTAGGTCTTCGAGATGCTATTTTTCAATGTCAAAATATCAAAAATTCTTTAATAAAATAAGAATGTCTATTCTCGAAGGTGTTGAGTAGCAGGAGTAGCTATAAGATAAAATATCTCATTTTATTAGAAATTAATTTTTTATGGCAAATATTTAAAATGTTACATTTACATATGTTTTTAAGTACATAATTGAAGAGAATTAAAAATGCAGTTTTTAAGGAAAACCACAAATTTTCAATAAATTTTTAAGCTAAAATCTCAAGTTTTATTTAAATTCCTAGATATGTTCCTATCCTTTATCATTTGAACATTTTGACTAATGAATAATGGGCTATTTCTCATTTAATTTAATTGATAATTTCTGCTAAAAAAGAAGTATCAGTTCTAATATGTTTGTTTAACAACCCGTTAATTATAATGGAATATATACCTAAATATAAGTACATTTAATGTGTCATAATTCTCAAGTCAAAATTTCATAGTTCAGGTTTTATACATATTCAATATTACTTTTAGATATCTAATACACTTTAGTGGTTTACTCAGACTGAAGTCACACTAAATTATTGATCATTGAGAATCTGAGTTGCAACAAGAAAAGTGAGGAAATAAGAGAAAAGATGTTTTTTAAAACAAAAATCATTATATTTAAAAACTGTATTAAATAAATTACAAGTAAAATAACCAATTCACTTCCTAACATGTTGGAGGCTTAATATTTTTATAAACTATGTAAAGATGGAGAACAAAAAAATGCCTCTCTTGTCTTATATCTTTTCTGTTTGTTTGACTTTAAGATGTTACTACAGAGGTATTGACAGAGGCTAGAATCTGTTGTTTTAATTCTCAATAACTTCAGGACACAACTGTAACTATAGAGATAAATTGACTCTATGTTCTCTTTCATCTTAATTTGCTGCCACTCTAACTCTTAAGAATAAAATATACTTAAAATCTAATGATAGGACTGGGTGATATTTTACTAGGCTTTATGGCCAGCTTAATTGACACCCAGGAAATTTAAAGTAAACCATATCCAAGATTCCTTAAACACTTTTGGTTACAAGCCATTTGTGCTCTTGAGTATGGAATCAATTCCTTTCACCCACCAACCATCAAAGACAGCTAAAGGTTAGCAGACTGCCTTCATTCTTTGGCAGTTACGTTGGCAAGATTTAAGAGTCCATGTCAAGTTTACATTATAAGGTAATCAGAAATTGTGTTTGTATTAAATTATACTACTTAGAAAACAGAGGAAGGAAAAAAGAAAACTTAAGGAGGAAGTTATCCTTTTTAAAAACATATTTGTAATTCTTCCTGTCTTGCTGAAAACAATATTGTCATCTGAGCAAATTCCCCAATTTCCTTTAGGTTCAATTTCCTTATCTATGAGGTGGGGAGAGAATGCAATGAGTCTATGTCAAGTATGATCCCTGGCATATCATTAATACTCAGTACGTGATAAATCTCATTACCATCATCATCATTGATGTAGTCATCATCATCTTCTCCGATAGTCCTCAAAAATCCTTAAAGGTACATTCAGAATAATGTATGGATGACTGAGTTTTTCTCCAGCTCTAGGTAAGCCATGTTAGTCAAGGCTTTTTGTGAATTTGTTTTCTCCCTATACTCAAATGCAAAGATATAATTTTTTAAGCTATTGGGTGGCATTTAAAACACAGTGTTGCTTCTCTTTTATAAAGAATCTTATTCATATAAAATAAAATCAGTTTGGAATTTTTCAGATACTTCATTTAGTTCTTTCCACATCACATAGGACTTAGCAAAGGGAAGAAATTTTTAACTGTCCTAACCTTTGCCTCTACCTGTTGGAAAATTTCTTTCCTTTTTTTTTTTTTTAATTGTCTCTGACAAATGCAAATATTTCGTGTTTATAAACAATTCAGAGATGTGAAAAGCCTAAGGAAGAACCATAGAGCCAATTAAAAGGGGACCTCTGGTTTTGGAATTTACCTCCGGAGGGGGAAAATGAACTTGACTTTTTGTTTTAGGAAAGAATTTTCCACTGGTGCTTTAATAAGGATGATAAAACTCCACACCTTTTCAACTACAGGCATATAACATAAATTTAATACTTCAATGCTTGTACTTAATAGAGATAAAATGAGAACATGTTAATAACTACATTTTAATAGACTTAACACCACAATTAAATTCATAAATATATTCTCACTTGAATGACACATTTGGAAGTCATCCAACTTATCTTCTTGTTTAAATTGTATATAACATACTATTTTGTCATTTAAAACACTGCTTATTCAATGTGTGCCAGGAGGCTATTTATAATTATACCAAAAAATAATATTCCTCTGAGAGAAATTATTATTAATGCAATTATTATCATATAATAGAAAATGGAAAATGTTTACATTTTATGCAACTGCCATGTGAGAGAATATTAAATCCTCCGTTTTTTATGGGGTGTTTCAACATGAAAATTTAGTCCACTTTCTGTAAGAGTTCCAATTGTTAAAATGAGTCTTGTCTACTAAACATATGCTTATTACCTAACCACTGTTGATTATTTCAATAGGAAGTGGTTTGTAGGTAAGAATTTTTCCTTCAGGAAAGTAGCATATCAGTCATAAAGCAGAATTATTGACTGAAATAGAGTAGTGAGGGTATGAGGCACATAATGTAAATAATTAAGTGTAAATAACAAAGGACAGATACTAAAATATAATGGTGTTTGATTTGAAAGGATACACAGCAGGGTAGATAACACCTACATGGTGAGATGTTCCTTTGTTCAGTTTTTACCGTGTATTGATTTCTCACTTGGTATTGTTTAAAAAAAAAAAAAAACATATCTAATTACATCACAACCCTCTATGGGTGAAAACAGTTGACCACCTAAATAAGAATAAATACTGAACTCATTGTAAGCAATTCATAACAATTACAATAAAGCTGAAAATAAGCATTGACAAAATAGTGAACTACGCCTTTACAAAGCCTGTCCTAACCTCTATGGCCTTCTCCTCTCTAGACGTTTATAGTGAGTAAATCTGCACATATGATTTATTACTTAATTAGTAACTTCTCTCATTTTTCTCCCTCACCTGCTTTATACTGTTCATTGTTTTATTTATCTTTGCCTAGATCGTTCCCTTCTGCTTTGAAACTCAGGTTATGACCACCAGCATTGAGCATGTACTAGGGACTCAGTAACTATTGAGAAATTGATTAACAGAATGACTTTGAGCATAACAACTGAATGTTGATGAGGATATGGCCAAAATTAATTGTCTCAAGTGTGAAATAATTGTTACTACTATGTAGGAATATTAGTATTATTGCCTCATCATAGAATATTCTAGAAAACCAAAATGTAAAATATATTGGGTTAGAACACCAGTCATAAAACTGATAAAAAAAATACTGAGCAACTGGTTGAACAGTCTACAAATCATAACATTAATGTTAATATTGCAAAATTCATTATTGTCATCTTGCGCAAACTTCCTATACAAAAAAAAAAACTATGAATGAGAAATATTTGTTTACCAAATAGGTCTTCAAAAGTAATTATATCAACTACTTAGTTTATAATTAGTTATACAAAATGGGTATGGGGCATACTTATTATTTCCACGTTTAAATGGGCCTGTTTAAGAAAAGGAGTAAGAAATGTGCATTTATTTGAATGGTTGAATATCCTAGATTCTCTATTTTTTATTTACTGGGCCACCCGAATGAACCTTAGAAAAGCACTAGGAGAATATATTCACATAATTACTAGAACGCTTTTTTTAATCTGCACTCTTGCATATAAACTGACAGATAAGATTATTACAAGACATGACACATTAATAAAAAACACCTAATTAGTTTGATAATTTTTTGATTAAGCCTTAATTTTCCTTGCTTCTCATGCAGCAATTTAAATTACTCTGTATTATTTGTTCCTTTCAGACTATTTTAGCATGCTTTGAATAGTCCCAGTAGGTTACCTGAAAGGAAAATTATTCTTGTCTGACAACTGGTCTGTGCCATTAATAGTGACAAGGCTAGACCAAAACAACTCTTTAAAGAAAGCTCTCTCACAGCAAAGATATTCCTTTAGAATCTGATACCTTTTTCAAAAGGATAGAAGACGAAATTTGGAGAATGCGAGCGAAATAAAACCCTAGGTCTTCATTTTGTTCCCTTTAATGGACACAGAGAGAGTAAAGTCATACGAACATTCTATTATGGGAGAGAAGTTATATTTACTAGCCTTCTCCCCAAACTTAAAGCCCTTTATTACATGAAGTATACTGAGAGTGGTAGCAGCATCAAATGAATCACAGCCACTCAGAGTGCTTGGATCTGTTTCTTTGTACATTCCAGCTATTTATAGTGACTAGAATATCTAACGGATTGAGACAAATATGGAGATCTGATACATTTATCTTGAGCAGATTCCACCAATTTCAAATAATCAGAATGCAAATCTCATGTGGGCATGCCAAACCCAGGAACTATGCATGCCTGTAATTAAATGTAGGCTCTCTCTCCTTTCTTCTGTCACTTCTGTCTAGTTCTGTATAATGCCTGCAGTTTATGGTGCTCATAGCAAACCCAACTTTGTTAATTCTGAGCCTCTGTCTCTAGAGATAGTGCCAATAACTCCTTTAAGAATCTTTACAGAGAGTCTATTTGCAATGTTTAGAAATGAGTCAGCTTTGTTAAATAACAAGATTATTTCTAGGAATAAATAAAGAGGGATGGTCTAGGGTGATCACTGATATTTTTTCATTGAGATAAATATCAAACATCATGAATTCAATTTAATAAACAAATCATATATCTAGCAAGGTTTACGACAATAGGGATTTAAAAGCAAATGTTTCTTGAAAGTATATATAAGGCAGAAAAGAAAGACTTGCTAGGGAGAGAATGATAATGACATTTGATAATTAAATCAGAAAGACATAGAAAGTGGTGGGTAGAAAATCACAATTTTTCTATATTTGGGCACACCACCATCACTACCATCACTATATACTTAAATAAGACTTTTTATGCTTACCCTAGTCAGGTAGTGTTTTAAGTGTATGCCTGCATGCATGAATTAATCCATACATTAACCCTAAAAAATAATGTCTATGATCACATTTTAAAGAAGTCAGCACCATGCATATTTGTTAACTGTGGTATCTATAGAATCAAACATAGTTCTCAGAACTCATCTAGAAGACGCTTAAACCAAAATTGTTACATGGATGTAATGCAGGATTTTTTTATGTGATTCTCAGTATAACACTATAAATTATGTTATTACCCACATTTTATATATAGTAGAACCAAGGCTAGCTGACATCAATCAGATGGCAAATTGGTGTGGTATGTTATTTGTTGATGTGGTTCTGAAAAAATATTTTCCTCTTCCTAATGAAATTCTGCTTGTATTAACTCTTACGTGTTCAATTAGTAAAGGGCCAACACTCAGAGAGCCAAGGATACTTAACTGCTCATGTATTCTGTAACATTCTTATTAGCAGCTTCAGTTGACAGAAAAGGAAATGGAGGCTTACAAAGATTGATTAACTTGACTAAGTCATATTCAAGCAAGTGTCAGAGCCCAGATTTGAAGCCATGCAGTCTGGCTCTGGAGGCTATGTGTCTAACCACCCATTCTCACTGCTTGGAATGTCTGTGCATTGGCTGGCTACCTCTGATGAGTCAAAATAAAATAATGCAAAACAACAACAGATATCAGCCATAGAAGGAAAGGAAGATATTGCTCCATTTTAGGTTATAAACTGGTCTGATTCTAGTACTTTCCTTACAGCACTGTATTTTTAGTGAATAGTAACACATATTTCACTCTTCTCAATTATGTCTAGACCTCATTTAAGTTTCTACCACACACATGTGCTTAAATTGTCAAAATAGTTTGTAGCATTTTGAGTTGCAACATTAATTTGTTACTATACACTGTTCCCTTTACCACCTATATGAGCAACTGGTCTTTCTTTTCTTCCACACTGTGTTTTAGACTTGTCAGCTTGAGTAGAGTGTTGCCTGATCATGCTCTCTGAAATGCTGGTGTCATGTCATTGTTCTATTTAAAACCCTTCAAAGACTCTCTTCCATGCCAAATATCAGATTTTCTTGATTGACCAAGTATTTGTAATCTATTACCATAAACTTATCATTTCTTATTTCGCAATGTTTTCTAATCTTAATTTATCCCCTTGCCTGTCTGATATCCTCATTGTCATATAAACACATCAGTTTCACATACACTGTCATGTCATGCCTCATTCCTTTTCTCCTTCATTCAAATACAAAACAAGCCCTATGCACTCCTTAACATTTAAGCGAACATTATCCATCTTTCAAGTTCTAGATGCATGTAATCTTTCCTGACATCAGGAATCACAGATTCTCTCCTCTGAAACTTGTAACATTTATTGTATTATGTAGCTCTTAAGTTTAAAATTTTCTATTATTTATTTGTTTATTTTTCTCTTTCAAATAATCATACACTCCACTTGTTAAAGTTAGGGGTTACCTTCTAGTATTCTTATATCTTCTACTGTGCTCAGTCTAGAACTGATGAATATAAGGAAGATATTCAGGATTTGTGCACTGACTTATTTCACTCACACTCCTGGCAGCTCCATCTCCACCACTGACTTCTCCCTGAAACTCCACACTTGATTATCTAACTGCCTATTTCAGAGTTTGCTGTGAGAATTAACTGAGTAAAATGTGTGAAAATACCTGTTAATAACCTTAGTACTTAGCAGGTGCTTAACAAATGATGTTTGAATAGGAATCTACAAATATTTCCTTTTGCAACTGAATATCATCTGTGGCTTTGAGAACAGATGATGAGTTAAAAAATCCCCTCCTTCTCCAGCCCTACCTACTCCAGTGAATTTTGACCCACTCTCTTCCTTTACTTCCTATTTTGGGCATCATTTTTTTTTTTTCAGGCCATAGATATCTGAATAATTTTTACTTTCCTCTTCTTGGTATCTGTAATAATAAATCTCATGATTCTACATCTGCAATATCTCTGGAGTCATCATATCCTCTCCTTCCTATCTCCCAAGACCAATCTTTATTTCCTCCTCATAGACTTACCCTAACTGATCTTTCTAATTCCATTTTCTATAAACCATCTTGCACAATATTTTCAATTTTGTTTCTCTTTCTGGGTTCCCTGAGTGACAACCAAAGTAAACCAATTATGGTTTCCTGTCTGTGTTTGGGAAGCAGGGAGATATGGTCTTATTCCTGAGGGCTTTAGGATTCAGCAGGCCTGAGTTCGAATCCTCTATCTGCACTGTGTGCAATTTAAACACTTAAACTCTTTGTACCTCAATTCTCTCCTTCATAAGACAAGATTGATAATACACTCCTTTCAAGGTTTTATAATGATTAAATAAAATTATTATAAGAGCCTAGGAGAGAGTAAGTATTCAACAACTGGTAGTTACAAAAGAAAATTTCAAGATATTATGATTATGTGCCTTAATTATTATCTCTTCAGCCTTATATGTCTCTACTCTTAATTTCATATAGGCATATCTAGCCTAACAATGTCTCAAGACTCATTTCAATTTTTACTTGTTCTGTAAGATCTTCTCTGATCTTTCACACTAAAAGCAATATCTGCTTGAAGTAAACTTTCGTAATAAAAGAGAGAGCAAAGAAGTTTGGGAGGAGGACATGTACATATATTATTTTATCATTTTAACAAACTTAAGAAATAAATTTTATACAGAAACTGAGACCAAAAAAAAAAAAAAAAAAACAAAACCAAAAAACAAACAAACAAAAAACTCAAGCAAAGAATTTAAATCCTGGCTTGTATAACCCTTATATTTATGTTCTCTTCCTTGGTCTCAGAATACTATCAGGAGCCACTGGAGCCAATCTTAGTTTTTGAGTTTCTTTTTTTGGAGCAATTGTAACTATTTGTTGAGACTAATATGTCTAATTATTTTCTATAGGTCTTCCAAGAAACAAAGAAAAAATTTACTTACTTTTTAAAAACAGAATAAAACACATTCTATCTTATGATTACCATGTGGCACCATTGAACAATTTTAAAAATTCAGGACATATTATATTCATGATCTTATTTTGCCAATACCTTGAACATTTCCATTTCAAGCCAATACCTTGAACATCAACTTAGGAATTATTTCATTATTACTCATCAATTATTCCCCACAATGCTAATAAAAAATATCTAACATAGTAAGAAAATAGAATAGTGATGAAATTGCCTAGAAAGATGATACAATTGTAAAAATCAAGCAGCATTATCCCATCATCATTCAGTTTTCTTGTGTTGACTAAAGTATTGAATCATCATTCAAGAAGATATAAAAGAAGCCAGTAGACATTTTTATGGTATATTTCTAGTTTCATTGAACACAGTTTAGAATTTAATTTTAAAAAAAATTTCCAACCATAATTGTAAAGAGAAGAAAATTGTCAGAGAAAGATATTTTAGTTATTAGAGAAATCAGAAGATAAATGCAAAAATACAGAGAGTAGTATGCTAAACTTTAATGATTAAGGTGAAATTGAAATTGATCATTCAAGTGAAATCTCAGACTGTGAATTTTCAGATGAAAAATATATTTTTCAAATTCAAGAATCTGTGAGTGAAAGATATATTTCAAAGGACAAAAAAGGAAATGTGGTATTCTCATCCAGTTAGTCCTTCAACCAGAAGGATTTCATCATGCAATATGTTGTGGCAAGAACCTGAACAGTCTAATTTTGTTAAAAGTGTATGTTACATTAGTTTTTTTTTAATCTTTTATAAAATCTGTGTGCCAAACTTTATGTTTTTGAAGTGCACAAATGCTGAAGAAATGAGAAGGCAGGTATCAGAAGGAAATCGATAACATGTAAATAAAAAGAATTATTTGATTTATCATTCTAATTAATGTTCACAATGGGATATACATATGATGTCTAAAATTATACACCTGAAATTTATATAATGTTATTACTAATGTCACCCCCAATAAATTTAATTAAAAGAATAAAAAGTAAATCTGAAAATAAAAATATTTTACTATTATTGAATAAAAATGATATTACATTGTCTTTCAAAAAATTATGAGCCATAAAATATTTTTAAAAATGCAACCGTTGCATTTTGATGATGCAAGTTCTAAAAGCACCAAGAGTAATAATATGCTAGATCTTATTCAAGATGTGTTTGATCTGGAATTGGTATCCACAAACGGATACATTGCAGGTTTATGCTGGATAGTTGATGAGCAGTTAGTTCCTTTCTGAAGATGTTTCCAGTGAATTGAAATAAACATTTAGCTTTGCTATGTTTAACATCACAATTTTCACTTTCCCTTTATTCTTATTGCTGTAAACAATTTTTAAAATTATTTAAAATATTTTTGAAAGCCATTAAGAGGTCCTGGAAGTAAGTAGAGATAACAATTCATTCTTAGTATATTGAGATTGGCATGTCTATTTTCTGAGCCTCTGTGCCTACTTATGAAGTTATCCTTAGTTATAAAATTATTTGTGCCATGTCTTACATCTTTTCTGAACTATCATCTTGCTGAGGGGATTCAACAAATATTAAGTAAACATAAAAACTCCCTAAATTTTTGTTTTGTGAAAAGAATTAGATGATTACTACTAAAGTAAATATGTTTTTATGGAGTAGTATTTTTTGGAAAAGAGTAAGCAAAGCTGAGTCTTACCTAGTCTTTTCCAATATAGCCAATTGAGCTCTAAAATACATTAGATTAAACCATCAAATAACAGTGACTATAATACAATTACATTGGTTCTCTTCTCAACAGGATCAAACCAAAAATGGAGTTAAGCACTACTGAAGTTCAAGAAAAGGATCTTAATAAAATGAGAGTACTAACTTATTCCTTAAGGCGCTTTCTAGCTATGGATCCAAAACCCATGGAATTGAAATACAGGCTGCCAAAAAATATTTGATCAAAGTCAGAGAAAGAAAAATCTGAAATGCGAATACCTTCAATTGTAAGAGAATAAATGACACAGAAAATGGAATAAATTACCTTGATTTAAATTCTTGACTCAAGTGAAAGTCAAGCAGTAGCCAAAACTTCAGTGGTGGGATAACTTCTAAGGGGTAAACTCTAATTTTTATTGAACTATAATCGTAATGACTACAAAGATGAAAAGCTGAAAAATTAAAATGTTAACATTACTAAACAAAAGCACAGTAGACTTGGGCCTTGTAAGACTGGACATTTAAGATAATTTCTTTAATTATAGTGAATATAAGAGATCTGTGAGCTGTGTGATTTCTTACTTACAGAAATTTGTCTCTTGTTTAATTTGGTTGACTCTGCCTAGCAATGCATTTGGACCAAGTGGAAGTTGATGAAGAGGAAACATAAAAATGCCTAGCAAGATCACATTTAAAAAAATGAGTCTACTTAAATAAAAAAGAAAGAAACTGCTGGTATGGTTGTCACTTAAGAGAAATCTGCATAGCTGCAAAGTATTGAATAGGAAATTGGAGTTACTGGAAGACTGAGAGAGATAAATCTTAAAAAATTTATCTTGACCATCTATACTATGAATTTTTAAAAACCCAAAAGAGATTGAAAAAAAAACATAAAACACTGTAAATTGAGTCTCAGTATTGCAACTAATATCTGCCTTATCCAAATTTTTAATACTTCTCTCATAAGATGACAGCTAGACTACTTTAGCCCTGAGGAAAAAGTGGGAGTAATCTGCTCCAAGACAGCTACCTCTCTGCCCCCTAAGACATATTAAGTGCTATTTAAAACAAATACATTGTATAAACATTGACCATGGTGGGGTTGTTAGGTCATTGGAGGGCAGCAGAGAAAGTATTTCTGAAGAGGGGAACTCTTTAGTGTCGAGAATACCCCAAAAATTACACACTGTAGATATGTCTACTCCAATTGCCCAAAGGGTCAGTGTTAGTATCATACACTTACTTTCCAGGTTTAAATAGAATTGTTTTAATTTTTCAATTTAATATAGCATCAGTATAGGAGAATTTTAAATAGAAATAACAAAATTATCTGATTTTTACACTTTATTATGGCTTATTTAAATGGTCCCTATAACTGAAATGGGGATTATTGATAGTGCATATTCACTATAGGGAATCAGAAAGAGCAATTCAGTTCATCCTCAGACATACAGACAAAATCTTAGCTAAAAAATGTTATGACTGTCTTAAAAACATGTTATTACTGTCTTAGAATAAAAAGCCAAAACTTGTGTTGTGTCATAGTGTCAGCACATTTCATTATTAAGGTTTTTCAAATTTAACTCTAACTTATACGGTTTTTGAGAGGGTGATAATATTATGTAAAGGAAATACTTTATCCCAAAGAGAAAAATGAAATTATAGTTTTAAAAGCTCATTACCAATAATTAATAATGAACTCTAGCTAAACAATAACAGGTGTTTCACTAATCTCAAATAGAAACAGATGGAAGCACAAATGTTCTATAAATACTGGATACATGCAGAGCAATAAACTTAGCAGAAATTGTTTTATTCTCTAATCGTCAGTCAGAGTCAAAGTCTTATCACTTGCATTTTCCCCAAATTAATATGCCCAGATTAAATCTTGTTTCTCATTTCTTATTTTTCAAAGTGCAAGCCATATTTTGTGCTTTCTCACTTTATCTTTTGTATTGTCTCACCAACAAAGACAATATTATTCATTTTCTTTCTGTACACTTATGAAGCTTTATATGTTTTGTTACATGAAACAACAGGCATATCATGCAGGTTTTCATTTTCCAGTTTCTTTCTTTCTACCTCCCTCCCCCAGACAAGAAATACTGATTTACATATTATTTAATTTCTTTTACATTATAGCAACAAACCTTCAAAATCATGAATGTAGGTAGATGAAATCAATTAAGAAAATAATTGGAAAGTCAAGAAATAGTATTAGGAAATCTAATCCTATAACACTTTGGAATTATTCTCAGGTGTTAGGATATTCTATAGTGCTATAGATCTGAACTCAGGGCTGTCAGAGAATGTTTCCATGTGATTTTACAAAGGCTCTCCCTGTATGGTTCATAGAAAAATTTTTCTTAACTCCTGCAGAGATGGTTTTACTCTTTCTTCTGACCTTAATGTGTTGTTGAATTTTCAGAAAGCAATAATTGTTGTCGTGACTATTAAACTGTTAGCATTCCTCACTGACATTGACTATGTATGGTCTCTGAATGCTGTGATTTTTCTTAGAAATTATATTTTATGATAAGTTAGTAGCTACTATGAATAATTTAGGTGGCACAAATATACATTTTTTTCTTCAGATAATGGAATTTAAAATTTATGTTCATCAACAATATAAATTCATCTTGTGTATAAGTAAATGGTTAGTTGACCTTATAAAAATATGTGTAGAATGTAACTTTCTTAAGCCATCACAGCTGAACAAAACAGGCAGCAAAATCTGTTATCTAAAATTGAATTAATGGTGTTAACAGACCAGGACTTGTCAATGTTAAGAAGATTCCTTTATGTGAGACGTTCGCTCACCCAGACGGGCTGTGATGAAATTAATGAATGAAAGAATAAAGTGATAGTAGCATTTTCTTCTGCAGCTACCAGAAGCTTTGTCAATGATTTTGCAAGGCTGTGACTGTGATCCCAATTTTAAATGTAAGAAACTTGAAGATCCCATGGAGCCAGTGATTTACTCAAGCTCCAATGCTAGAAAAGGAAGGAGTCAGGAATTACCTCTGTATTTGTGTCCGAAGCCCTCTCTTTCCTCTGTATTAAACTCTTTCTAAATATTTCCAATCTAATATTTCTATGATACTATACATATAGGACAGCATTAATTATTTTTACTGAGTCATCATACTTTTTAGCATTTCAGTCTCATTTTAAACTCGTTATTTTTTTAAAAAAAGTAAGAAAATGAAGATAAAAAGAAGGAAGAGAAGGAGGAGGAAATCAACTTGAATAAGTTACTAGAATTAACCAATTTTTTCTGAGACAAAGTTCTCATAATCTTCTAATTTTCTAGGACCCAGGAATGTTATATATTTGTTTTAGATATTAAATGCTCATTTGCCAACATATTCATATATTACATTGATACATTTTAGAAAGATTTTAATAAAAATAGTTGAGAAAACAAGATAGTTTTCTCTAAACAATCAACTTCAATTATTCTAGTGTAAATTAGCTTTTTCCTTACAGTATCAACCTCTTTGAAATGGTTCCCCAAACACAATTATAATGCCATAGTTAATACCATTAGTTTTTAAATCTGCAAAATTTAGTACAAGCAATCAAGTTACTCATTCTTAATTAAAATGTTCCTAAAGAATCTCTTGTTACACTCTGGGCAACAATTAAGATAGGAGAGAGGAGACAAATTCCTTTAGGCAAAAAGACTTCCCCACTGTATTGACGATTAACTCCAAGGATGACTATCTCTATCAATAGCAGTTCTCTGGAGTGACTAAGCTAAGTTCATAAGTGAAAGAAATCAAACACTTTAAAAGAAAAGATTAAATACTTGAACTGCATTAAATTTTAATATGAATTTTGCTCACTATGAAAAAAAGGATACTTTTATCATCATAGGGTTTTTTCTTCTAAGTTTGCTAAGAATTAAATAAGATAATTCACCTCTTCCTTCAAGATATTATTAAAGATATTAGCATTTTTTTGTATGTAAAGATATTAGCACTTTTTTAGCTTTCAGCTGACTTCATTTGCAATAGGTCGTGCAGTAATAGAAAGTAAATTAAAGGTCCTAATGTGAATTATTACTTCTGCTTTTTATTGGTTTTATTCTAGATCTACACATGCATTATGCAATTTTTTTAAAAAAAGAAAATAGAGTTTAGTACATTAAAAAGCTGACAATCTTAGAAACAACAACTATCAAAACAGACAAGTACAAGAATTGTTTGGAATACCTGGTTTTAAATCCCCATGGACAAACATGTCAATCATATATCGACAGAATGCATACTGATCTGATAAGAGTAGAAACAGAAAGAACAATGAAAAAATGTCATCAACATCTTTTTTTTTTTCTATTTTAGTTACTACAATTCTGTGAAGTAATAATTTATATTTATATAAACATACTTGGGGAAAAGACATAATAAACATAAGGTTACATTTATTCCATACAAAAAAACAAACCTTAAAAATTGAAACAGACTAGTTTAGGGTGATATTATAATGGTTGTTTTTAAAAATCTAAACCTTTTCCGTCAAATTATTACAAAAGCCATCATATTATTGCAATTTTTCTTATTGTCCATACTCTCAATAATGAAACAGAATTTTTACAAGAAGAAAGTGTTTCCAGCTTGTAATGTTTTACAAAACATTCACTCTCAGCCCTTCTGCTAATTGTCTAAATGGAGCTGCAGAATGTTTTCTAGAAAAGGCAAGCAGGAAGGCTAACCCCTTGGCTATCTGTTAGGGGTCCTCTGCATGGAAATGCTCTTTGTTTACCCGTAAATCAAAAAAGAACAGATTTACAGCACCAAATGGTATGACTCTTAAGCTAATTAATTGAGTAACCTTTATTTGAAGAGCATCTTATGATCTCAAATAGTCTACAGCCTACAGAAAAAGTGAAAAAGAGAAAAGCATAGCATTTGGAGCAGACTTGATTAAAATGATTTAAGAGTTCGTTTGCTTATTTTCTTTTCCCTCAAAATTAAACACATTGCACTGAATTTAAATTCTCACAAAACTTTAGATTTGGCTGAGGTCATTCTAACCTAAATCTCAGTTGATGAATCATTCTGTAAGTTCTACCATTATCAACTTTAACGCTTGCATGTTATGAAATGAATCTTGTTCAAGATAATTTACATTCAATGTTTCTAAATAGACTTCTTATTTATCCAACAAATCCAAAGACAGCTTTAGGACCAAGAGAGTTTATTGAATTTATACAACATGATATACCTTTAGGTGCTCCAAATTATGTATATCAAACACATGAAATAATAAAATTTGTTATTATATAAATAACATACAAGGATTTTTATAAACCTCATTGTGTTCAGAATATTAACAGTATTTTTAGAGTAATCCATTTTATTATGAAACTCTTCCAGGTCTTTGAAAAAAATAAATGTAGTTATTGTAGTAGATGTAAAAATATAATCCTTTTCATTAATATCCAAATATGAGTAGGCCAAAAAGTTTCAAAATTTTCCATTAATTTGATTATTATATTAAAGCACACTTTCCCATAGGTGAGGTGGGGAGGCTAGTTGTCAGACTAGTCCAGAAATCTGACAACTATTTGCTCCTGGACAGACTGACAGTAATAACAGAAGTTTCTGATCCCAGGACCTAGAAACCTATGGTACAGAAGTGAAGTAAGATTAAAGCAAAGAATATTTTCTCTTTTCTGGGCATAACTGTTTTCTTGAACAAAATTGTAGAATAGGCAATTCGGTTCTAAAATAAAGCAAAAGGAAAAAGTATATTTTCTTTAAACAGCAAATGCGAGATAGGATAATTGTAGACTTCCTAAAACTATCCCTTTCCCTTGTTTGATAGCTCAAGTGACTGTACTCTTTTTTGATCTGTCATTTCTACAATTCAGAAGTA
Source organism: Eidolon dupreanum (assembly GCA_028627145.1). Classification (NCBI taxonomy): domain Eukaryota; kingdom Metazoa; phylum Chordata; class Mammalia; order Chiroptera; family Pteropodidae; genus Eidolon; species Eidolon dupreanum. Next base: position 146,191,186 of record CM053502.1, read on the forward strand.
TTTCTAAAAGGGCAATTTAAATAGTAAAAAGATGGAAAATTTGTTAAAATACAGATTTCCTGACCCTACCACCTACAATAACTATATTTCCATGGGTCTAAACCAAAGGAATATGCATTTTTAATAAACTCTCCAGAAAAGTCTAATTAAGCCACACTTCCAGAATCACTGATCTAAAATCTCTCAAAATTTTTTTTTCACAATTATTCCTAGTGGCCCTTTAGCCTTCAGCAACAGCAATGGAGAATGTATGTATGTCAGAGCTTAGTATGCAAAGACTTCTTAAAATTTAAAGGGTTTGGACAACCCTCAAAAATGAAATATTGTTTTCTGTCTCAAGTTGTAATGGGATGTATATATATAACAGGTGGAATAAAATATTGGAATAGCTAAAATCTTCACACTTCAGAGTTTTCCCTTTAACCGAATGTTAACAGTGTAATGAAACTAGCCAATTTGTTAAATTATCAAAATAAAACTTGTTACTTATATTTGTTATAAAACTTATATTTGTTATACTAATATTTTCTGGATCCAAGAGTCATTCATTTAATTAATGTACATATAGTTTTATGAGCTTCCAAATTTTAAAAATCTCTTAGGAATTCAAAGAGTGTTTATTTTTTTTTAATATAGAAAATTATTTGGGTTACAATACTTAGGAGGTTTCTGTTATATTTAAATAATGCTATAATCTTGCATTCTAATGGAACCAACATACTGATAGGAAGAAGTTAACATTTAAAAAATATTTTAAATTAGAAATTTTCAATATTTTAAATTAGGATGCCCATTTTCACCTGTCCTTGGTATTAAATTTAACAAGGTATAAGAATTCTAGGCCAGTATATTTTGAGCAGTCTCTAGTGTATTAGCTTCACCTGTCTAAGGATAAAGCAAAACCAGGCTTTTTTGACTGAAAGGTTTATTTTATAAAAATGTGTTTAAAACATAACTCAAATATTGAAATAGAAACTTTTCCCTAGAGAAAATCCAACTGTTCTATCATCCTAACTTGAAAGTTGGGCAATAATAATCCACTTAAGGTAATTTAATATTTGGTCACTACTTCTTAGTATTTCTTTTTCCAAATGAAATCCTTCTAGGAATAACACACACTGTTCATTTCTCCCCTTCTTGATTCTCTGGGAACAATGATGGATGACATTCAGCTGTTGTCTTGTGATTGTTTCCCTGTGGAGCAGCAGCTGAGAGAAAATGCATTCTGGGTGCAGAATGTCAACAGAAAGGAAATTTTTTAAAACTCTAATGAGGACTGGGCACATGTGGTCGGTGTTCTATGTTAGTTTCACATCAGCTCTACTTTCTCTGCCTGCCACAAATATTTAGATAGTTGTTAAATAAGGAAGGAAGGAAGGAAGGAAGGAAGGAAGGAAGGAAGGAAGGAAGGAAGGAAGGAAGGAAGGAAGGAAGGAAGGAAGGAAGGAAGGAAGGTAGGTGAAAAGAAAGTAAAGAAAAAAGAGAAAAGAACAAGCATAGCAGTGTGGAGGTTTGATCTTTACTTCACAGATTTGCCACAGGCCATCAGGAAAGCAAGAGCGATGCCTAATCATGCCAACCCTTTTTACTCTAAACAGATTAAGATTGGTTCATAAAAACTAGATTATGTGATATATAAGTGTGTGTATAAGTTTATGATAGGCATGTACATGCTTAGGCATCTTATTCCCAGTTCTTTAAGTAGAAATATATTGTTTATATATACAATACTAAAAGTAATCACATTTGAATATATTTGCAAGTATACAAATCAAGTAAATAATTGCCAGTAAGTGTGTGCTCCATGTAAAAATCCGTTTCCAGTAAGTAAAAGATCTGTGGGTACTATTTATTTAAAAAGAATGATTTAGAAATCTATGTGAAAAGAATAACTCAAATTCATTAGGCCTAACTTAATCTAAGCAAATAAATGTTTTCTTGCCGAAAGAAGAACTCAACAATTTTATTAAATTACCAGTACTAGTCTCAAAAAAAAAAAAGCCACCTCAAAAAAAAGAATATTTAAAAAACACTGTATCTTTGCTTATCATGTTTAGTTAAATCCATGTTATTAAATTTTTGTAAACATATGCACGTAAACCTTTACTTAATTTTTTAAAAATATCATATTTATGTGTCTGACCAGGTATTACATGAAAGTTTGATTACTTACCTAATGGCATATTTATTTAATTGATGGTAGCTATTTTCAATAGGAAGCCTTATTTTAGCAAATGTATTCATTTAACTGGTAAAATCACTTTTGTGTTTTTGTTTCTAACTTTCAATGAAATTTAAATGTCTTTTTGATAGGTAAATAGCCCTTCATGTGGAAATGAAAACAGTAGATTGAAAATGGAAGTGATCATACAATGCTATCTTTAATAAATCTTTTTACTGATAGAAATAAAATACAATATATGTTACCCAGAAAATAAATATTATTTGAAAATATTCTAATGATGTGTTTCTGTCAATAAAATTAGGCACCCAAGAAACCAAAGATTTTAAAAAATGAACACCAGAAAGTATACTCATGTTTCTAGTTAGTTTAGCTAGATAAGAATTTTGATACTCCCATCTGTAACTGGCATGAATTTTTCCATACTGTATTTATGGACAAAAATAAAAATATGCTTGGTATGTTTCAGCTGATTTCATGTGATTATCTTCTTTTTTAAAGGGCAAGCTAAAATGCAAAGGAAATTTTGTTTTTTCTTTCTTTTTTTGCCTTCTTTTCTTTTTTAAAATGCATTTTAAGACTATAGATATTTTGTATATTTTTATTTTTTTGATATAAATCAAAGAATTACTTATGAATTCAGAGGAAAAAGTAATTCAAAGATAAAAACAAGAGTTAATTGCAAAGACAAATACCATATGATCTCACTTGTATGTGGGACTGAAAAAAGTGTGGATGATAAATTTCATATCTTGTACTTTATAATGGAAAAAATTATTTTCAGTTTTGCTGTTCAAATAGCTTACTCAGTAATAAAGTTTTGAAATATTTCAATGAAAATCTAAAAACATTTCTTAATTTTAGTCTTCAAATAAAATTATTCAAAACTACCAGATCAAAGAAAATTTTTGTTTTGCAACATACCCAAGAAACCTTTATAGAAATAGTCCTTACAAAGTAGATCCCACGTTCTGCAAGAGTAGTGTCAGGATTGTGTAAGCAGCCTGCAGCCAGGAATGTACTTATGGAAAAAAAAAGATTCAACAAGGGACAGAGATGTGAGACAATAAGGCCCTCAGTGGCCCTCTTAAAGCTCTATCCTTTTATGTTCGCATAGCAGCTTTCCATAAAGAATTTCAGGTTTCTATTTTACCTCCATTTAAATGCTCTATTTCTATAAGTAGGGATGTAAGTTTGACATCACTCATGTTGAATAAAGATCAGCACAATGTGTCAGATACAGAGCTTTCTAAAGTCATACATTTAGTCAATAGATGCTGTCAAAGAAACTTAAGGGCTCTTTTCCCTAAACCTTCCTGCCTAATGAATTAACTGAATTCAGTAATTCAGTGTATACTCTAAATTATGCGTTTTTACAGAGGCAACAGGAATGTGTAGATAGTTTCTACGATATTTATTCTATAAGATTTGAACATACACCCCCTTTAAAGCAGTCCTGGAGTATTATCACTTTTTCCTGGACTGCTGTTCTCCAAGGCAGAACACATATAATTTTTGTTCTACCTCAATAGAAATCTCATGTCTCGAGAATTCAACATTTATCACCAACTTTTAAATAACCATGAATATTAACTCAAATCTCCTTTTAAAAATACTTCAAAATACATCTTTAGATATGAGAACACATTTAAGTATTTCTATAAATAAATTAATTCCCAATTTACTGTATTTCTTTCCAGGTATATTTATTTATACAAGTCTTTTTCGCCCATTTGATGTCTGATCTCGGTCTTTTTCAGATTTTAATTTCACTGCATCTGCTTCTTGCCCAATATTCGCTTAGAACCTCCAGGTGCCTCATCTGAATGTTTACCTTTCTGTTCATGTTTAGACACAGCTGCGGTCTCTTTTTCGTCCTTCTCTCTGGGTTTAGGTGATGTTTTCTGTACTTCTTTTACTTTTGCAGTCGTTTGTTTCACTTTCTCCTGTTTCCCACTTTTCAGTTCCTTTTTAGTCTTTTCTTCAGTCTTTTCCTTGGTCTTAGCTTTCTTCTCTTCTGTATAGATTTAAGAAAAGTCGAATTGTTTTGTTTATTTACCAACAGAGCATTTAATCTTTCATTGGTTGTTAAGAACAATTTTAAAAGAAAGAGAAAAGAAAAAAAAATAGAAAAAGAGTGTCTCTGAGATAAATCCTTGGCACAGATACTATTATCTGACTTTTATATAGTTTATGAAGTGTCATGTTAGAGCGCACACACACACACACACACACACACACACAAAGTAGCTTGTTTGCACGTTGGGGTCTTTCTTAATTTTAACATGAAAACATTATTTTTTAGGTAGTCAGGAAATTAGCATGTCATGAAGGAGGCATTTGATATATGCAAGATATACAGGCATGTTCGATGAAAGTCAATGCCCAAACCAAAAAGCCCAATAAGAAACCTTTAGAAAGGATAGAATTATTGTGTTCCACAACTGAAATACCTTAAAAGTCATTCAAGAAACTAAACCATTAACACAATATTTTTTTAAAGATAAATATTAGGAATGCAAATATAAAATTACTCACAGTGGTTGTGACTGATAGAAATAAAACAATAAAATCTATTAATGGATGACTCAGAGACATTCAGTCCCCAATGATTTGACTTTAAAGAGACCAAAAAAAAAAAAAGAGAGAAGAGCAGAAACTGACTATTGGCTCTTGCCAATCTTAAATCAGAAATAATAATTCTAATCACTTTTAAAGTCCTTAAATATATTCTGGTAAACAAGAATATAAGCTATAAGTTAGAATACATATAAACATACATATGGATTTTAACATATATATTTTTTCTAGACAAACATAGTTTTTATTTGCTATTATATGCATTTGGGGGGAGGGAACTGGAAATGTGAATTAATCAGTCTGAATTTTTTTTCATTATTTAAAAAAGCTACAATAATATAGTATACATTTATAGAAATTTCTCTCCAAACAGAATGTAATAAATATTTGGTGTGCAGTTCTGGAATGATATTGATTTAAAGTCATTTGCACAGAGCTGATGGTTTCAGTCACAGAAATGAGTTTGTAGTAAGAAAGAGTAGAAATCAGCAAAGGAGATTTAGAAATGGTTTAAAGAGTGTAGAAGAAAATCCGCAATTGAACATTGTCACAGAAACCACAAAGATGTGAGGTCCTCAGTCAACAGGTCTTGAAGAACTGAATCTTGCCAATGATCAAGTAAACGAAGATGGAAATGATCCTTTCTCAGTTAAGCCTTAAGTTGGGACTGCAGTCCTGTCTAATAATAATGACTGTAGTCTTGTGTGACATTGTGAAGCAGAGGACTGAGCTAAGCCATACCCAGATTATTGGCCCACAGAAACTGTGAGATAATATAGGTGTATTGATTTTAGCTTAAAAATTCGTGCTAATTTTTTACATAACAATAAATAATTAATACAATATTAAATAAATATTTGTTGAAGAAATAATTTATTCATTTTTGGAAAGAATACTTGATTTATACTTAGTTCACTTAGGAGTTTTGTCTTAATGCAATTACATACTAGTTATATAAACTTGCTAAATTGTTTTCTCTCCCTGGGGGTCAGTTTCTTCATCTGTTAGGTTAGGTAATTAACTGGGATGATCACTTCTAACATCCCTACTAGTTTTAAGGCTATACACATACACACACACACACACACACACACACACACACACAAATGTTCATATGTATATCTAATAATATGTATATCTAATTATATGTGTATGTAATTATATATATAATTTCATGTATATATAAATTTATGTAAATTTATTTTTATTCAAATTTGTCAAATAGAAAAGAACTAAATAGAATAAAAAACTTACTTAGTTTATAAATTTCATCTTGAGACTAAATTAATGTTACCTTTTAGAAAACAAAGTCTAAATTTAAGATTCATTCATCTTAACTTTAATAAAATGATATTTGGTTATCTCACTGAAAAATTTAGTAAAAGATACATCTGCCTCAAATGTCAAATTATTTTACATCGTATAGATAAACACATTGGAATTTGAAAATAGATTCCAATTTTTATCTAAATGATTAGTCTTTTGAAAATACTAGATTGAGAATTCTAAAATATACTGATCTCATAAACCTACATTTAAAATATGAGGAAATTTAAATTTAGTAGTTAAGATTGAACTATCAATTAGAATCCGTATCTTTCTAACATCAAACAATTGGTAGTCAAATTTAGAACAATAAAAGTTGATTCACATAATCCTCCAAAATACATAACATTACATTGATATTTGGATTGATTTATTATTTTGGGGGTGTATTATTAAGACACTTTAGGTCTTTGATGGCTTAAAATATTGATCAAAGTATATGCATTATCTTTTCTTCTTGAAAAAAAAAAAAAAAAGAAATCCTGAATTGAGTCTTTTAAAATCAAACTCAAGGTGTAATACCGGTCAAAAGTTGTAAACCAGAAATGTTGTGATAGTTTCCTATTGCTACAGCAACAAATTACCAAAAGCTCAGCTTCTTAAAACAACATTCATTTAATATCTCCTGGTTTCCACAGTTCAAAAGTCTTGGCACAATGTGACTCAACCACATTCTCTACATAGGGGTGACAAGGCTAATACCAAGACGTCAACAAGACTGCATTTCCTACTGGAAGCTCTGGCGAACAGTGGGCTTCCAGACTTATTCAACGCGTTAGCAAAATTTTTCTCACACTTTCCATGTGCTGTCCTCAATTTTCAAGCCAGCAATGGGGGGAAATTTCTCCTCACACTCCTTTGTCCCATTTCTATACATTTAAAGTTTCATGAGATTATACGGAGCTCACCTGGATGATTCAGAATAATCTCTGTAATTTAGATTAATCTTAACTACTTCTGCATACTTTTTTGGTATGTGACGTAACAGCCACTGGAATGACACCAAGGGATGAAAGTCATGGGGAACAAAACCCTGCCTACCACGAAAAGCTCTTCATTTTCCTCTCAAATTTTGAGGTGCCTATTATTTTAAGTATTCAGTTTTATTATTCTCTGGATATTAAATTTCAATTGTAAGGCTAAATTAATTTCTTACATAAAAGAAATAGTAAATGCTTATAATCATCTAGTTGTTACCAAAAATGTAAACTTGAACAGAAAAAGAATTGAGTTATGAAAATAATAAAGAGAAAAGTTACCTTTTGCCACTGTCTTTGTTTCTGCTTTTTCTTTTTTCTCAATTTTTTCCTTATGAGTTGCTTAAACAGAAAATTTTATATTAGTACACCCTATTAACAGATTCTAAGACAAAGCTGTCTTTTTATCTCAGGTTTATAGCCACCAAAATCATGAACTATTTTGAAGATTGATGGCATTAATGAGCCTAATTCAAAAATAAAGATTTACCAATATAATAATAACTGAACAGAGTCCAATTTTAAAGACTTGACATTGAGACTTAGAAAGCATTTTGAAAGCTAATCTCACCCTTCTTTTTAAAGTTATTCTCCCAGATAGAATAATATGTGTTTTCAAGAAAGACAAACTGAGGGAAAACAATTTTATAAGAATTTGTTGAAAGATATATCATTTTATCAGAAAGAAACAATCTAGGATTAATAAAAAGAAACAAATCATGACTAGAGCTTTGATTAAACACAATATTTCTTATCAAAGAACACAATTGTGTAGTGGGTCTTTCTATATGTGATTGTCTTACGCATTGACAAAATGCTTAACCTCTCTGATCCCTGCTTACCAAATGCCCTCCATGCCAGTGATATTTTGACAACCAGTTTATTTTTTTGATAGTTTCCCAAATCAGCATATATTTTTCAACATTTATATACTATTTCTTAAAGAAAAAGAATGAAAATTAAAAATATTATAGAAAATTAAATGACGATATCAATTTAATTAAATATTTGGGTAAAGAAAAGAACTAAATTCTTAGACTAAAAAATTAGAGTCCCAATTCTTTCCATTTCTCCTAGAATAGAATAATAATGCCTATAAGCTCTACTTATATTATAAAAAGAGGGAAATATCCTTAACATATGTGTTGAAAAACTGTTCTTTTAAAATGCAGTCTATGATATTTGCAAATCATACCTCCAATAAGGGGCTAATACCCAAAATATATAAAGAACTTATACAACTCAACAATAAAAAAACAAACAATCCAGTTAAAAAATGGACAGAGGAACTGAACAGATACTTTTCCCAAGAAAGCATACAAATGATCAACAGATATATGAAAAGATGTTCAACTTCACTAGATATAAGGGAAATGCAAATCAAAACCACAACAAGATACCACCTCATACCTGTTAGAATGGCTATTATCAACCAGACAAGAAAATAAGTGTTGAAGAGAATGTGAAGGAAAAGGAACCTTCAAATTGCTGGTGGGAATGTAAATTGGTACAGTCACTATGGAATACAGTATGGAGGTTTCTTGAAAAATTAAGAATAGAACTACCATATGATCCAGTAATCCCTCTGCTGGGTATCTATCTAAAAAATTTGAAAACATTCATTCTTAAAGATATATGTACCGCTGCGTTCATTGCAATATTATTCATGGTAGCCAAAATATGGAAACAACCCAAGTGTCCTTCGATGGATGATTGGATAAAGAAGATGTGGTGCACAAACAAACAAACAAACAAACTCACTAACACAGACAACAGTATGGTGGCTACCAGAGATAGAACAAGGATGGGTGAAGGTTAAAGAGGGTAAAGGAGATCAAATATATGGTGACAGAAGGAAACTAGATTTTGGGTTGTGAGCACACAATGCAGTATACAGATGTTATATTATAGACTTGTACATTTGAAATTCATATAGTGTTGTTAAGCAATGTTATCCCAATAAATTTAATAAAACATAAATCAAGTAAGATAATTCATATAATATAGTAAAAAAAAAAAAGAATACACTCTATAAATGGTTTCCCCTAAATCTTGCAGAGATGATACAAGCCTCATCGACTTAAAATGAAAAGGCGAAAAATGATATTTCAAGCAAATAGCTTTCAGAGAAAAGCAGAAGTAGCAGTACTAATATTTTGAAGACAAAATAGACTTCAAAATAGAAAAGGTAAAGAAAGATACTGAGGGACACTTCATAATGATAAAGGGAATCATGCACCAAGAAGACATAACACATATTAATATCTATGTCCTCAATTAGGGAGCACTGATTAGTAAATATAAAGCAAGTACTAACAGAACTAAAGGGAGAAACAGACCAAAACACTATTACCTTAGGGGACCTAAATATCCCACAGATCATTTAAACAGAAAATCAATAAGGACATAACATCCTTAAATGACACATTAGACCAACTGAACATAATTGACATTTTCAGAGCCTTCCATCCCAAAACAGCTGCTTATACATTCTTCTCTAGTGCACAGGGAACATTCTCAAGAATCATACTGGGACACAGAGATAGCCTCAACAAATATTAAGAGGATTGAAATTATTCTAATCATATTCTCTGATCATAATGCTTTGAAACTAGAGATCAACTGTGGAAAGAAATCAGGAAGAACCATAAATATATGGAGATTAAACAACATGCTACTGAAAAATAATTGGGTAAGAGAAGAAATAAAAAAAGAGATCAAGAAATACATAAAACAAATGATAATGATAGTACAACATAGCAAACTTTTGGGACATGGCAAAAGTGGTCATAAGAAGAAAGTCATATCATTACAGGTCGACCTCCAAAACAAGAACAAGCTCAAATAAACGATCTAATGTTTCATCTTAAAAAAACTAGAAAAGGAAGAACAAATGAGCCCTAAAGTTAGCAGAAGGAAATAAATCATCAAAATTAAAGCAGAACTAAATGAAATTGAAAACAAAACAAAACAATAGAAAAACTAAATGCAACCAAGAGCTGGTTCTTTGAGAAGGTTAATAAAATTGACAAACCTCTGGCTAGAATCACTAAAGAAAAAAGAGAAAGGACACAAATAAACAAAATCAGGGATGAAAGAGGGGAAATTACAACTGACATCTCAGAAATACAAATGATCATGCAAGAATGCTATGAAAAAAATATATAACACCAAATTTAATAACCTAGAAGAAAATGACCGGTACTTGGAAAAATACAAACTTCCTAGACTGAATCAAGAAGATCTGGAAAATCTAAATTGACCGATCAGCAGTATGGAAGTTGAAACAATCATCAAAAACCTACCAAAAAGTAAAAGTCCAGGACCAGATGGCTTCACCAGTGAATCTACCAAACATTCAAAGAAGATTGAATACCTATTCTCTTCAAACTCTTTCAAAAAATAAAAGAGAAGTCAATACTTCTCAACTCATTTTATGAGGCCAATATTACTCTGATACCAAAACCTGGTAAAGATAACACAAAAAAGAAAACTACAGACGAATATCTCTCATGAACACAGATGCAAAAATTCTAAATAAGATACTAACGAACTGAATATAGCAACATATTGAAAAGGTACACCATGATCACGTGGGTTTCATCCCAGAGACACAGAGATGGCTCAACATACACAAATTGATTAATGTGATACACTACATAAACAAATTTAAAAAATAAGAATAATGTGATCATATCAGTAGATGCAGAAAAAGCCTTTGATAAGATACAGCACCAATTTATGACCAAAACACTTAATAAATCAGTATAGAAGGAAAGTACCTTAACATAATAAAGGCCACATATGACAAACCCTCAGCAAACATTATACTTAATGGTGAAAAACAAAAAACCTTTCCTCTAGGATCAAGAACAAGGCAAAGCTGTCTAGTATCACCACTGCTATTCAGTATAATATTGAAGGACCTAGCAAGTGCAATCAGATAAGAGAAAGATATAAAAGGCACCCAAATAAGAAACGAAGTCAAAATGTCATTATTTGTGGATGACATGATTCTCTATACAGAAAACCCTAAAGACTCCACAAGAACACTACTAGAAACAATAAGGAAATACAGTAAAGTCTATGAATATAAAAGCAACATTCAAAAATTCATAGTGTTCCTATACTCTAATAATGAAATGTCAGAAAAAGAAATGGAAAAAATAATTCCTTCAAAAATCCATAGTATTCCTATCCTCTAATAATGAAATGTCAGAGAAAGAAGTGGAAAAAATAATTCCTTTTGCAATTGCAACAAAAAGAGTAAAATACCTAGGAATAAATCTGATGAAACATATGAAGGACCTATATAATGAAAACTACGAGATCCTATTAAAAGAAATAAAAGAAAATACAAAGAAATGGAAAACTATTCCGTGTTCTTGGATTGGAAGGATCAACATAGTTAAAATGACCATATTTCCTAAAGCATTATACATATTTAATGCAATCCCCTTCAAAAGGCCATCGGCATTTTTTAAAGAAATAGAACAAAAAATCATCAGATTGGTATGGAAGCACAAAAGACCCCAAATTGCCAAAGCATCCTAAGAAAAAAGAATGAGGCTGGAGGCATCACTCTGCCTGACTTCAAATTATACTACAAAATGACAGTAATCAAAACAGCATAGTATTGGCAGCAAAACAGACACACTGACCAGTGGAAGAGAATTGAAAGTCCAGAAGTAAACCCATATTCATATGGGCAAATAATGTTTGATAAAATAACCCAAAACATACAGTGGAGAAAAGAAAGCCTCTTCAATAAATGGTGCTGGGAAAACTAGAAAGCCACTTGCAAAAGAATGAAACTAGACTATTGTTTATCATCACACACCAAAATTAACTCAAAATGGATTAAAGACCTGAATATAAGGCCTAAAACAATAAGATGCATAGAAGAAAACATAGAAACTAAACTCAAGGACCTTGGACTTAAAGAGGATTCTATGAAATTGACCTCAAAGGCAAGGGAAGTAAAAGTGAAAATAAATAAATGAGACTACATCAGACTAAAAAGCGTCTGCTCACCAAAAGAAATCGTCAACAAGGTAAAGAGAAAACCACCAGAATGGGAAAATATATTTGCAAGCAACACCTCCAATAAGGGCCTAATATCCAAAATATACAAAGAATTCACACAACTCAATAACAACAAAAAAACAAATGATCCAATGAAAAAATGGACAGAGGACCTGAACAGACACTTCTCCCTAGAGGACATACAAATGGCCAACAAATATATGAAAAGATGCTCAACATCACTAGTATTAGGGAAATGCAAATCAAAACCACATGAGATACCATCTCACACCTGTTAGAATAGCTATAATCAACAGGACAAGTAATAACAAACGTTGGAGAGGATGCGGAGAAAAAGGAACCCTCATACACTGCTGATGAGACTGCAAATTGTTACAGCCACTATGGAAAACAGTGTTGAGCTTCCTCAAAAACCTAAGAATTGATCTACCATATGATACAGCAATCCCTCTACTGGGTATTTACCCCAAAGACTTGAAACCCATATCTGAAAAGATATTTGCACACTGATGTTCATAGCAGCATTATTAACAGTGACCAGGACCTGGAAGCAACCAAAGTGTCCTACAATAGATGATTGGCTAAAGAAACTGTGGTACATATAAACAATGGAATATTACTCAGCCATAAGAAGAGATGAAATACTGCCATTTGTGACAACATGGATGGACTTCAAGATAATCATGCTAAGCGAAATAAGCTAGGCAGAAAAAGTTGAAATCACATGATATCACTATATGTGGGATATAAATCTAATAGCAACAAATGAACAGTACAAACAAACAGAGACTAGCAGTTACCAGAAGATAGTGGTTACCAGTGGTTACCAGAGGGGGGAGATGGAAGGTTAAAGGGGGTCAAATATAGGAAGTAGGGGGAGGGTGAAGTGGGCAAAGGGAATCAAATATATGGTAGCTGAAAGAAACTGGACTTTGGGTGGTAAACACACACCCAAAGAATATACAGATGTCAAATTGTAATGTATACCTGAAAATTATATAATCGTATTAACCAATATTACTTTGATAAACTTAATTTTTAAAAATAAATAAATAAATAAATGAAAGGCACCACATTCTTAATTATTTTTTTAACTTTTTTTTTTAGCTACTGTGAAGGTTGAAAAAAACTATAAGAAATATAAAATTATTTCAGTTAGTCAGAATTTTAACAATTCTGTATAACTCAATAGCTGATGGGAAATGGACACCTGTTTCTAGAATAAAGAAAATAGCTATGTTGAAATTCATGAATATTATCACTAAGTAAACATTAATAAAATAACAACTATTTAACTCAAATTTTCTATTGTGAGTATATAATAAAGAAAAATTGAAGCATATTTCTACTGACCTGATTTCTAAACATGATAAAACATTCTGGCTAAGTAAAATGTTTCACAAAGCAAGATAACTGAGGAGGCTATGCATATCGTGAACACGTAAATCAACTGAACTCTAACACAGATATCCTAGACATAATCTACTACTAAAAAAGAGCCAAAAATTAAATCAGAATCTTATTCCACATCATATATTAAAATGGATTTTTGATCAATTAAATTTAAATGTAAAATACAAAACTAATTTTTAAAACTTGAGGAAAATATTAGTAACTATTGATTTATTCTTTGCATAAAGATTTAAAAGCATAAATATCAAAAGAAAATATCAATTCATCTAGTCACATAAAAATTCAAGAATCTAAACACACACAAACACACACGCACACACACACTTACACATGTCTATTTACATGAAGAGAAACTCTAACATTAACTCTGAAACTGAGAAAAATATTCTTAAAAGTGACAGATCAAGAATATATACCCAAATGACATGCACACATATCATCAGGAAAAATGGGTAATGAGCATTAACAGTTACACAAGAAATATACATGGCTAAAACTCATACTTAAATCCTCAATCTACAAATAAAAAGCACTTACAAGATAAAGTGGAAGAAAATATCTGCATTAACTTCAGTTTTTTTTTTTTTAAGAGAATAAGGAAAATATCTATTTATCGATATGGAAAGATCTCTAGGACATATCATCAAGTTATAAAAGCCAGAATATAGGACATGCTAAATTTTGTATAAAGAATTGGTAGAAACAACAATCTATACTATCATGTAAATTCATAATGAAGCCCTGAAAGATACATATAAAACTCATAAAAGTGGTTTAGTGTGTGTACGCATAGGTAAGATGGATTGGGAACCTGGAGGTAGGAGCAAGGCAGGAGGAAACTTTTCACAGTCCATCTTTATCCATTAAATAATAAGTTTGCATTGCTCATTCTAAACAAATAAAAATTAAATAACATTTTAAAATACAGTTTAATAGGTAAAGGATGCAAGTTAAATAATAAAGTATGCTTTTTTACCTATCAAACGGGCAAATATTTTCTAAATAGCGTCTTCACTGACAGCTAAGGCAGTCAATCTCAAAACTGCCAGGGGAAAAATTGACTCAACTTTTCAAAAAGTAAATTGGTAATAGAGTTGAAGAGTCTTAAGTATTTTATTGCCTTCAACCCAGAAATTACTCTTTTCAGATTAAATTCTAAGGAAATTATAATATAATTAAAAATGTAAATTTAGGGTCATCTAAAATTGGATGTATAGGGGAGGTCAAATGGAGAGAGAGACCAATGTGTAAAACCAGCAATAAGAAAAACAGCATACCTTTCTTCTCAGGTTTTTCTTTTTCTTTTATTTTATCTTTTTCTTTTTCTCTTTGTGTAACTAGAAAAAAAACAGACAATACTTTTTACTTAAATAAGTAGAATGAAGGATGAGATGATTACATGTCAATCTTTGATGTCAAAAATTTATTTGTTGCCTTTGGAAATTTTTCTTTAACTGACATGAGATTTTACATAGTTAGAGGTTTAAACATTAAAATAATTATAGATTTATTTATTTATATTTTGATTTCATATCTAAGCACAAACTCATACTAAAACCAGTTCTGATTGCAAAGAATACCCAACTTTTCCAAATCTTTAACTTCAACTTAATTAAATGGAAAATTTTAAAAATGTATCATGCTAAATGCCAAAGTAGCCCACCTCAATACTGGAGGAAAGCCAAAAATATGAGACCAAACATATAGAAGATAGTATTCTAAATACGAAGCAAAAAATAATCCATCTTAATAGTATGTTAAAATCTACAGAAATAATCTACAATAAACATTTTTGCAAATATAGTAGACTGAGATTAGTTTGATACCAACTCCTTTCAAAGAAAACAAAATTTAATTTAATATGAGCTGTGATCCAATAAAGTAATATAGCAGTGCTCCAATTTAAGTCCTAATCTTATCCCACAATTTAGTCATAACTCTTATTAATGACATACATCTCCAATTATCTAAGCTAGAAACACAAGACTCATTTAGGATTTATCTTTTATTTTCCATTTTTAATCCATCAAGCTCTTTCAATCATATCTGTTTAATATTCCTCTTACTCATCTTCTTTTATCTAATACTATATTCCCTGCCTATCATTTATTTACACAAAAATATAGAAAGAGCACCTGCCAAGTGCTAAAGACCCTGCTAGAAAAGGCAGACCCCATTCCTGTCAACATGATATCTGTGAGCTAGTGGATGATAGATGCTAAACAAATAATTACAAAGATAGCTAATTGCTGTTAATATAATTGCTGTGAAGAAAATATTCCCGGTAGCATGTCAATATATACAATGAGACCTAATTTAGACTGTGTCTGTGGGAAAGGCCCTTTGGTAGAAGTGACATTTAAGGATATGAAAGATGAGAAGAAATTAACCTGGTAAGTGAGTGGGAAGGTGAAAGGGGGAAAAATAATTTCAGAAGTTGAAGTAGGATACCTGTCTCAGGTAGTTTATTATTATACATATTATTATGATAATATTCTGACTATTCTCTTGAACCTATATATTTAAGTTTTTCTCTCAGAATAGCCTTTATAATATGAATATCTGATTATACCATTGGCCTTTTACAAATAGTATCTCCCTCTTTGCTAAGCACAGTATCTGTCAAATAGTAGGTGGTATATCAAATATAAAAATATTTTATTGCTCCAGTAATCTGACAATGGCTTGTCAACCCAATCTTACCTACCAGGAATTCCTCCTTGAACTTTACATTCTCCTTATATCAAAATGCTTGGAGCTCACAAGCACGCCATGTGCCCTATTAAGGCCTTTGCATTTCTGCCCACCATATCTTCCATCTAGAATTTTTACACCCACAATTCTTTTCCCTGCACTCTTTCTCCATCCTGCCTCAAATGCCTTCACCTCTATAAAATGTTCTTTGATCTCTATTTACATGATCTCTATATATCATGCTCATAATTCTATTTTAGCAATTAAATAATAAAACTGCAATTGTTAGTGTATCTGACTACCCAGTAAGTGAAATTTCTTTAGGTACTATACTGTATTATTTTATTTTTGCATCTATGGCTCATCATGTAGTGTCTGTCACATATTGGACTCTTAATAGATACTTGTGAATAAGCAAAATTCTAAAATATTATGGGTTATTTTTATCTTCCAGTGCAATTCTATTTATTGATGATGTGGTATAGATATAATAAGCACAGTTTGCTTCCAATCATTAAAAATTTTTATAACGTGTTAAACTTTCTTAAATAGTTAAAACCCAGTAAGAAACAAACAAACAAAAATTACCATAGAAAATCTTTTTTTGCTTTCTACATTCAATGATTCTTTTAGGTGTTTCTGAGTTACTAAATTCAATATAAATATCTGACAAAATAAGGAGAGGACATCAGTATTCATACATGACCACAAGTAGCTTATTTTGGTTCCTTCGGATCACTATTAATTAAGTTAGAAACCAAAAAGAAAATCTTGGCAAAAAGAAAGCCTCTTTTAAAGTTTCTCCAGAGGAAACCCAGTTTGCGTGAGATAAGCTGCGGTTTTGGAACTCCGAATGGCGAGACCCCCAAGAGAACACCTAATCTGTGTCTCTGCCTCGGTGAAGGACCAGACCTTGCCCACCTTGAACAGCTGGTTGTCCACTCTGCTAAAGGATTTTCCAATTGACGAGTGCATGGGAGTAAATGGGAGAATTAATACAAAATTAGAAGAGCAAGGGGACTGAATTGAAACTCTAATTAGCATATTAATGCCTCGTTCCTGTTACCCTGGGGGAAAATCTGATTCCTCACTCTAAATTTTGATTTACAGGCACAGCTCTGTATGCTGGAATTTCATTATCCACCTCCCCAGAAATGGCACTGTAATCCTGTTTCGTGAAGCAGCTGGACCCATGTGCTCTAGGGGAACTGTTCAAAATGGCAGAGAGCCACTAAAGCTTCTTGGACGGAAACTTCAAACTTTGGCAAGACTGAGTTCAAATACCAAGTTTTTAAATTTCTTTCATCAAAACAATGTAAACATCAGTAATTGTGTTAATGATCACTCTAAAAAAAAATAATTGCTACGACAACCGCATTTTCTTATACATCTCTTGGCTTAGAACCCACAACCAAAAGTTTTCATATATAGGAGAAAAAAGTACCTTTTATTGTCACCAAATCTATTTGGCAGGTTACATCTTAGCTAGGACAGTTTTAGCTCAGGATAAAATAGCTCGTTGCACCTGCTAGAGCTTAGTTTGTTTGTCATCCTTATTTACAAGAAACAAAAGTCCCTTCGGTATGCTGATAATTAAAAACAAATGGAATCCAACAGTTGGAATGGCCCTGATGTTTGGCATCTGAGTTGGCATGGCCCTGCTGTTCCTGCACTTGCCCAGACTCTGACCTTTCCCTGACCAGAACATTCAGCTCAACTCAACTTTGAGGCGCGTCTCTCAAACTTCCCCATATGGTCCTTTTCCAGCACCCTGTCAGCTGTGCTCGGTGCTGTCACAGCGCTTGGCCCTGGCAACCTGCCAGTCAGGCTCTGTGTCCTTTTCTGAAGTGTATCAGAACTCACAGTGCTCCTGACCTTCAATTTCTTATCCAGTAAAACTTTACCCAGGCCAAGCAGTAGGATTCAGGGCCAGGTTGTCAGAGCTCTTTGTTGATCTCTCTGCTCTTAGGACAAAAATCAAAAGTTTTGATGCCAAAATTTTTAAAGTACTAATTTGTATAGGCTACTATATGTTTCAATTGATGGCTATCAAGTAAATTTAATTAACCAAAACTCTGCAACTCCTACTTACTTCAGAACTACTATACAGGACTAATCTTGAGGGCCCAAAACAAAAGAAATCAGATGAAAAAGCAAGTGACCATTATACCCTTATACTATAAAAGACTTTGAGGAGAATGATTAGCTATAATAGATTTTGTTGATTTTTCTTTTAATTAATTTATCTACTCGGTTTTCTGGTGCTTTTGTGGGATGTATTAGTACTGAAGTGATCTATAAATTTTAAGTAGGTCAATAGTGGAAAGCTTCATAAAATTCCTGTATATCCATGTTTTGAATTCATCATTTTTTTACAAACAAGCAAGATACACATTCATTTTTAACTCCTTAAAATTTCTCTGCTTTTGCTACCACTAAGCAAAAATGTCAAATGTACCCTTGGTTAGTGTGTATATCTCTGCGAGTGTTTCATTTTCTTCGTAACTAATTTGTACAATTTTCACTCTGTGATAAGGACAAATGATCTACACACTTTTACATGACAAATGATGAACTCAATAGAAAAGCATTCTTGAGTACAGAAACATCTCAAGGTTTATATTATTCATTCTTCCTACAGTAAGAATTTATCATTTTTAATTTAAAATAAGCATGCAACTTTAGAGCTGGTTAGAAACTAGGAGGTCAATTAGCCTGAATTTCTTTGTCAAAGGGTAAGAAAACAGGCTCATAAGAGTT
The DNA here is from genome assembly GCA_028627145.1 of Eidolon dupreanum. NCBI lineage: Eukaryota > Metazoa > Chordata > Mammalia > Chiroptera > Pteropodidae > Eidolon > Eidolon dupreanum. Next base: position 146,210,164 of record CM053502.1, read on the forward strand.
CATGGCAGAGTAAAATAAGAATACAGTTATTAGATTGCTAACCTAGTACTCTTCCCTGCAAACTAGACCGCCTTGTACAACCCAGAATTATAAACTTCTTGTTTTATGAACTAAGTGTGTTGATTGGATTCTCTAAGCATGTTATCTACAATCTAGCCTACAATAGCATACATACCTCTTTTTCATAATAAAATTATATTTATTTACATATTATTAAAGTGAAGATAGGCAAATTACCCAAAGTTAAAAAACTCATATGATGCATATGTTTTAAATCGCAAAACATATTTTTTAATTCCAAAATGAGTTTTACTCTCAAATCTGCTTTAATTGTATGAGTAATTTTCCCTTCTTCTGGGGCTACATAGCCACAGTTAGAACTGTAGTCACTTCCTCATAAGTGAATTATTACTGTGAAGGTGATGCACAGCTTTGTGCTGAGGCTTCAGTTCTCATTTTCCAGGTTTATCTTTCACTACTGCCAGAGAGGAAAAGGAAATATATTTTGTATTTTAAATAGTCAATTAAGTAGAGCTGAAAGAAGACAAAAGTAAAAGTTTATACAATACAAGCTGACTAAATTAATTTGTGGGCTTTGAAAGCATTTTTATAAAGGGTGCCAAGATATTTAGATATATTTAATGTTCTGTCCTTTTTGGCTTTTGAGCCTCATCTTCAGCAAAATCTCTTGCCAGCCTTTGATTCTCTCCCTCTAATTGTTTCCCAGAAACAATCCTAAACCAGTCGATCAGTTTTATCATTATAAATTACTCATTTTAAAAATGTTTCTTTGACTTTGTGCATGTGATAACTGTTTTGGGTGGAATTATGTCACCTCAAAAAGATGTGTTAACCCCTAGCACCTCAGACTGTGACCTCAGTTGGAAATAGGTCTTTATAGACATAATTTAGTTAAAATGAAGTCCGTAGGGTGAGACCTAATTCAACATTACTGGTGTCCTTATGAAAAGGAGAAATTTGGACTCTGAGACAGATTTGCAAAGAGGGAAGAGATAGAGACACAAAGCACTTGAAGATGAAGACAGAGATTGAAGTGATTCATCTAAAAGCCAAAGATTGCCAACAAACCTCCAGAAAGCTGGGAGAAACACGGAAGAGTTTCTCCCTTACAGTCCTCTAGAGAAATCAACCCAGCTGAAATCTTGATTTCGGAGACAGTATATAGGCTACTATATTCTTCAATTGATGGTTTGCATCTAAATTTGATTAACCTCTCTAACTGTGGGACAATGCATTTCTGTTATTTTATGTCACTTAAGTTTTGATACTTCACTACAACCACCCTAGGAAATGAAATCCTGAACGAAATCCTAGGAAACACACAAATCCCAAGGCACCCATTCCTCTAAGGCCTTACCAGAAAACTACAGTTAAACACACTCTGCAACCGAGATAGCCAGTTATCTCCTCAAACACCATCTCTTCTCCAGGACATCCTTTTGTGGAGTGCTTACCACACAATGGTATACTGTGTATTTGCTTTTTAGATTTCTCATTAGACTGGGTCTTATCCTTCATTGAATTTTTACTTCTCAGTATAGTATTTGGCACAAAGTAAATGCTATGAATAAATTAATGTGTATTATAGCCTAATGGCTATGGTCAGTTTTCCCATTTATAGTGTCTGCGTGACGGAATGCGTCCGATCCTACTGGCTGGCCCACTCCGCTGTTGACTACATGCCATCCATCAACACGCACTTCTGCCATGTGAACTTCTTCCCCATTCCTGAGGTCAGTTCTTTACCTGAACACCTGACAACCCAGGTGCATATAGCAGAAGTCTATTGTTCTGGATGCCTAAAAGGCCCTCCTTTTTGCCAAGGAAACATCTCAGGCAAAGTTCTTTCATCTAGTTACCTGTGTACCACCAGGTTCTAGTCTTTTCTAGTTTGTTCTGTTCAATGAGTAAATCAAAATGCTTAACAATTAAATAGAAGCCTAAATGTTATCAGAAAACAACAATGAAATTTACAGTTGCAAAGAAGGCAATATGCAATAAAAAAAACAGCTATGTAAAAAAAAGACAAGAAAATAATATTACTATTTATCTCTAGATCATTGGGTTGTGGCTGTTTTTCTTTCCTTTTTTTTACATTTTTAAAATTATTCAAGTTAATCTATTGTTTAAATCTATATTTTTATATTATAAATTTTATTGTGGGTGTTTCTTAATTTCATTTTACAGATTATTTTTGTTTTAATATGGAGCTTACCATCAAATACTTCAATTTCTGTTAACCAAATAAATTGAACATTATGGTGACCTGATTAAAGCTAAATAATTATATATATTTGAAAATAAACACAGAAATATCAAAGAAAAAACTTGTTCATAAGAATTAAGTACAGATTAACAAAATCGAGAAAATGAATCTTTTATTAATTCATTCATTATTTCAACATTTACCGAGCATGTTTCATGTGTTGGGTATTTTGTTAGAGGTTAGAATAATTTTTCATTTGATATTAGCTCACACATTCATTGCACATAGGAACCTGAGAGATCAGAGTCTGAATCTCTTTGTTCATGGATAAAGAAACAGAATCATAACAGAATCATGTCAGGAATACATAGAACATATATGAAGGCAAACATAGTTTCAGTGAGTTAGAGCAATATACCCACAATTAAAATTTGGCATCAAATGCTTTAAAGGGTAAAGATAGTGGTGTAACGGTTCCATAGAGAAAGTGACTAAATGCCCCCAGAGTGAGAGACCGAGAGGAAGTCTATTAAAGGAACTGACATTCCTTCTAAGAATAAAAGAAATAAGTGAAAGCCTCACAAATGTCTACACAGGAAGGGGCCTGATGGCCAGAAAGAATAGTGTATACAAAAACCCGGAGTTATGGGACAATGGCAGTGCCTGCTTAGGGTCTGCCCAACAGTTCCACCTGTCTAAAGCAGAGGGGGTCTTGGTGGGGTCTGGAGTACCATGGGGGAACAGAGAGAGAGTTGGGAGTAGAGGGGGATTGATGAGTAGGTTGCAGAGGAGGGAAAGTATGTGATAAAGTGCACAAAGCTGAAAATTTGTAGGTCTATCAATGATCATATGGGAAGGGCCTATATGCCCTGGTAGAAAACGTGGCTTTTATCTCTAATGCGCTGGGACAAAAACAGATTTAAGCCTGTGAGTGGCATGCATTGCATGGATATAAGGGGTTAATGGAGGGAAATTGATTAAGAAGTGACCATCATAATCTAATTGAGAGATGATTATGGAGGAGACAACAGTGAGAGAGGAGAGGTAAGAATAAATTACAGTGAAAAGGACGTATGACAAGGAGCCAAGCAGGGCTGGGGTTTGGTACTAAAAGGAACTAAACAGTCTATGTCTATGGCAGATATTGTAACTCAAATGCCTTCAAAGATAAGACAGATAAATGTCTGCTCTAGTGGTGATATAGAGAGTGGTAGAGACTGTGGTAAAGAGTGGGTGGAGGCCCTCACCTAGACATCCATGTGGACATTGTTTTACAATACTGGTTGGTTAAAGAAAAGTTCGATAGGATATGCCTGAATCCTAGGACATGAGTTTAATTGACAATGATTCTAACCTTGGCTACTCACTTGAATCATTAGAAAAGCTTAACTCAAACTCTGCCCTCACCTCTCAAATGTTAATGGCCCAGAATGCAGTCTGCATGTCGATATATTTGTTAAAAACTATCCAGAAGATTCTCAGGTTCAGTCAGGGGTGAATACCACCCGTTAGCAACAATGACTCCTAGTATTTTAGCTTGAATAACTTGGGAGGTGGAAATATCAATTATTAGGAAAAATAATACAAAGGGCTGAAGACATTTTGTGCCATAAAAGTTAATGTGGGCTACAAATATATTGAGTGAAAGAAATTAGTTATTTGCGTTAAGTCAGATGACAGTTATGAAGAAGGGTCCAGAGACTTTTTACATTCTACTTCTTCAGTCTTTTCAAATATCACAATTAACCAACCACCAGGGCAGGGCTCCCAAATTATTCAATATCTTAAATGCAATGTGAAGAGATCATCCAATTAAAAAAAATACTTGAGATAGCCAGGACATTCTGAAGTTTTTGATTTAAGGTATATGAACATTGTGTATAAATTTCTAATGAAGAATTTTTATTATGATATCTTAAGGAAATTATAACACTGTCTTGGCCACACAAACACTTTATTCTATTTCCAGTGTAACTAAGCTCTTCTTTTAAGACATTTGTGTGCATAGCTGTTTATACCTGTAAAGGATGCCAGGACCGTTGAGTGCTGGAGGAGACTGACAAACATTTCTTCATTTATATGTGGCTCCACATTCTACAATCAGCATCTGTTCATCTGAAATACTCAAAGCTGTGGTCTCTAGACTGCTGAACTCATGTTCTTTTGGACAATAATTAGTTCTTTTAGGTTAGACAAGAATGTATTCTAAAATATTTGCCTTTTAATACAAGTGTATTCTGCAAGATCATTTTGATCTATAAAATAGTTCATTAGAAACTGTCATCCTGGAATGGAATCAGCATGCTTCAAGCTAACTTCTGACAGAGGAAATTGCTCAACATCCACAACCCCTCTACTATGGTGAACATATTTTGCCTGCTCACCAGGGGCTATTTATGTTAGCAACAATTTGGTGAATGGTATCTTGATAATCTAGGAAAAATTAAATTATGGTTGTAGGTTTCTTCTAAGAAAATGGGATGTTCACTGTACTATTATATTCATTACAAGGCTACAAGTTTATACACTACACTGATTATATTTATAAAATAAGTTATTACCTCTTTTATGGGAAAAAACAAGGTTAATTCAAAAATAAACATTAACTAACATGTCAGCACTTATATTTAAAATCAAAATACATACTCATTGCTAGGGTAATGATTAAAAGGCTTTCGCTGTAGCTCTATAAAACCGTCCCTTTTTTCCCTAATGAAAAATGTCAAACAAAATAAATAGATAAACAAAAAAGGAACAAAAGTTACCTTTGCCTTATGAATTAAAATCACTTAGATAATGTGGATGACTAGAAAAAATTAATTTTTTATGAAAAAGGTAGGAATTGAAACATTAATTCTTTGACACTTTAAAAATGATTAGCATTTTATATAAAATTATTTTGGAAATGTATGTTCTCTGGGATTCACATTCTTCTGTTTCCTGTTTTCCAGTTTATGAGTAAATTATCTAGGTATAAGACTTTAGGCTTTTCCAATGACTTCACACTCCTAAAACCTTTAGAATACCATATGAAGGAAGAAAAAAATAGACACAATAGGATGTGATTTTGCTTCTATCATCATCAAAATTTTTCTCCTCCTAAAATACACCAGCTTCAGCATAATGAATATTTTTAAACTCAGATATATGCTGGTTTTTCTATAACCATTGCAAGTTGGTATTACTTTGGATATATTGTATCTTTTATGAATTCAAAATGCTTTGATAATGATTTAAATTACTAATTATCCATTATAACCATAACTGATGTGAAATGTGGCATATATAAGAGATATATTTAAGTACTCACATGAACAGTTATAAAACCACATTTGCTTTAATGAACTGCTTGGGAATAAAAAGTAGGCATTATTCTACCTGGATGAGGAAACTAAGAGGTAAAACAAAATCTTTTGTTCATACTCACACAGGAAAAAATGTGGAAAAAAAGAAACTATCTCTGAAGCCCATTTCAGTGTGGAATAGCTGAAACTCCATTTTATCTTTCTTAAAAAATATTCTCTTTCCCAAAATATATTTGGTATATTCAGAAAATATATTCAGGTACTAATCTTTAGCCCAGCTTTTGAGAAATTTATTTTAAACCTCAGCCAAATACAGTGTTTTAATTATGCAAGACTCACTAGTTTAATAAACCCACTCTACAGCCCACTGCTCAAAGTCTTTAACAGCAGGATTCTAATAGAGCCAGGTCCAAAATGGAAATGGTACCATCTGCAGCACTACATTCACTCCAGCAGCACTGCTATTAAATTAATAGTACAGTGTGCAAGATAAAATAGCAGAGACGCCAATCGTGTGGAACCAGTTGAGTTCCTGTTTAACCTCCAGCAGATAGAAACACATAGCTAGCTCGGTCATGGCTAGTCAATCCGTACCTAAGAGCTGTGTCCAATTTCCCTGACCAAAGGAATTAAGAACCAAAAAAAGCAAGAGAAAAATAAGAATACATTAGTTCCCTAAGTACAAATATAAATAGGTTTCAATTACTCAATTGAATGTCCCTGATTGCATAAGGACTGGCTGACTAATCTGGAATTAATTCAAATACTAGAATAAAAGATATAAAGTATGAGAATGATATGAGTTTATCACAAAAAAGGAAGTACATGAATTATACATTTTTTAAAAAATGATATTTTAATATAGATTTATATATTGGTATAATTTTAGGTTAATTAGAACTACTATTATTTGAAACTTTACTATTTTGCAACTTTGATATTTACTGCAGATAATTTTACATTAGTAGTATTGACATAATAAATATTAGACAATATTTGACTTTTATCCCAGGAAAATAATTTTACTTTCTGTCTGTATCACATAATAATAGTAATTATGACACTTTTATTTTTGCTCTGGGTTGTACAAACTAATGTGAGACTTACCACTGGAGAAACCTAGGCATTTTTAGAAATACGTCACTTTGAATGTTTTTGCTTCCTATATATTTCTTTAAGGGTTTTTTTGACTACATGAGCCACCTCCAGAACAGTGGTACTTGTAAGGTAAGGAACACAAGTGCTGGCCATGTTTAATGTGGCTGTAATACAAGACTGTAGTTACTAGATTCAGTTCAGTTGAAAGAGATAGTAAGTATCACATTGTCACCATTTATCTTCTCCTTAAGGCTATGTAAGAAAGCCGGGAGGGCGGGGGGCCTGGCAGCATGCAGTGAGACAATGTAATGATTGCATTTCTTCATTAGAGATCTTAAAGATATTTCATGGCATAAAAAAATTCAAGGTTAAAAAAATTAAACTCTGACTTATTTTAGAAAGTTATTAAAAGCAGGAAAAATATTTTCTAATAAGCCAAAAAATATCTTTGTGATATTATCTTACTTAGTAAACATCAGTTGTAAATAACTTAAAAATTATCATACATTTTGAAGTTACTTTGATTCCAATCATTAAATATTATTTATATATTGATGCCTGAAGTTAAATGGGAGGTAAAGGTACTTATTTATTCCTTTTTTTTTTTATGCCTACAACACCTGGTCTCTCTAGGTGGTCTCTCATCCAAGTACTAACCAGGCCTCACCCTGCTTAGCTTCCGAGATCAGACGAGATTGGGGCGTGTTCAGAGTGGCATGGCCATAGACTAAGGTACTTATTTAAACACTCAAAAATTAAAAGAAAATAACTAACAAACTAAACAAGAAAACTTTCCTTTCTCCCATATAAATGTACGAAATATATATCCTAAATAAAAATAAGAGAAAAAAAACATAAAATTAAACACTTACCTTTAGTTTGTATTTTCCTTTCAGATTTCTCCTGCTTTTCAGTTTTTTCTTTGCGTATTTCTAAGGAAAAATAAAATTTATAATTTAAAAGCTCTTCGTAAATATAAGCCATAACTATGACTTAAACTTTATAATTCCACCATGAAGACTAAATTATTATCTCTAACAAGCTTATAAGTTGATCTAAAATAAAAGAGTTTGTAACATATTGCTAAGTCACTCATTTTTTGAAATAAGGAAAAAAATCTGAGTTACCTCAAAATCAGTTATTTGAAAATGCTTAAAAACTTACATGAATGGAGATAATTGTCACTGTTTTCAGTGCAAAATTGATCACAATTTATAATCATGTTTTGTAATAATTATTTTCAATACAAATTAGCAATCCTTAGTAAGAATGTCATTTAGATTTAGGAAGATTTAGTTTTTATATATTAAATTAAGAATTTGTGAAATGAACTATAACAACCATCTAATAGGAAACATAATTCAGAAGTAGTGACTCTAAGCTATATTTATAATCAGAATTTGTTAATGCATTTAACCAATAATTACTGCATGCAAATGTGACACATTTCATGAAATAAGTTAGTTCTTAATTTTTTTCTAAATATCAGGTTTTAACAAATATACTTAATTTGCTGCTAGCTTCAGTATGTACACATTGATAAGGCTTAGAAAAAGAAGTTAATTCTGAATTTATAGTTCATTTGGATAGAAGTAAATTTAAGATTAGAGTTTACAAATATGATTACCACCTTTGAAAAGTGACTTGATACCATGGTTTTTCTTATAGAAATGTTAATAATGTTTGTTTATTTATTTATCTATCACTTCATTCCACAGATTGCTGAGATGGTGCTCATTACTGTATACATTTTAAATTCTCTATTGGTAAATTTGACTGGATTTTTATAATTTTTCTGCAAGTCTAAAATCAAGACCGACCATAAGAAAATCTGAAATATCTTCAGAAAAGACAGTTACTGACTTTTGTTCACATGTTTAGATAATCACTACTGAGAAGATTTCTTCTCCTCATCTTCCCCATTAATCTATCATCATACTATTTACAGGGCCACTCCTTCACTCTTATCCCATTTCTGACTTTATATATGACAATGAAGATACAGAAGAGTTAAGATACTCAATCACATTTATCCAAGGTACAAAAAAAAGATCTACAAAGGCCATAAGGTACTTCCATCTGCCTTTCTCACCATGTTTTTATCTTTTCCCTGTATGTCTCCAAATCCTGCTCCAAAGAAGTTTCTCATATTAGCATCATTGACTTTTTAGGATGTGTGAACCATTATTTGGAAGTGGAGTGGGGCTATTCTGTATACTCCATTGTACATAGTCTATTCAATCATATAGATCATTATGTATGGGAACTTTTTATCAGCTTTTTAAGAAATGTATTCTGTTTGCAAAGGCACAATAAAGTTGCATTTTATATACTATAGGTAATTAGCTAACAATAAACCTTATTTAAACACATATAGAACTTATATATCTTTCGGACTACTCTAAAGATACAAGATAACCAGCTTAATCACTCTTTGTTACTAACTATACCACTGTCTAATGCATAGTCACTAGATACACGCATATTAAGGAAATAATATGTGGTTAGTCTAAATTGAGATGTGCTACAAGAGTAAGTACATACTGGATTATGTAGATTTAGTATAAAAAGACTGTAAAATATCTCAATTATTTTATATTAATTATATGTGGAATTATATTATTTTGTACATATTGATTGTGATGGTTTTATTTATGTATTGACTGGACTAGACAACTATCCCAAATCATTCAAATAAACGCTAATCTAAGAGTTGCTGAAAGTATTTTGCAGATCTAATTAAAGGCCCGAATCCATTGACTATCAATAAGAAGAGGATTCTGTATCATCTGTGTAGACTTGTTTGATTCTATTGGAAGGCCTTAAAAACAGGCCTAACGTTTCCTGGGGAAAGGGAAAAAATTCTCTCTGTGGAGGACAATTTTGGTCTCTGACTGTAGGCTCAAGTTTGCCTGTGATCTTCTCTTCTACAATTACATAGGCCAATTTCTTGTAATAATATCTTAATATTTAAACATGTCTGCATAATTTCCTGCTGGTTCTGCTTCTCTTGGTGAGCCCTGATGGAAACCCTGATTTCATTAAATAAGACATGCTATTAAAATTAATGCCATAGTATTGTTTTTACCTTTTGTAATGTGGCTACTCAAAAATTTTAAATTATATATTTGTCTCACATTATATTACTATTGTACAGTGCTGTTCTAGTCTCATGGGTGGACAAATGATTTTTTTTACATGCTAGGTCACCCACAAAGTTTTTTTCACATGTGAATTGAAAAACAAAACTGGAAATTCTCCACTGCCAATACAAACCTGCTTCCTTCCTCCAGTTCAGACCAGCGAAGGCTATGGAGAAGATAGGTTGCTCAGATAACTCAGACTAAAAAAAGCAAGTAAAATGTCAAAGATTAAGAGTGAGTGGTCTTTAGATATGCTAAGGGAGTCACATTTAAGCGTTGACTTCTTACTCCAACTAGGAATGAATTTGAATACACAAATGAGATGCAATATTTTAAATTAAAAAGTTACATGAAATGCTGCATTTATTGTGGGATGAGAAGACCTTAAAATGGTAATTCAGAATAATATTTTTCTTTTAGAGGTAGGGGTGTGTGTGTGTGTGTGTGTGTGTGTGTGTGTGTGTTCCGCAGACAACCGTTGGCCACTCAGACAAAGGCCATCTGCCCTGGTAATCCTATCAGAGCTTCCTAGCCTTATTTTAGGGGGATATGCTCTTTGGACAGAGTGGTGGTCTGGGAGACTAGAGAGTTCATATTGGTCAATGGAGGGGTTTCCTGCAAGATAGGTGAAAGCTGTGCATCAGGGAACAGAGGAAAGAAGCAGTAGCAAGAGGTTCCTTGACTTTCCTTAGCTCTACCTCTTGTGCATATAGCAGCATCTTGTCAAAAGAGATTGGGCTCTAGATTGTAACCAGAACTGAAATGAGCAGAAGTTCATCCTGGAAGGAAAAAATAAAACAAAAGAAGACGAATCTCAAAAATATGGGAATCACAAACACCACACAGGAAAAGGAGGAAGAAAACATAGTCCATTCACCGTTTCCCAAATATGCAGAAAGAAAAGTCACCCAAAAGTGGAAAGTAAGTTCTGGCATGTTGAAGAAATAAACTGAAAAAATGGTAATATATTTCAGAGCATTTATTTTTTACTCTATAGTAAATAGAGTACACACAACCCAGTTCTGTCATTCAGATCAATCCCAAAGATAAAACCCTAATTTTTTATTTTCCTGATTCTGTACTTCAGCCTAACACAAACCAAGACACCCCACTGCTCTGGGCAGATCCACTCAGATTTTCTGTATGTAGGGGTTTATGGATTAAACACACACACACACACACACACACACACACACATACACACACACACAAATCTCTACAGCTCACAGTGAACAGAAATATGACTTACATGAACTTTTTTTTGTTCAAGAACATCAATAACTGATTTTTTAAATTGATAATCGCTTGGAGACCATTATGATTTCTACAGAGATAAGTGTAGACAAGGACAATTAACCTTGTAAAGACATACACACATTTACGTTTCTCATAGAAGACAAAAGAAATTTATTTCTGATGACTCATACTTAAGGATAAGTTAAAAATCTCTCTGCAAGTTTTATTGTCATATGCATTTTCCTTGGAAATTGGATTGTATCACTGGTGTCACTGTGTGTGGCTATCGGATGTCTGAAGAATCCAGTAAAGCCTCTACACAGTGTGACAGTTCTGTCTCCATACACTTCAACCAGGAAATGATGACTATGGAGGTGCCTGTCTGACTGAGTAAGAACATACTACCAATTTAGAATTCAGAAGGATATTTTTCTCATAAGCAGATGATGCCTGATTTGTTCCTCTCAATTTCTCTTGCCAGCATAGAACCATTTGTATAAGAACACAAAATTAAAAAATTCAAGTCAGTGAAATAGAAAATTAGTGCCTATGGTTTTCAGCAAACTTCAAAGAAAAATATAATTTCTTATGTTAATACTAGCTTTTAGTTATTTAATAATTTTCACAGGTGTATACTTCTACTTTGTGTAACATGACAATATTGTATGACAACGTAAAATTGCATTTAATACTTAAACATGAACCAACCCTGGATACAAAGGACAAAAAAGAGAATCAAAGCAGTCACTATTCATTTCAAAATATATATGTGCACTGCAGTTAGGTTAGAGTCCAATGTTTCTGAAATTGTGATGTCAGCACCAGACACTGGTTAGAATCATGGACCATTTGGGTAACAGCAAACCTTAAAGATTGTTTTGTGGTTTATAAGGCACAGAGGTCAAATTATCTTAATCCAGGTATGAGGTTGCCCATGGTCCTTAAAGGCACAAGTTTCAATTTGAGTTTTGACAAAAAGGAAAATTAACATGGAAAAAGAATGACAAATATCTCAACATGTCAGAAGGCAATGAAGGAGATCCCTTTATTCTACTAAGTCTTAGGAACCTTGCTTAGTCAGAAGGAATCAGTTCTCCACTAATGTTTACTGTGTCGATAATGGTAAAGAAAATAATAATAAGAAGAAAAATACCAGAAGGGCAAGTAGCTTTCACAGAATGTGGGACGCACATTCTGACTTCTTTTGCTATGCCTGATTTCCCCTACCCCTTTTCTCACTACCTATAGGGAAATATTAGTGAATATGAGAAGTGGAGAAAAGAGTAGAAATCACCTTTTAGATGCATATTGTTATTCATCTCCCACTCTAAAACTAAAAATATATGAAGTCACCAGAAAACTATATCGTACTAGGCTTTAAGTGTATTTACAAATTTATTTTATTTAAAGAATTTAAAGATTTTAAACTCTGATTTCCATGTTTTATAATTCAATGGAAATAACAAGTAAATATCCTCCTATTAGGCTGTTTTTCTAAAGTCCAGTGCTCAACTAGCAATTAGGGTAGAGTTCAATGTCTCTGAAGAGGTGTTAAATCTCAGCACCAGTCTGAGAAGTGCTGGGAAAAAAAGGAGCCAGATATAATGATTTGTTATGTGGCTGGGAATAAATAAAAGTAATATTTAGATTATTCATTATTTCTGGATTGCAATTATCATTAAATAATTATTTTAATAATTGTTATATGAAAGATGTCATACATAGTATAGTATTTTAATATAATTAAAATATACAGTTAGGAAAATCTAAATATAGATAAGCTATTAGAAAATCATACAAAATGTCATTGCTGCACATATTAAAATATAGTTTGATGTTTAAGATAATTAACAGTGGAGTCAATCTGCTCAATTTGAATCTGATGCCTATACTTACTGTGTGAACTTAATTTCCTCACCTTGAAGATGAAGTTAATAATAGAATCTACCACATTGATTTGCATAAGAATTAAAATAAGTTAAAATGTAAAGAATATAGAGCAACATGTAAATATATTATCAGTTTTCATTATTATAATTACTTGTCTCACTAAATTCTAAGTTTGATGAGGGCAAGAATTATGTCTACTTCATTCCACATTAAATTTTTAATGCCCAATACAATGATTTCCATATACTCACCATTTGATCAATATATACTAAATAAATATTTAGACAGGATTATGAATTATAAACTCTTCTATGATATAGAAGATAGTGATAAATCACAGCTCATCTGTGCTTTATAACATAACTCAAACAAGTTAAATCCTCCCGTGAGTATAGTTGAAAATTTTGAGAAAGTAAAATGTTGTATTTCTAAACATTTTTACTTTTCATTAGAAATGATGGGAATACTTGCATAACTTTACTATTTGTGAAAATAAAATTATATAAAATTTATTTTTGTAAACTACAACACTTGAACAAAAATATTTTTTTCATATTGTTTTCTGGAGCACTAAAAGGCTAAATAATCTATTTAAAACATTGAGTATATTTTTAATAGTTTACCTTATTTAAAAAAATTATTCATAGACATTTACATAAAAAAATAAATCAAGTATAAATTGAACATATCATATCTGAAAGAAAATGTTGACAATGAAATGTCATGTCCATTTCAAAAGAAAAAATGGGAGTAATATTTAAATACGAAGTATGTTACTTAACCTAGCTTAAAGAAAGAGGTCCAAAATTTGTTCCCTCTGTTCTACATGCTAGTTACTTTTACAATTTTCTAGCATTCTCTATTGGTGATTATGGTATTTCAGTGCTAATCTGCATTCTTTTTTGTGTAATAATGCTTACTTATGTATTTATGATACTTTATATGTAGAAATTATAAATTGTTGGCATTTGATATATGTATATTTATGCTGGACATCTGAGAAGACAAGTATAGATTTTAGTAATCTTCTTAGTGGCCCAAATTGGAACTTTTAGTTATATGGGGAATTTTATGGTTCTCATAGTGTGTGCTGCATATTTCACAGGAACATATAATTACTCCATAGAAAAAATTTTTAAAACTTCTCCAGATTAAAAGTGAAGATGTATTTCATTAGTTGGTACTCAGAGTCTTCATCTTTAAGCTGTTCAATTCTACCAAAATGTATTTGTATAAGCTTTATATCTCCCACAGGGCCAATGATAATCATGGACCAACAGATTTTCCCAAGACTCTGAGCTCAGCTTCCACGTGTAACTTGGGAAGAGAAGCCATGAGGGCTAAAAATGTTAAGATTGCTAGCAACAGCAATCAGTGGAACCAAAATTAGGGAAAATAGATTGTGCTAAATGATTCCTAAGAAGGAGTTTATTTTGTGGAGAAGTCTTTCTGGGTTATTTTTTATATTACATGCATTTTTCTTATGATAAATACTTTTTATCTACTTACAATCATAACAAAGCTTATTGTTAAGAAGATAGTTTATAATTTTGTTTAAGAATTACACAGCCAGTTTAAAGCACATGATTGTTTATCAATATGACACATATTAATAAATAAAAAAAATTATCAAATCAAGATTTTAAAATGACAGATGCAAGAAGTTAAAAGGATAATCTCTATCACCAAGGCAACCATCCTGATTCTTTTAGATGACAACTCAGTTTATTAAATTATTATGAGGCTTGTGGATTTCAAGAATGGCTTTTATCATTATGTTTTCTCTATATATCTCACAAGCACTAGACAATATAAAATGCCTTCTTATAACTTTTCTCATTTTAATATTAAAAACTCAAATTATTTATTCATTTGAACATGGAGCCTCTATTTGTAAGATTTTGCCAACTGTGATTAGAACATAAAAGTTTAATTATAATAAATAACCAAGAAAATCTGTTTGTCTTTTTAGTGGCTAAGGAATGCTAAGGAAAATATTTTATTGAATTCTAACTATTTTAAATATATATGCCAAATGATGTGTAAGTATTTGTATTTTCTATGATTTTCTGATAATTTTTTCTGTTATATTGGTAATCAAAAGTTTTGAAGAAATCACACCACTGACAAACTATTAATGAAGACTATAAAAAGAAATATTTTCTCTCCTTTGAAGCACCTAGTGTTTGTGATTCAGTGGGCATATATACTATAGATATAGTGATAGGAAACTATTAAGAAAAGTTTCCTTAAGGGATGTTAAATCCATAAACATGAAAATGTTTTGGACCTTTATTTTATTAGATTTGATTACTTGGTAAAATTTTGTAAAAGAAGCTAAACTTTTTCAAAAAAAAATTATAGTCTAAGCAATGCATACTATTGATCCCTACAAGAAATTTCAAAACAAATATGATACCTATCTAATATCGTTTTTGTCATTAATTATGTAATCTCAGGTTAATCCATTTTCCCCTTTGAATTTAATTTTTCCTATCTGTAAAATGAGATACTATTTCCCACTTGTTCATAAATCAGACAGAAGTGGAAGTGATTACAAATAATACCTTTTATAGGATAATCACTGGTGGAGTTTACAGATTTGGATGAGGTTTTGGCTGTGCCAGTATTGTGTTTCATATTTGATGATATACTAGACAAAATCAATGTGGCTATATATCAGAATCACCTGGAGAGATTTTAAAATCTGTTTCTGAGATGCTGAACAAACTTAATCAACTGCTATAGTCTCTCGCGGTAAGGAAAATTTTAGACATCTCCAATTAAAAAAAAAAAACTCTCAAGTGGTTTTAGAACCATAGTCAGAAGTAGGAACTACTGTCTAGACCAATGTCTCTAAAATTTTAATGTGTATATGAGTCACCTGGGGATCTTTTTAATATGTAAATTCTGATTCTTTTAGTCTAGATGGAGCCCGGTTCTGCATTTCTAAGTCATCCCCAGATGATGCTAGTGTTGCTGTTCCATGGAGCACACTTTGAGTTGCAAGCTCTACTCCATATGAAACTCTTGGTAAAATTATTAATATATAACATCATAATTCAATCATAGATCATAAAATATTATAGCTGGAAATGACGTGGACATCGGTACATCCAGCATCTTCATTTTATAAATGTGAAAACTGAGAGCCACTGAAGTTAAATGACTTAACCATAGCAGTTTAACAGCAGAACATACATATCTACACATTGTGTTTATTCGAGTCTATCTCAGTCATGTTTAAAATGTTATGTTCAGCCAATGAGCATTCATTATCAATTGTTGTTCTAAATGTCTAGGTCAGGGATACCCCCTGTACCAGTATGTGGCCTGTTAGGAATCAGGCCTCACAGCGGCAGGAGACCAAATGAAGCTTCATCTGTATTTGCAGCCACTCCCCAGAGGTAGCATCGCCACCTCAGCTCCACCTCAGATCATCAGTCATTAGATTCTCACAGGAACGCAGGTCCCTGGTGCCAAAAAGGTTGAGGACTGCTGATCTAGGTCAATGTGGCAGTGATGTTAATTTAGATTACGTTGTATCATTCACAATTTGATATTTTCTTAGCAGTAAATTTATATAGAAGAGCAGTCACTAATAAAATAAAACATGCAGTTATCCACTTATCTACAACTCTCTTCCTTACTGTGTCACAATGCATAATATCACTTATTTTTAGAATTAATCACTTGTGTTACAGTGGTTCTCACCCTGGTTGTGAGTTAGAAACATATTGTGTAGATTTAAAAGTACAGCTGCTTAAGGCTCAACCCCTAGAGATTCTGATTTAGTATAACTAGATGGGAGATAATCTGGAATTCCAAATTAAAGACATCTATAGCTTTTCTGCTAGAATCTATTATCGTAACAGAACCCCTCTTTTAGTGTTAGAACCCACTCTTTTCTGTCTCAATATAAAAAGTTTGGGTGATGCTAACTTTGCTTTTTAGTTCCACGGGTGGATCTATTCTGTAGGTTTTAACAAAGTGTGTGCTGCAAGTCCCTGGGCAATTGATTGGTTCTCAGACAAGTATGTTACTCAATACAAATCTAAGAAAGTCATCTACATTGGTTTTGTTGAACTACTTGGGAAAGAGTATAGAATTTTCTCCCAAGTTGCTAAGGTACAGTAATTTTGGTCTCAAGATTCTGTTGATCATAATTACCACTAGGAGAGGAAAACTTGGTTGAGAATTAAGTAAATGAAGCAGATAAAGAAAAGCAGGGTCAGGAACAAAGAGAGGATTTACTGACATTATAACAAAATCTGTATCTAGACATTCCTGAAGCCAGTGCTACTCTTATATCTTTCAGTCATTGAAACCAATAAGATATCTTTTCCATTAAGCCAGTTTGAAATGGATTTTATTCTTTTATGAACAAAATAATTCTATTTAAGACATCATTTGTATCTGATGCACAGAGTTGAGACCCACTGATAAGATTTCTATTTTTTTTTTATTTTATTTTTTTTAAATTTAGCAAGCTTTTCTAAATGGAAATATATAATCTGGAACAGGTAACATATTAAGTCATCTGTATTCAACCAACACCTCAGTTTCTCATCATTTTGAGAAAAAACACCTATATAACTGGAGAGATAATAGTCTGAAATACATTAGACCTAACAGCTTTTCAAACATACACATCTTACTTACTCAATCTTACAGGTAAAAAAAAATGTAGCAATATTGAGATTATTCTTTCTCTTAACAACAACTACTTAAAACAGTTGGACCTAAGTGAGTTGCCTCAGAGACCAATTTTATGCCTCATGATGTTGGCACCAAAATCTGATCTTTTGCTTTCTTTGGCCTGTTCCTTCGGGCTCTGCTTCTACCATTATTCTCACCATCCTTCTAGTTCTTTCCTTGATAGAGACAAGCTTTTTTGAGTAGCACAAGCTACTCAAGTTGCCTGACCCAATGGATGCAGAATTCACTACAGCTGCAACTATGCAACTACCTGAGAAGTAAATCTCTGCATCATTCACCAGGTCTCCCTCTACCTGTGCCTCTTCGGCCATTCATTCTGAGCCTGCCTCCAAGACCACTGTCTGTTCTCCCTTGGCTTTGTAACCCTGTCCCTGTTGATCTGATCAACATTGAGAAAGACAAGCAGAAGATAAAGCACTGAGTTCCTTATTCAGCCTGAGGGCAATATACAGCAGTGCAGTTATGAACCTGAGTTCTGATCTAGACTTATTTAGAGAGGTCCAAAAATAAATGTGTCTACTTAACAATGTTACTAGAACCTACCCAGTAACCAATATTCTGAGGCTATGAATTTTAACAAGTTTAGTCACCTTTTCATTCTTCCTGCTTTTCTCACTCACTGTATTTTTCAGAGACTTCATGTTCAGCCTGGTGTAAGCCACTGAAGCTGCCAGCAAAGATGGATGCAGTAAAATCTCTGGCACAGAAACTTGTCCATCTATCTTACTCTCGATGATGTGACACAATCTTCTGAATGGCCTAATCCTAAAGTCTTGAATATTTATGATGCTCAAATTTCCTGGCTGCAAAGAGCTATTGTGGATTTCAATAAAGTAAGAAAAATACACAATGAAACAACTGAGTTTAAATTTACTGGGTCCTTTTCGACCTGAGAAGCTTTAGGGTAATTTAAAAACACAACTATAAAGAGGATGTAATTTGTTGTGCTTTAAGTAGAGAAGAAACTCTTTCTCTGCCATTGACATGAATCAGATACAATCTCACAGCATATCAGCCTTTATAGCTGGGTCCTGTTCAAACCTAAGGACAGTTTCTTATTTCCAAGAGCAAGTAGTTAGGAAGCAAAGATTTCAACATAATGTAGAGGAGCTTCAGGGTTTTTCCTCTAAGAGATGATTTAACAAATAGGTCCATCATGTCCCTATTTGAAGATCTGTTTTTCCTTCCCAAAAAACTGTCTGCATACTTCTGAATGAATAAAACTATTCTTCTTTAATTTTAAAGCAGGATGTCAGAAACGACATTATAAAATGTAATTTCTTGTTAGGAGACTATTATTGTCTCTAAAATTATACATTTCAAAGGACATAAATGCTGTAATGATTATTCTTATATACACACTTATTATAGACTGAAGTTTAAGAATAAATTGTAAAAAGAAGATAAGTATATCTATTATGTTGCACTTGGAAGTGTTAGTACAAAAAAATTAAAAAGCTATATACTAAAAAATTATACTTCCTGTGAATGTTTACCTAAACTGAAAAGTCAGCATCACATAAATATTAATATAGAAATGTGAAAGCAAAATTATATTAAGTTTGTGAGAAACCAGTACTTTTATTTTTGGAAAAGAAATAGAAAACTACTAAGATGCTTGCGCCGAATAGACATATTTTTAACTTTGCTTTAAGAATACTGGATTCTCAATAATCCCATCAAGATGGCAGAGGAGGTAAATGCTGTACCTCGCCTCTGCTCACAACTACACCAAAATTACAATTAAACTAGAGAAAAGTCATCATTGGGAGTCACCTAAAGTCTAGGTGAACATAAGTCCTACAACTGGGGACATAAAGAAGAGGCCACCTTGGAACTGGTAGGAGGGGCAGAGAGTGAAATGGGCTGGTCCCACACCCACGTATGGTGGTTAAAAATCAGGAGGGTATCTCAGCTGTGGAGGTCTCCCTCAGAGGTTCAAGATATTCCAGCCCCACACCAGGCTTCACAGCCCAGGGCTCCAGTGTTAGAAAGGGGAAATCCCCACAATTTCTGGCTGTAAAAATCAGCAGAGATGGTTGAGTGAGCTGGAGAGCTGCAGGAATTTTAGGCACTCCTCTTAAAAGGCCCATATGTAGACTTACTTGCAGACACTTGCTCTGAGCTCCAGCACTGGGACAGCAACTAGAAAGATGACAGGAATATATATCTAGCTTCAGGAAGAGGGCTGAAGGGTCAGCTTTCAACCAGACAGAAGTCCTAGTGAAGAGCACTGTTCCTTTCTTGAGTCCTCCCGCAACCCAGCATGCAGACGCAGGTGGGTGCTATATCTGAGTCTCCATCAATCGTTAGCCCTGTTCCAGTGATTATCTGAGACCCTACCCCAACCAACTTGTAAGCCCACCCAAGCCCCTTCCAGAGGCCTTTCCATACAAATATCCTCTCTTTATTCATGCTGCAGACTTTCCTAAAATATCTCAAAGGTCCACAAAATCCAAACAAGCAACATCTGGCCTGTGCATGCACCATACCACTTATTGAGCAGCCCCAAAACCAGCACTAGCAGCAACGGGCCTCTGTTCGCAGCTTGGCCTCCCTTGGCACCTCCAAGCTCAGCGTGAGTGGTGGCCATCCGTGGATTTCTTGGTAGCTCATGGCAGGTAGCCCCAGGCAGGGGACAGGCTACAGCAGAACTTGGCCTGCAGTGGGGCCCCTCCCAGGAGGCTTCAGGGACTCTGAGGCCAGTATGTCCAGTGGCCAGCTTTGGACCAGCCAGAGCACCATTTGAGGATGTATCCAGGGACAAAACACCCAGAGGAGCAAGTACCAGAGCCATGCTAAAGTGAATCCTGTTCCATAGGGTTAACCCCTGCACAACAGCTCCTCCGCCATAGTTGCCTTTTAGTCCTTGCAACCAATTAGCCTCATTGACATGCAGATAGCAATCAAGGCTCAACCACAATAAGAAGGTACACACAACCCACACAACAGACACAGGTGGAGCACTGGGCTCAGGTGACCAGGGAGACTGTGCCACTGGGCCCCACAAAACACCTACTACATAAGGGTATGCTGTTAAGACCAAAGAAATAGGAGCCCTACTTAATACATAGAAACAAATACAGGGAGGCATCCAAAATGGGGAGAAAAAAAAAAAAGTCTCGAATAGAAGAACAGAACAAAGCTCCAGAAAAAGAACTAAACAAAATGGAAACAAGCAATCTGCCAGATGTAGAGTTCAAAGTACTGCTCGTAAGGATCCTCAATGAACTCAGAGTAGATAAATTCAATGAGAACTTTTACAAAAAGATAGAAAACATAAAAGTGGAGATAGAAAATACTTTTTAAAAATCCAATCAGAAATGAAAAATACAATAACTAAAATGAAGAATAGATTACAGGGAATTAACAGTAGATTCAATAAAGCAGAGGACTGAATCAACTATTTAGAAGATAAGGCAGCAGATTAAAACAGCAACAAGAAAAAAGAATTAGAAAAAAGGAGAAGTTTAAGGAGCCTGTAAACAACATTCACATCATAGGGGTACTAGAAGGAGAAGAAAGGAAGGAATGGAAAACCTATTTGAAAAAATGAAGACAGAAAACTTCCCTAATCTGTGAAACAAATGACGTACAAGCCCAGGAAACTCAGAGTGTCCCAAACAAGACGAATGCAAACAGGCCCACACCAAGACACATCATAATTAAAATTCCAAAGATTAAAGACAAAATGAGAATCTTTTGGTCTAATTTTTATTTATCAATTAGAGTTGTCATTCAATATTACTTTATATTAGTTTCAGGTGTACAATATAGTGGTTAGACATTTATATAATTTTTGAACTGATACTCTCAATTAGTCTAGTACACACCTGGCACTATATATAGTTATTACAATATTATTGACTATATTCCCTATGCTGTACTTCACTCCCCATGACTATTTTGTGACTATCAATTTGCACTTTTTAATTCCTTCACCTTTTTCACCCAGCCTCCCAATCCCCCTCCCATCTGGCTATCACCAGTTTATTCTCTGTATCTATCAGTCTGTTTTTGTTGTGTTTGTTCATTTATTTTCAAAGGGAGAATTTTAAAAGTAACAAGAGAAAGGCAGTTAGTTAAGTACAAGGGAGCTTCTGTAAGACTGCCAGCTGATTTCTCAACAGAAACTTTGCAGGACAAAAGGGATTGGCATGAAATATTAAAGTGATAAAAAGCAAGGACCTACAAAGATTACACTACCCAGTAAACTATCATTTAGAATTCAAGGACAGATAAAGAGCTTCCCAGAGAAGAAAAAGCTAAAAGAATTCATCAATACCAAACCAGTTACAAGAAATCTTAGAGGGACTCAAAGAAAGAAGAAGATGGAGAAGAAAGAGAAGAAGGAAAAGAGAGAAGAGGAGGAGGAGGAGGAGAAGGAGAAGGAGAAGGAGAAGATCAAATTATAAATAATAAAATGGCAATAATTACAAATCTATCAACAATTATTTTAAATGTAAATGGATTAAATGCTCCAATCAAAAGATAGGGTAGCTAAATGAATAAGAAAACAAGACCTTGACATATACTGTCTATAGGAGACTCGCTTTGGATTGAAAGACACACACAGGCTGAAAGTAAAGGGATGGAAAAAGGTATTTCATGAAAATTAAAATACACCAAAAAAAAAAAAAAAAGCCTTGGGTAGCAATACTTATACAAAATACTTTGAAACAAAGACTATAACAAGAGACAAGAAAGACCTAGCAATCCTGCTTCTGGGTATTTATCCAAAGAAACCTAAAACACTACTTTGAAGGGACATGTGAATCCATATGTCCATTGCAGCATTATTTACAGTAGCCAAGATATGGAGGCAATCTGGGTGTTCATCAATGGATGAGTAGATAAAGAAGAGGTGGTACACATATACAATGGAATATTACTCATCCATTAAAAAAATATAGAAATCTGCCATCTGTAACAACATGGATAGAACTAGAGAGTATTGTGCTGAGTGGAGTTAGTCAGACAGAAAAAGGCAAATGCCATATTTTTTCACTTATGTGTGGAACCTAAAAAACAAATTATACAAATAAACAAAACAGAAATAAACTGATGGATACAGAAAACTATATAATCATAGACAGATGGGAAGGGGAATGGGGGACTGAGTGAAAAAGGGGAAGGGATTAAGAAGTATAGATTGGTAGTTACAAAATAGCCATGGGATGCAAAGTATATCATAAGAAATATAGCCAATAATATTGTAATAACTATGTATAGTGTCAGGTAGGTACCAGATTTATTAGGGTGTTTACTTTGTAAGTTATATAAATGTCTAATCACTGTGTTATACTCCTAAAATTAATATAATATTGTATGGCAACTCTAATTGAAATTTTTTTTAATTATTATAAAAAAGAATGCTAGATTCTGTGTGTGTGTGTGTGTGTGTGTGTGTGTGTGTGTGTGTGTGTGTTGGTGAGCTTATATTTATCTTGGAGTATTTATAAATAAGATAATTAAAAATAATTTTGCATAAAAATAGTTTATTTGCAATATGATTTCTATTATTCATATTTCATCATCTTTCCGTTCAGTTGGTATATGATAATTTCATATAAAGACTTATTCTCGTTATCAAATATGTAATGTCCAAATTGTTTTATCTCATTTACTATCTCAATTGCTCATTTATTTATCAAACTCTTAAATATGGTCTTCTCAATACATTATACTAAATAAGGTGATTTTTCTACTCCTTTGCAATTATTTTGGCTATAGAATATCATGTTACACTGATCCTAATATTAGTAAGAAATAATTATCTTTATGAGCAATATCATATAAAAGCTTCATTTATTTAATGCCTTATTATCGAACTTTTATTATCAGCCTTTGCAAATTTTGTAAGCAAAGATTTATGCGTTGCTTGACATGTGGAAAACACTTCAAAAAGATTTATTGAGAACTACATTTGTTGAAGGGATAAAACATGTCAGCATTTCTAAATAGTGATTACCTAAAGATACACATTGTTGACCATACTAGTCTCTTAAACCTCTATCCTTTGTTCTGACTCAGAATCCTAGGGTCATCCAGAATACAAAATGTGAACTTTCTATTATAATGACTTTAATTTTTCCACTTTGACATTTTCTTAGACAATTTTGGAAAACTGCATGTTCTTCCATATGTTGAAGATAACAGCTAAAATTTTTCATCACAAGTTAAAAAATAGCAAATAACTTACAGATTATTGTAAATTTTGACATTTAAAAATAAAATTGCTTCATTCCTTAAAAAAACTGGATTTACTCTAAGTACTGAATTATAAGACTTCATTATTGATTTAAAGTACATACCAACAAGCTCTTTGTTAACATTTGGAAATTTTGCATCATTCCCCTATCTTGCTGAATTTATATTTTCATTCTGGTTTCCTCACAAAATTTTATTCAAAAGCAATATATTTTTATCCTGGAATTTTTTTCTTGATTATATCCTCATGTTCCTTTTAAAAAAGAATGTGTACATGTTGAAATTTAAATTTTTCTTTCATATCCTGTGATTATAAGAATATAAAGGTTATTCTCAGAAATTTTCATACGAATTATTAAACCTAAAAAGTAAAATTTTATTAGAAAGAAATCTCTTTACAAGATGCATAAAGCTTTAAAAATTTCTTCTATCGGTTACTAAATGTGATTTACAGAATTTGGTAAGATTCAGCAACATATACTATCCTATTGTGCACTGTTAAAGATACAAATGTTAAGAAGTCTTATGAACATATATGCATGCATACATATGCATGTACATGTATCTATATCTACACAAATGCATGAGCACAAACAGATATGACACAGATGACAATTTTATTACGGTAATGTTATTCAATTATTTTATCTCCTTCCAAGTAATGTTAAAATGACATAGGGGATCAACAAGAAATTTATTCTGAATAATTTCTCAACTCAGTAATTGAGTAACACTACCTTCGATTTTGCTAGAAACAAAGATTTGAAAAACAAATCAAATATTTTTAACAACTATTATTCCAGATTACAAAAAATACTTCTTAAACCACAATTTTTCAGTCTGAAAATGTAGAAAATAATTCATCATAAAATAGGAGGAAGCTGATAGTATCTCTTCCCTAATAATAATATTAAAATATGCTTTTAAATGTATTGTATGATTAGAAATATTTTGTAAAATATTTCATATTGCTTTAAAACTCTCATTGCCTAGAGTCATACAGAAGAAAGCTTATAAATTAAAATAATTTGTAGCCTTTAAAGTATTTTAACTAATGAGCATTGCTGACAATTTTTAAAGAATTCTAAACTATTTAATAGTTTTTCTTTTGATTTGAAGAATCAAGGCAATAATTTAAGAAACAATAATTAAACAGCTTTGTGTGGATTTGCAATTTGTGTTAATCATTACATGAAACTTAATTTTAAAATAATCCCACTGGGAAATTCAAATCAAAGGAAAGAACAGATTCTTTATTAAAGGCTAGATTTTGATTTATGTAGAATATCATATTCTTATAGAATTAAATTTATAAGTGTAAGTAAAAAAAATCATTATTTATTTTTCCCTCTTCCATTTCCAATTGGAATAGACATATTCACAAGCTGTTATTTCCAGATAATGACTAGTAACTAATTAGCTTAAATATTGGCCATATCCTAGGCACTACCCATTGGAAATCAGATATAAAAAGACCGTTTCTGACCTCAAAAAGTCAATAAACTAATCTAGAATCTCTAAACCTGAATTTGATGGCTGAAGTATATATTGCGTTTTTGGGTTCACCTCATGGCTTTGTGAGTCCGGAAACTTGTCTTTTCTCCTCTCAATAGCTTTATAAACACTTTCATTTATGGATGGCTTTGTCACAGTTTGGTTTCACTGGTTTAGCTCTCCTTTGTTGGACAATTTACAAATTCATATTTTCCAAATTAGCATATACTAAGTGGCTTTTACCCCAGGTAGTGAGGTGATCATTATAAGCTCAGGCAAGGGTGAAGTTCCAAATTTGGATCTTACTGTTTGAATCTACAATAGTTCTGGAAAGATAGCAATAGTAAAGCCAGTAAGTTCTCCAGTGGAGATATTCCCAAGTGTCTGCTGCTAAACATGTGCAGCAATAATTAAAATATCCCAATTATATCAAGTCCATCTTATTTTCTCAAGCACACTAAATGCATGTCATAACAGTATCCCTTGCTCCCTATCAATGCTTCCAGTCATAATTCCTATTCCTTCCTGTAAAAACTACTGTCCCTCTGAGGCTCTTGCCCCATATCTATATCCCTTTTTCCTTGTCTTACTTCTCCCATCTTTTGGATTTGTCACCATTGCATTCAATCACTGAGACCTTAGCTATTCTTGCAAAGAATCTCTCTATACTACACCCTAGCACATTCACATAACTCAAATCCTTCCAGGATGGTACGTGATACATACTGACTGGATACACTATCTGTCCAAAGTTATTATTCTCCACCCTATCTCAGCCACCTTTTCCCATAGTTGTTACCTAAAAATAAAAATAATAATAATACTGAAAATAAAATAAGAAGAAAAAGAAGAAAAACTTTAAATCAATAAATCTGGCCATGATAAGACTAAAGGTCAAGGGCATCATCTTCTTGAGCCATTTTCAAGACTACAGAAATCACCCTTTATTCCCACAAATCCAACTTACATTGATCTGTGTGTGGATGGATTCTCACATCTACTGAAGAAATAATCAATTAAATAATTTAACATTACCATAAGAGAAAAAATTTTTTTCCAAAGGTGAAAAAACACCAACCTTTTTTTTTCAAGGGAGGCTCTTCTATTTCTCCTAAACAAGACAAAAACAGTAAATTAAAAAAAACGTTTAACAGAGCATAATATTGTTTCTTTATTTCCCCATTTTTGTTCATTTTTTTTTAAATCTATCAGTTTTGATGATAATAGTCCTCATATTACTTTTCCAGTTTTGTCAAATATAAACTTTGTTTATGTATATTTATTTGAAATAGTTTTACTTTTATTAGTTCAATAAAATTGTGGCAGTGATCCAAATTACACATTATAGTTCATATATCACTTTCATTTCAGTTCATCTTGATCTTTCACTGAGGCCAAACAAATACAAATTCAAACAAAGTCATAGAAATGGCTAAAATAATGAGCTTTTCTGATAGTCAAGGTTGAATACATGATGTCTGATGACCAAGACTGACCTTAAAAAATGTCATCTAAAAGATAGAATCAAAATGCTTTGTTCTTTTCACATCTACTCAGTAGTAGTTTATGTGTGGTTTGAGTTTATTTTCTTTCATTTATTAATATATATTAGAGAGTACATATTTTAGTTGCATAATTTTTGTTACATTTAGAATGTGTCCCTCCATTCTACACCTCCATTTGATTCAATAAATTTACTTTTGATTGTAATTTTAGTAGGATTGCTTTCTACTATTTGACTAATTTGAGTTATGTATATAAAACATTTCTATGTATTATTTCAGTCTTTCTAAGAATAACTTGAGAAAAAAAGCTACTATTTTTTCCTGAAAAAGTATACTTACTACTTATTAAGTAATAAGGATGTAATAGCAGTACTTATTAAGACACTCTACTATAATGCTACCCTAACAGTATCATTTAATTTTGACATATTTGCCATAAGGGCAGATAAGCTATAAGATGAAAGGTAAATGAGGCCAATTTACTGAGTGTGGCATCCTGCACTATTAGCACTTAGAAGTATATTCATTTTGTTTTAGCCTGACCCAAATACTCAGTTGTGCTTAAACTTAAACAAACCACTATAATGCATATCTAATATTGGTCCTAGCAGCTAGATATATCTCTAGGCTCTTTGTACCTTTATCAGTATCCTCGTCCCCATCATCGTCATCTTCTTCATCACCCTCAGATGAGATGATGTCAGACAACAAAGAAAAGAAGCCGTAGACCCAGTCCGTCATTTCCTCCACAGCATGATGTACAAATTTTATAGGATCTGAACCAATTTTGGAAATCGAGCTTGCTAAAAGTAATTAAAAAAAATAAACTTTTATAATCATTCCCAAAGAAACTAAGAAAAACTGCTTTTTCTGATTTGTTCTTTTGACTAAATGAATATACACATTTTGTGAATTTAAATATCTCTTGGCTAAAGTTCTTTTTTGCTAAGAAATAGAAACTAAATTTTGTCATAGTATGAATATGTATTCAATTAAAAAGAAAAATTATTGGGTAACTGTGTCCAAACACTGTGGGATAATCAAGAATCAAGTTGTCTTTGAGAAATTTATAATTGAAATAAGAGTTTAAAATGGGAAAATCAGAAATAAATTAAAATAATGTATACTTATGCTATCCAAATTGCAGTATAAAATCTAAGTTTGGATGGTCAGGAACAGAAGAAATTACGATTGGCCCATATTGTACTGGAAAGCATCATGGAGAAGATGGCTATGTAAATTTTCAGGTGAACAGTAAGTTCCAAGTTGTCCTAAATAGTTGTGACTAAAGTAAAAGTGACAAGTCCATTTATTATCATTTGAGATACATAAGGAAAATTCTAGAATTGTAAAGGTAGTGATCATATCAAGTTCCAGCCAGATTCAATTGGTTTATCTTTGTTAGACATCCTAGTAGCTAAAAACAAAAAGTATTTGAACTTCTAGTAAATTTAATGGATAAAATTTAAAAAAATAATAAAGTCTATAAATCCTCCCTTTTTTATTTCCTAGGAGATATAAACTGTTTGCAGAATGAGAGATTAAATATTAAAAATACAAGCAATTAGACATATTAGGGATTTCCAAAATGTTGTTGTTCTCATTCAAATTACATGAAAATTTCTCTGAAGGAGTAAGTATAGACTTTAAGATCTGATTGAAGAGGTTATCCATCTAGAAATATGGTATAAATTGCACCTGATTTTTCATTAATCTATAATTAAATTTTAGATTTATGTTTTCCTTAATTTTAAAAACTATTTTAGCTTTTTGGAGATTCTTCTTCCTTTGATATCTTAAGAGACTAGAATTATACCAACATACTATATTATCTAAAGGTTAAGTACTCCAAAATTAAGCTTTTACTCTAATCATGATAGGAAGTCATTGGAAAGTGAGCAGAGAAATGAAGTGATTTGAATTATGTAATGGCATTTGCTGTGCTGAGGATTGAAAGAATGCCAGGTTGGAAACAGAGAGATCAGAAAGGAGCCAAATGAAATAATCCAGAAGAAAGATTACAGTAATTTCTCTCAGGATTTTAAGTGTGTGTAATGAGATGTGGTCAGATTCTTAATGTATTTAAAAGATAGAATTAATAATAAAAACTTAGAGTTTGGCTGTAAGATGTAGAGAAAGAGATGGGTACAGTTAACTTCAAGGTTTTTGGTATGAGAAAATGTGATGATAGCAATGTCATTTATTGAAATGGAAAGGACTAGTGAAAAACAGGGTTTTTTTAGGGGGAAGTATATAAGTAACTGAGTTTTAGACTTTTCAAACTTGAGTTGCCTTTTATACACTTATGTAGAGATATAGACATTTGCATAGCTTAATATGATCTACAAAAGAGATGTCCTCACTGGAGATAGAAACTTGGGAGTTCAACAGATGATAGGAGGTATTCAAAGCCATGTCACTGAATGTGATCAGGAAGGAGGGGATCCAGGAACACTTCAACATTTAGAAGATAGGAATAGGTCAGAGGGATGAGGAGGAACCAGCATTGGATTCTGAGAGAGATGAGAGAGAGGTAGAGATAAAGATAGAAATAGGAAGAGAGAGGAGAGGGAGGGAGGGAGAAAGAGAGAGAGAGAGAGATAGAGAGAGAAAGAGAGAGGAGTGTAATGTACTAGCTATCAAGTGAGGAAATTGTTTTGAGGAGGATAGAATGATCAACTGGCAAATGTAATTGATAGATGAGATGAGAATAGAGCTTTAGATTTAATGATGAGGATGTCAGTGGTAATCTTCAAAGGGCAGTTTCAGTGGAATGCATTCAAGAACAAATGGGAAGGATTTAGAGACTGTAAGGTAAATGAGGGATTAGGCAATTGTCGAAGAAGGATTAGAATAATAGTAGATTTTCTGTTGCTGACACTGTTAAAGTGGGAAGAACATTCCATTTTTACGCTGATGAGTAAGATCACATAGAGATGGGGAAAATAATATGAGAGGAGGTTCCTGGGGAAAATTTTTAATTTTATGTTCATCTCAGGAAATTCACACTCCATTCAAAGATGACCAGATACAAAATGCTGGTCTCAGGGAAACCTGTCTCCATATTCAGTGACATTGTAACTTTACATTTAGGGCTTTATTTTACTGCATTCTGGAGAGTTTCATGTCAGAAATATGTGGTAGTTTGAATGATTAGATTAAACCTTAGAAAAGGAAACAAAATGGAATTTTATAATTGCAATTGAAATTTTTAAAAGAATTATGTGTAAGAAACTGAATTGTACAGAAATCATTAAAGACATTTTTGACACTAGTATATTTTGTATCTAATGGAAAAATACTGCAAATGAAGTTTTGATGATATGAATAGATTGAGATCAGTTACCCATTCCCCTTCTTTCTAAGTGTTCACTGAGGAACATGACAATAAAATCCAACAAAATAGATAGCAGTTTAATTATCCGTATGCTTAAATGCACTATATATAATCTGCAGACATGTATATTGCTTGGTTCATTCTAAATAGTCAAAAAAGAGTACTTCCATGAAGTCAATGTTGCTGGCTTGAGACCCACTTCTGATTTTCAGCCATGTAGACAACAACTTTGAAAAGATAGATATATAGTAATATAGGTTATATAAAAATATCTTGATAGTAGTCCTCAAATTGATTCTCATTTCTTTTCTCAGACATTATATCCAAATTATATCAATGGGAATAATATTTTACCATGAAACTAAACTTTTTAGTGTCTTCTTTTCAAAGATATACTCAAGTAATTGTACTTTCTTACCTCCCATATTTCCATGACTTAAATTACATACATTACAATAAGTATCATCATAAAAATAATAGTAGCTAATAGTTATAGAGTGTATATTGCCTTCTGGATACTATTCTAAGAACTTTACATAGGTTAACTCACTTTTTCCTTTCAATAACCCAATGTGGTAGTTATATAATTTAACCTCTATTTTAAATATAAGAAGACTAAGGCACAGCAAACTTAAATAAGATACCTAAGATTACATAGCTAGTAAGTGATGGAGCCTGATTTTGTACCTTCCAGAGCACTACTCTTAAGTATTGTGCTATAGTGCTGTCAAACAAACAAAAAAGTGAATTCACAATTGATTCTAGAGTAAAATCTTAGATGAGATATTCTGGGAGTGTTTTTCTTTCTGTTAAAAGGGGAAACAAGAAGTTTCCTGCATGGTATCAGAGATCCTGGAGCTACTATAGTCATCTTATAACCATGAGGATGGTAGCTGACTTACTGAGGAAGGCAAAGGTTAAAAATGAAAGAACTTGAGTCTATGACATTGCTGAGGCATTGGATTATGCAATCTTGGAATAATCACCCTACTTCCAGTGCTCCTGTTATATGCTGAAGTCACTCATAGTTGTCTATTTCTTATGGAAATATATGTCACTAGATACAGGAGAAACTATTTTAGGCCCATTATGATCAGTAATTGGATTCTTGGCACTCATAAAAGAATGCCAAGAGAGACAAGAAAAAGTTTAAGGTTAAATAAGATTTTTTTTTGTGCTCTGACTTTGCAGCCAAACTATACAGGTACATAAGTTTCTAAACATACAAGAGAAATTAGTCATCTTTTCTGCTTTCCTTCTAAAGTGGTTTCACTTTGACTATCAGTCTTACACTCTTTAAGACTTTTATCTTTCATATTCTGAAACATCAGCATGATGCTCTCAGCTCAGACAGATAGCATTAAAGTTTATGCCTCCCACCTCATGCCAAACTGTATCAGAGAGAGACAAAAGGAAAAATCAGTAAGAATGATCCTGTGCGCATTAAAAATTTTGACATTTTGTTCATCACAGATTTTTTGCATTTATTTTGAATTTTTAAATATCGCTTTAAAATATTTATCTTAATTATTGAGATTTTTAGAACCCTCTTAAATTTTGCACCCGAGTTTTTTACTCATATCACTCTAGTTTTTGTGCCCCCCCCGCCCCCCACCTAATAGCTGTGTGGTGTTCAGAAAATTAACTTTGCCATGTCCATAAAATTTATTGATGCCTCTGCTTTTCCAAAGTTCTAAATCAAGATCTCAACTTCTCGTGCCAGTTATTTCTATATTCAACCTTTTCACACTTCAATTTATAATATATCTAGTTCTGACAAACTGTATTATGTAGTGAGAAAAGAAGACCCAGACTACTCTGTTCTTCAGTTTGCTGAACTGTAAAATGACAATAAGAATAATACTTACCTCAAAAAGTTGTTATGAGTATTACATGAGATAATAGATTCAAATCACATAATATAGTGTTTGATAATTAAAAGTGTCAATGTGGAGAAATGAACAAGATTGTCTTTGAATCCTGAATGACCCAGAGGCTCTTCCCAGTTTGCTAGGTGGACCAGCAGCTTTCCAACCCCTCAGCAGCAAGCTCTGTATATGATGTTACCTTCTCTCAAGGTCTCCAAATGCTGTACAACTGCCTTTTCTAGTATCCCTTGGGAATTTGGCACTTAAATTCTGACTGCCTGGTATCCATTCCCAGATGATACTAAAAGCTATAAGGCTTCCCTCATGCATTCTTTATCAAATGAAAGAGCAACTAAGAGGAGGGGTCTCTAGAGCTGCTCATCTGCATCTATCTGAGTCACTCTATGAGATGGCAGGAGAACAAGGGTCCCAGTTGTATTCCGATCCTTCTGCTCATGAATCTCTCCCTATACCAGATGGTACTCATTGAGCTTCACTGGAACTCATTGTAAATAAACTCCTTGGTGTAAAGCACCTAATGCACAGTAAAGGATCTAGTAAATGTTAGGTAATTATTAATTCAGTTTCCAGAATCACTTAACTCAAACATATGGTAGTGTTCCATAAATGTGTGCACTATAAATATTACACTGCAATCGCTTAGTCATTATGTCCTCACAGGCAAGCTTGGCAGGGTCTGTAAAATCCAAACAATGCTTTTATCAAGACTCATGAAATAACTAGTACTTGTCCCCTGTTGCCCAGAAAATATTCAGACCTAAACAAAGCAAGGAATTTTAAATGTGTTACAAATGATACCTAAATTAGGAAAAACTCAACTCAAATGTATGTTGGTGTATGCACCTTGCATAAGGTAGCACTCAACATGAGGTTGACTGAAAAAATAAAGATTCTTCCTTCAAGATAATTATTTAGCACTTAGTGTATGCAATATCTTATCCTAAGTGCAATATAACTAACACGATGCTGTCATTTATGAGCTTGATATCTAGGTGTTTCTAATTTTGATATGTGAGAAATATTGGTTTAAAATATATAGAGGTAACTTTCCACACCTAAAGAAATTATAATTTTAAATGATTAGTTTCTTCCTTTCGTTGCAGATAAGTTTTCAATACTTTTGCTTTTGTTGGTAAAATTTTGATCCAGTTAAGAAAAAATATTAGCCAATTATGCATTATTTAAAATGCTCTCAGTTACATGATAATTCTTGTTTGAAGTACTGTGAAATTACTTAGTCTTTGTTCAAGGTGAACAGAATTCTCTAGAATTTTACTAGTGTCAAACAGAGCTTCTGACACATTTTCTCTTCCCCACGCCACCCCTCAGGATGGGAAGAAGGGAAACACAGGTAGAAAAAACAAGACAAAAAGAAGAAAAATATCTGCTTGCTATGTCAATATATGCAGGAAGCAATGGTTCTCTCTGCCATGTTAACAGGTTTCTTAAACTCAGAAATACAGCTGAGAGTGCAAATTCTCAAACAGTTTAAACTTGAGGTTGGGAATTCTTTATAACAGTCAACTATTTCTTAAGGATATAAGGTCAATTTAATTGAATTTATTTTTAACCAAAACATTTTTGAAATAAAAAGCAGTCACAGTGAGCTAAGTAGTCCTTGAGTCTTCCAGGCTTTGAGTTTCCTGTTTTGACAATACTAGGCACAAACAAAAATATGTGCCCTTTTATTTACTATAAACATCTTCATCAAAGTAATGTTTACTCAAAATATTGTACTTTAATACTTTTCAGGTCTAGTCTGAAGTAACTTCCAAACTATTTCTCATAGGTTGGATCATTTCCCTTGGGCATACTTACTTGAATTCAATAAAGTCAGAACTGCCATCTTTAATTTTATCATCACAGTGGAAGGGCTTTCAATCTCTGATAGTCAAATGTCTTTTTTTCCTCACGATTTTATTGTTTCTTATTCTTTATTTATTTCAAACTGAAGGTAAAGCCAGTATAAGAGAATGAGGAAGTAGCACATCCAAACAAGTCAGGAATTCAAGAAATGTTTGATTATGGCACTATATATTTAACCCCTAAGGGTTAAAAATATCCCGTCAATAAAATTTTGTAAAGGGTGTACCAACTGTAATTACACATATTCCCATTATTTTCTTTTGAAAACCTCATGGAGAATAACTATATTTTATGTAAACTTGTTTCAAATCCAGAGGAAATATTTGATGTTTTGGTGCCTATTTTGTTGAAGAGAATAGTGATAATTTGTAGCTAGATTTTTCAACCAATAAGTATTATAAAAGAGGCTTGTTTTCTAATATCTTCTCTTAAAATCAACTTGTAGGAGCTTTTTAAAAATGATTACACTAATGGGTTAATTGGAGTGGCCCTAGCTAACTGATAGGTATTGGGGAGGAGAAAAAGAAAAAATGATAATAAAATGGAAAGGTAGAGACTAATGAATATTAAACTCAACTGTTTTATTATGTGCTTTGTATTGGATAACTTTGTTTATAGTAAATAATATTTCAAGGATACTCACATGGACAGAAATGTGGAATTCAAGCTATGTTGTAGAAATTCTTTGAAAATGACTATGTAAGTTAAAATAAGTTTTTGTATTTGTTTAATTAATACAGATTTAGCAAGAAATACAAGTATTAGTTCATTTAATACCTGGTGATTAAATTATGGAGAAATATGTCAGATGCTTCTATAAAGAAAAAAATATGATGAAACCTCATTTTGATATATTTAAGTGCCTTCTTTTACAAATGAATTAGTACCATCATATTTCCTTATTCAATAATAGATGCTATATTTTAAAAGTAGGACATTTAAAAAGTTGTATATAACCACCTGACCTGAATTACATAAATGATTTAACTTCAGAACCAAGTGTCTCAACAGGTTTTCCTTCCACTAGATTTTTAACATAGAGACCATATACAGAGGATGAAATTTCCCAGAATCTGTTATCCTTAATCTCAATGAACACTCCTCAGAACATAATGAGATGAAAGTTGAATTGAAGCAATTCCCATGGTACTTTTAATATTCACCTCATTATGAGAGGTTTTTATTTACACATGTGGTGTTGGGATATGAAGGCAGAAGAAGTACTTGGGAAGAAAAGATGGCCATAAGGTACAAGGATCAAGGGAATCTGGAGCCAGCAAAGGATGGACTGAAATTCATGGTAATAATTTGGGACCTGCAATAATCCTATAACCTCTGAACCTCTCTTCAAAAAAGGGGAAGCAGTCACCTTTAACATGGAGCTAAATATGTACGTTGGCCAGGAGTAGAAAAAGTCAAGGGAGGATCTAGCAGGAACTGAAGTTGCTTCAGGGACAACTGCGGCCCCATGCCAACAGGGTGAGGTGAGGGATCAGTGACAACATGCATACACACTACGCCTGGTCCCCTGCAATGACCTTCATGACTCTGCTTACTTTCTGCCTTCCAAATCTCACACACAATGATTCCTCTGGCTAACATAACCCCATAACTGTGCAGAGCGGGGAATTCTAGAAAATGTAGTTTTATCTTAGCTAAGGTGACAGTACAAATCCACTGACTCTAGCTTCAATAATTATCAACATTCTATCAATCTGTTATCTTTTTCCTTTCCCTACATTTATCTTTTCCTTTTTCTAATTTGCTAAATATTTTAAACCACATCCTAGATACTTAAATTTTTAATTTCAGATCCATTGATACTTCAGTATTCATGTCTATTCCATTATCATTTATTTGATATTGTCTTGCTCGAGGCACAAAAAAATGCCCGTAGTAAATTCTACATCTTTCTTGTGCTAAATGTGAAATGTTACTTCTTAAAGAAATGCCGGTTCCTTTTATTGGGAAATAATATGTTGAACCTAAAATTTACTCAATAAGGATACTCATTGCATTTGATCGGTATTGTTCCTAAACTTTTGAACACCCAAAGTTTTCAAAAGTTTTAGAATCATTAACAATCTAATTAAAATGTAAGAATACAGAATTTTCTCTCAACTTCTTTGCTTTTATACTCACATCCCTTTTCTCTTTTGTTAAACATCTTATTTCTCAATGATATTAAATTGTCTTTTCCACTGCATACCTATAAACGATTTCAAATAAAATGACACCAATATTACCATTAACAAAAAAAAGCAGTGACAGAGTTTTAAAACTCTTTTCACGTTTTCTTTGTGCTCTTGAACTATACC
>CM053502.1:146246900-146469627 GCA_028627145.1 Eidolon dupreanum
GCTAGAGGGAGAGAAACAAAAAGGGTTGTAGCTAAGTAGGGATATAGGGAGGTGAAGGAAATGCATGTTTTTCCAAGTCAAAAAACACATAAGCATGTTGAAAGAAAGGATGAAATAGAGATTTTGAAGACACATCTGTATTTGAAAATACAGATTTTTGAAGGCAGGATATGACATTTAAATATAGCAATATTGAAAAAATGCTTTCATAAGGCATTTTCCTCTCATACACACTCAGATACACACATTTTCTTAAGATTAATGAGCTCTTTTTAAAAGCCAAGTCTGTCTACGGCATGGCCATAGATCCCGTCTGAGCTAAGCAGGGTTGTGCCTCATTTGTACTTGGGTGGGAGACCACCTAGGAAGACCAGGTGCTGTAGGTGTAAAAAATAAGGTCCTTGAAATCTGTGAGGTCAACCAAGTGTTGCCTCACCTAAAAAAGAAAAAGATAAATAAAATAAAAAGCCAAGTCTTTCTGAAGCAAAAACTTGTATTCCCTGTTAAATTAATTATACAAGGCAATTATACTGAGGTGGTTCAACTACCTTAGCAGCCTATGCAAGCAAACCAAATTCTAAGTATGTAAATTCCTCAAGATTAAGAAATCTAAAAACAACTAATCACAAACACACCCAACTCCTGTTGGTGGAACGTTTCTGGTTTGGTGCTGCCTGATTTATTGCTTTTTTGCTCAAATAAATTCAAACATTTTAATATGCCTAAGTTTTATCTTTTAACATCTCAGATAAATATATTTTCCCAAATCACTCTTATTTCCTCTTTCTCTCTTTCTCCCTCTCTCCTGATCTCTGAATACTAACCATATTAGATTACAATGATCGATCAGACCTTCTTCCTTGTTTAATGAGAATTATGTAAAAAATAAAAATAGAGGATGAACACAAAGCTCTTGAAGTACATCAGTTTCTAAAAGATAAAATCAATTTGATTTACAATTTTGAAAAAATGAAATAGTTCCAGATATTGGATATTTAGATGTTTTTAAACCAAAGAAAAATTAAAATCCTGATTTAAAAGCACTTTTGATGAGCTGTTTTACTGACAGGACAAGGAAATGACTGTCACTTTTCTAATCTACATTTAAATAGTCAAAGTGTAGGTCCAGTCCTTGCCACTCAATATCTGAGACATGGGCATTTTCTTTCTGCTTTTTAACATTTTCTCAACTGATATTTTCTCATACCCATCCATACTATTAACTAACGTTAGTATTTTAGAAATATGCCCTTGTGTGTAGAACCCTAATAAAATAAAACACAAGCATCTTTAGTGAAAATTACATTGGCCATTTCAATATTTAATGATAACGTTTCTAAGTTGCTCTTTGCTGTTTCTCAACCGTTACATTTTGAGGCAATAAGGAACTTTATTGAATGCAAATAAATGTACACTTCACCTTTCTCTTTCAATATGACCTCAATCAACTAATTTTTCCCTGGCAAAACTGTGTTGCAGATGTTGAAGCCTGGAATATTTCCAGCTAACTAGAGCTAGACCTGTGTCAAATAAAGGACATTTCATTTTTTGAAACAAAATCACAAGCAACTTTTGGCTTCCTTCACCCAAGTCAAGTAACTGTATAAAAACTGGAGAATCATATTACACTTTTATTAATAGGCATAGTGTGGATATCATGTTAATTGAAAAATTAATTTGCTTTCATCTTCTTAAAAAAGGTATATCTTAACTATAAACAAAATTCCAATGCTACACATGTAATAAGGAATGGGAAAGCATTTTTTTCTGTAGATTTGAAGATTTCCATAGATTTGTTTCCAAGCTAATATTCAATAAAATTAATTTCCTTGTAGCATAAGAAAGTCAAAATATATACTCTATTGGATGATTTACTTGGATTATTATATTATAAACTTAACATACCAGTGGAAGAGTTACTAGTTTTGGGATTAATACAGCAATTAGCATATTGAGTAATTATTAAATAAACGTATCTTTTATCAAGTCAAGTTTTATCAAGTTTAAACATGTTTTATCCAGCTTAGTTTTAGAAACTTTTGACTGTATTATTTATATGTTTTAGCTAGTCTATTGCTCAGTATTAGCTGAAAAAATAATTTTAAAGTTCTTTTTTTAATCACATTAAAATATAGAATATATATATAATAATGAAATATAGAATATTGTGCCATGAATTATGTGCTTACTTGTAATATAAGAATAATAAAACATTTCAGAATGGTTAGAACGTCCTCTCAACATAAAATAGAATACTTGAATCAATGGATTTCTATTGTATAATTGGTAGAATCTATGTATATTCACATTTTTTAAAAGTTAGAAATCCTGTAGTCAATTCATCTTTTTGAAATATGCCTATTTATCTTCTTTAAACATTGAAATATGCTTAAGGTCATGAAGAATAAATTAAAATAATACCAACTACAATTTATCTAACAATTACTAGGTACCATTCAAAATTCCAAGTGTTTCATATGCTATTAATTGATTCAGTGCTCACAGAACCATATGAAGCAGATAATATTATTGCCTAAAGAGAGTAAAACTCAGGCAGAGAGAAATAATTTTCCCCAAGTTTATACAGCTACTAATTGGTAGAGTCAGGATTCTAACCCAGTACTCTAGCCCCCAGAGGCTGCATTCAACTACTTTGGTTCTTTTCTTGAAGTTCATGTGTTCTTTTGTTTTTATTTTTTTGTATTTTGTTCATTCGTTTTTGTTTGCCTGCCTGCTATATACGCTAGGCAAATAATTTCTATTTAGATCATACAAATTCTATCTGTCAGGTGATAAGCAGGACAATGAGAATATTAAGATGAACAAGACAATTTTTACCTTTGAGATGTTTATGATCCAATAGAGACAGAGTTTAAAAAGTATTTTAAATGTGAATCCTAACCCTATCAATATCACCATAAACTAATATATTAAAAAGAAATACTATGCTCATTACTCAGCATTCAGAGTATAAAAAGTACTACAACCTTCTTATTTATTTACTTATTTATTCATTCATTCTTTCACCTCAATACTTATTCAAATGTTTTTGAGCTCATATTCTGTATAAACACTTCTAAACTCTAGAAAAAAGTCAAGTAAGTAAAATAGAAAAAGCCATCTTTACAAACCTAGCAGATCAGTGAAGATATTAAAAAAATAATCACACCCAATTAAATATAGGCAATTTGGAGTAACTACTATGCGTGAAAAGCAAATAAATAATGATGAATTATGGTACTGACTTGATTTACATTCAAAGTTCTGAAAAGGTTTTTTTAAGGAAGTAAATTTAAGCATAGCACTGAAAGATATATAACAGCTGGCTCATCAAAAAGTAGATGTTAATATATGGCATGATTTATAATTGTATCCCTCTACATGGATAAATTTATAAATCCAATATAGGGTCTCATTTGCTAAAGTTCAAATGAATGATATAGAGCATTCATATCAAACTTTTATATTTTTGACCTTGAAATCCATCACCAGCAAAAACCTGGGATCTGAAGTGTAGAAGCCAAGATTTTCTTTTGTTAAAAAAAAAAAATGTGGCATTTAAAAAACAGCGACAGAAACAATATCTGTCATTATCATAATTTCAAAAGAGAATTTTAAGACCAAAAATATAGGAACAATAGAATTAAGTAATTTCTTTAAAATAAATAAATTTTTATTTATCTTTTTCTTCAATTCATGACCTTGATTAAGCTCTGGGAATCACTGGACTATGAATCTTCTGTTTCCTTGAGGTATTTATCAGCAGATTGGAATTGTGTAATGAAATATATCCTTTTAGATAGAGTGACCAAGAAGACCAAACGGTCCTGGGACATTAAACAGAAAATGTGGGATATGAGATAAGACTTGAATCAGAATAAGAAGCACACAAAATGTCAACCATTCTTGAAAAAGTACACATGAGAACAGATAAAGTCTAAAATGGTGCATTTAGTGCCTCAGTCTTGCAAGTTTCCTGAAATGTAATAACATATTCATATATATACAGTCACACAGATATCTCTAAACACACACAGACATACTCATACATACAAATATACATATTTACATAACTATTAAATGTTAAATTTATACATTCTGATTGACTTTGGGTCTTTCCTGAATCATTTTACTCCTTTAAACTCAGACTGACAAACAGCGCACCTGCTTAACTGGGCTGAGTGCCAGGGAAAAAAAATCAGGGAAATTAATTTCCAAGAGCAGTAGATAAATGGCACACCTCATTAGAAAATCTATTTAAAAGGCACATCAGGAGATGTCTGCAAGACTTTCATAAGAAATTGATGCTTCCTACCATCATGCCCTTGCTGTCTCTCTTCTCAAATTACTGATTTTACTTCCTGGTAATATGATTCAAATTCAAGTCACATTTAATGAATGACTCCTATGTGCCAGGCACGTATGTTTTACATAGATTATCTTATCTAATTCTTATGAAATTGTTTTCAAATAAGTGTGTTTTGTGGAATGCAAGCAAAAATTATCAAAAGTTCTTTGAGACCAACTAGTACAGTCATGTAAAGAGATTTTCTTCTTATGAAAGAAGATGCTAATAAATTATGACCCTTATTCTTGGGCAAGAAAAGCCAAGAGTTACTGTAATTTTTTCCTGTACATTCTGACCTAGAAGGAAATTAGAACATTTATTAATGCCTAAGTTTGTGGTCATTTCTTTAGAAATCCTGTTCGCATCTATTGCCTAGAGAAAAGGTTGTCTCTTTATAAATAAGGCAAAGAAGTTCATCAGGAATTTCAACCAAAGTTCACAAATTCTGGTCCTAGAAGAATTATTAAATTATCAGGGCCCCAACTTTGTTTCCTGGAAGGGCTTTCTGGCAAGTCTGCAGAAGCCTGGGGACAAGGCCTTTAGCCACTTTTATGAACTTGAGCTTCAATTACTGAGAAAGCAACATTGCTCTGCCCCCCTTCCCCATCCCCCAGTTTGGGGTTTCTGAAAACAGTCATCTCCCAGGAGACAACTAAGGGCAGAGAGGATAATACCCAGGTGATAAGATATTTCGGTTTGTTCCTGTAGTCTTGAAATAGATATTAATGGCTAACCATTTCAATTTTACAAGTATCCTGTTTTAGATCATAAATTATATAGTCACCTGTGAGGGTCCAGAACCAGGCACCCCAAGTTGTCCCTCATTATATGCAGATTACTTTCAGCTAAAGGCAATTTTAGCTTCAGATCCAAGAGAAAATTCCCCTTTTTAACTATGTAGAAGAATTTGAATTAAGAGATTATCAGAGATAACTTCTTTTGACCTACCTATAGACCAAGCAGACTACTGAATGTCTGCTTTTCTTATAATCCTGCAATGAAGTGCCCAAGGCATCTTACTTCATCCCTGGCTCAGGATATCTTATATACCTCAATCCCCCTTTCTTATCTCTGAAGCTCTCAGGTATGTGGGGTCTCTGACTCTTTTATGTGTGTGGGGTTCCCGTGTGCATGAGATTAAGTTTGATTTTTCTCTTGCAGGTCTGCCTCCTACTGATTTGATTATTCTGCCAGTCAAAAAAACTAGAGGAGGGAAAGGGGGATTTTGCCCCTTTCCCACACATCCTATGTGGTAGTTTTGTATGCTGTTGAATCATTAAGCTGGAACTACATTTTCCAGAATTCCTTTAAAGTACTTTCCAGGTAACAACTGGGCACAAGAGAAGTGTGTGTGAATTTGGCAGGTAAAAAGAAATTAACAGCCATATTGTATATTCTGTGAAGGTTGATATAGGGCAAGTGCTATTGTAATTCATGCACATTTTCACTGATATGCTGGCTGACCTTTACCTGGGCAGCAGCTAGCAGCACTTCTGGTTTCCACTGGACCACCTCTTTCAACATCTTTAAATCCTGACCAGATATTTTTGCAAATGTGTTGGTGAAGGCACCAATTGGTCGTGTAGCTCATTCACATTATCCTAATTTAAGGTGGTAAGAGTCAAATGAGATTCCAGTTTGTCCTTGTCAGTTTCAGTTTGTCCTTAGTCTCCTCTATTCTATTTCTATCTGTCCTTTCCAATGATGGGGTTCAAGGCATGATACCCTAAAATATGGCATCTTGGCATATTAAATATTTTCAGCTAATTTTGAGAAATGACATGTACAAGAAGAACATTCTGATTTTCCCCTGAAGCAGGTCATAAAACCTTCATGTGAGAGGTACCCTCCCGATACCAGAAAGAAAGGAACGTTCTCATCTTCCAAGATGCTCAGAGGAATCCAGAGAACAGGCTTTGCTGTTTTCCCCAATTTACTACAATTAGCTCATACCCTTTTCTGTCCTATCACATTTTCTCATCACTTTCCACTCTTCATCAAACTGAGGATAAAAACACTTAGGTTAACTGCTTCTTAAAGTCTTCCTTTCCTTATGAAG
Source organism: Eidolon dupreanum (assembly GCA_028627145.1). Taxonomy (NCBI): domain Eukaryota; kingdom Metazoa; phylum Chordata; class Mammalia; order Chiroptera; family Pteropodidae; genus Eidolon; species Eidolon dupreanum. The sequence goes on from CM053502.1 coordinate 146,253,308, forward strand.
GCTCCACATAAAATTTATATTAAATACATTTGAATGCTTTTATTTTATTAATTTGTCTTCTGGTAAAGGAGCCCCAGCCAAGAAATTTAGAAGGATTGAGAAAAAAATATTTTTCCTCCCCTATACCAGTTTCCATCCTGCTGACTTCTGATCCGGCCCCAGACACAATACAACAGCCTTAAGTTGACTGTTTAATCAGCTCCCATAAATGCATAAGCCATATAATAAATCTCCTACTCTATATCATTCATAGTGATTCTACTCTGATCAAACTGACAGATACACTGTAGTATTGTTTGAGTACTGTATAAACATTATACTTATTAGGAAATGAGGGTAGGTAAAAAATCTCTTTTTTAATATCTGATTTTTTGGTGTCTTAAAATTTGTCTTGTTTGATAACAATAATTTAAGTCACAAATTTTGTAAATCAGAAAGTGAGATGCTATCTGCATTTCACAGACAAGGAAATATAAGTTTCTAGTCACGTTAGCTTATATGTTGTAGGGCTGTAGATTGAATGCAAGTCTTATGAAAGACACACATAAAAGCCAATTCTATGTGCCTCACAAGCAAATTCTGTTCAGATAATTCAGATCAAACTCAGAAAATAAAGAATTTTGAAGGTCGCTCAGTGGAGAGTCATTCTTCTCAATCCAATACAGTACTTGCTCATGAAAATATATTTTTATTTCTCTATGAACAATTTTTTAATGACTTTAAAGACTTTGCCTACTTTTCTAAAGTACCAGAGAGTAATTTAGAGCCCAAGTATAGCTGTCTTGATTGTCTGGCCTTCAGAGTTGTTTGCAGTGTGTTTTCTTCTACTATAAGCCTTGCTTTTTAAACATTAGCCATACATATTTCAAAGACTATTCATAGTACAGAAGACTCATCATAATATTAATCCCTAGTAAATGTTTGAAATGTATCAATTAAATATAACATTAGAAACATAAGAGTACCATTTACATTTTGAAACTCTTATTGAAACAACTGATTTTTTTTGTGAAAAATCAATATTAAAAACAGGCAGGTTAGAACTAACTAAATGGAGAAAAGAAATTAGAATTTTAATATGAATGGATGTGTCCTATCTAACCAAACATTAATATGAGTTACAGGGTTTGTACTATAATTATACAAATTCCTTGAACCTATATTCTTAGGGTTTCAGAAATTGATCATTTGAATTTTAATTAGTTAAAAGTATCTGAACTTCTTATTTAAAGACTATACATTGCTTCTTTGAAATTTCAGCTCTGTGTGGGGTTTTTTTGTTTTTTTTTTCATTTCAACTCCACTGGTGAATATTTATTTTCCAAGATATGGCTTCATGAGTCATCCTAACACATCATCTTTCTCTTTGCATCTGTTATAAATACAATACTTCTTCGTCAGCTAGAGCATTCCACGGCTCTTCTTTATGTTATGCATAAGCATTTACCTAAAGAAATATAACTTGGCAATATAATTTTCTCAGAATGAAATATATGGTAGCTAGCCTCCAAAATGTCACCCAATGATTCTAACTTGCTGGTATGCACACCCTTATATAGTCTATTCCGACATTAAATTTGACTGATCTGTGTAACCAGAAGGATTTTGTAGAAATGAAAGTACGTGATTTCTAAGTCTAGCTCATGAAAGCATTGTGGCTTCTATATTATTCTCTCTTGGATCACTCACTCTAGGGGAAGCCACTTGCCATGTTGTAAGGACACACCAGCATTAACTTGACAACCATGTGAGTGAGACATCTTGCCAATTGTTCTGCCACCCCATAAAATCTTTCAAGTGTCTGCAACCTCAAGATATACCCTAAGCCAGAACCATGCAGCTAAGCCATTCCAAATTCTCGATCCACAGAAACTGTATAAAATAATAAATAGTTATGTTGCTTTAAACAATTTACTTTTGAGGTAATTTATTATGCAGTAATAGATAACCATTATGAAATATAATAACATTTCATCTTTTTTTCTTTTTTAAAACTAAATGAATTGGGCTGACTTTGGTTAATAAAATTATATAGGTTTCAAGTATACAATTTTATTTTATAAACATTTTACTTTTTTACAACTTAATTTTATTAGATATATTTATTAATTTTTAAAGTTGGTCGAATTGACGATTAAATAAAAATTTTATGGTAAATATTTGTTTCTTCATAATGTAAGAAATTGTTTTAAAATACAAATTGCGGCGCTATTCATACCTTTAAGCGACATTCAGCAGAAAATCTACTATGTGACAGACATTCATATATAGAGATATATAAGACGGTCCCTTTCTTGGATAGGTTTAAGTTTCTAAGGGAGATGGATAAGAGAACAGATCCTTATAATATAATGTGTTAACTGAAGTAATACAAGAACTGATAAAGCACAAAGGAATGAAAGCACAGTATAATAAATTATTCTTAGGAAGTCTGAGAATGTTTTATAAAAGAAGGGGTAGGTCTTGAAGAATGAATAAAAATTCTCTAGATGGAAAATTGAGAAATAAATCTCTACTAATGATATTTATATTTATACAGTGCTTGTGATAAACCAGATTTTCTTCTAAGCACTTCAAATATATTCACTTATATAATTCTCTTAATCTCATTACATAGGTACTATTATTATCCCCACTTTACCAGTGATAAAATTGATACAGAGAAAGGCAAAGTATCTTTAATATCACACAGCTAGAAAGTGGTAAGTAAGGTCTGGATTTAATGCGAAGAAAATCTAACACCAGAGTTCACATTCTTAATTACTTTAATACGCTTTCTGCTTTACTAGGATGGGGGAGGGGAGGAATGGTATAAGTACATGAACTGAATTACGAGAAGAAAATAAAGAGCTAACTCAAGAACTTAAATTTTTTGCTACAAAATTTAAGCAAGAGAAATTGTTGATGAAATTTGTGTTACGAAGATAACTTGAGAGCAGTGTTAAACAGGAGACACTGGATGAGGGAGACAAGAAGAAATTGTATTAATTCCCTCAAAAGAATGTCAAGGTCTGAAGTGTAGTAATGGATATGGTGGTAATAAGAGGAGGGAGCAAATTTATGAGACGTACGGGAGTTAGCTGTCATAGAGTATGATGACTAATCAGATGGCAAACAGATTTAAAAGATGACTTGCAGGTTTCTTTTTGTGGGGAATGGATAGATGATTAGGTCATTAATAAATATAGAAAACTAGAGTAGGAGGTCTCACATAGACAATGTGCTTAATAATCACTTGAAAGAACTGAAGTAGTAGTAATACAGAAGCTGTTTTTACCAGTAATGCCAGTAACATAAGTATTATCCATAGCACCTAATTGCAGTGGTCCAGGGAAGCTCTACTGTGGATTATAAGTGTGTCTTACATTTAAGTAATCTAATCTGAAAGTCTCATTATAGTAACTGCTCATTTTAGAAAATAATTAAGAACAAATTTTAACAGAAATTTCTGTAATGCACTTATTAAATTATTAACTTTACAAATATTAAATTGACAGTTTTAATATTACAAACACTAAAGAACTATGTTTTATAATCATATTTGGTTCTAAAATGTAAATGAATGAAATTTTTAAAAAAGGAAAGAAAAGAAATATCACACTCAATATAGGATCAAAGGAAATAAAAGCTAAAGTAATATATAATCAATTATTTTTCACTTAAAAATCTAAGTCATAATTTTATACTATAGGCATTTCAATTCTACATTCTTTTAAGAGCCTACCTTACAAAAGATACTAAAAGTACTGCCTTTTTTGAGCAGACGTTTAAGCCTCTGGATAAATAGCTCTTTTGCTCTAGTTGATACCATGGGACTTTATTGTTAGATCGTGCTTACTTTAGCCCAGCTACCAAGGGTACAATTTGCAGGGTTGTGTCAGTCACACTTCCATGTCAATACACCCAAATGACATAGTTTTATAACTTCATGATATTTATACTTGTATTTCTTTTAATATAGCCATTTCCTGGCACATGTAATAGAGTCTTGATAAATAATTTTTGAATGAATAAAAATTCATAATAAAAAATAGAAAGTCTCTGAGTATATAGAATGTAACTTATAGTAATCATAGTTTCTGGGTCCTACTGATTTCATTACTACTGAAGAAAGTGGGGTGTGGGAGGTGGGCAGTGCAGATATAAAAGAGCAGCACATCAGTAGGTTAATAAAATGTTTTTTGCTTGTGGTAAAATGGTGATAAGCATAAAGTCACTTATCCATGTATTTAATATTTATTGAGCACCTGACGGAGTCCTTCCTTTAAGAAACTCACAGTCAATAGTGTATCAGATGAGAAAACAGATGAATAATTTTTAAAATATAAAAAGACTTTAAACAAAGAGATAAACAATATATTCAGAGATTGAATAAGCCGTAATGAAAATCTGTCTTTCCTCACTTGTGCTATTCTTATTTCACTTCAAACCCATAAGAACACATGGACACTCAAGATGTAGTATCTCATTACAAGTCATCCTGGAAAATCTTTTTAACACACTTTATTTTCAAGAACTCAAAATAGGATATTTTAATGGGAGGAACAAAGAATATGTCTGGAAAAGAAACTGGAAGCCAGATGGTAGGGGGACTTCGAAATACTTTACACTATTTTCCATTTGCTCAAAAATTTTGTATTTGGTTTTATTTTGTCTTATATTTCCTACTATAAAATCTACAAATTACCATTTATTAATGGTTGATAAAGTCCCAGTTCCAAAATTAAAGACATACTTAAATTTTTTGGTCACTATCTTCATGAAATTATAACATTCAACCTTTGCTCGGCTCTACAAATAAGAAAATCTATTTCATTTGAAATCAATGAGTACAACAGGCAAAGAATAGAAGGAAAAAGCAAAGAAGGAAACTAGACTTCAGTGACCTTCAAGCACACTTATTTATTTATTACATTAAAATGAGGCGAAGAGAAAGAAAGCCAGACCTGGGGAGAACACTGTTGCTATTAATTTAAAAGCCAAATTTTAATGATCTTACCTGAAAAGTTTTTGTAATCCACTAAATCAAACATAACAACGGCAACAGCTGACCATGTGATTATCAGAGCAATGACCAGAAGCCAGGCTGCTGGGGAGCTAAATGTGGTCACTATGTCCTCTGTGACTGTCCTCTTCAGTATTTTTCCAGGAGATTTGGGTACAGATCCATTTTTGTTGTCTATAACAGTTGTTGTAGTAGACGCATTTCCTAATCGACATTCAGAAAGAAGAATTACAATTTAGAAATTTACATCAAATATCGATGACAAAACAACACAGATTATATAAGTATATGTAAGTTACTTGTACCATTTTCTATAATAGAAGACACCTCTTTTGTGGCAGGGCCATTCCTTTCTGCCTATTGCCACATTATCCCTTCCTTGGCATTTACCTTCCTCTCTGAAATCCGTAAGCTCTCAGAATCAGCACTCATTGTCTCCCAAGTTCTATAAATGCTGCCATTCAGGCCACAAACCTTGACATCATCTTGAATTCATTTTTGCTTCTCTCTTGCTACCTTCTATATCTACTACCATAATAGGCAAGGAGTTTTTTGGTCAAGTTGTTTTTTAATAACTTTTTCCTTTGTGCAAGCAAAAATATCTTGCTTGCATAGATATTTCTGGGAGAGAAATAAAATAAATAATAAAATAGTTCAAAGGGATACAATTCCTTTTGGATATCCTGGTTTAACCGTATAACTGACCTTTCTATTGAGTCCATTCATTTTTATTTGTGAAGGAGCACAGAAGAGCCAAAAGAATAATGTGGGAAAATCTTATTATATCTAGTAACTTTTTTATTCCTGCTTTCAAGAGTCTACTTGTTCATGAGAGAAAATTTTAAAAATATAAAAATAGCAAAATGAATAAATAGATAATTCTTTATAATCTCACCATCCATAAAGAACCACTGTTAACATGTTCCATTCACGTCTATTTTTATGTACCTATGTATAGAAATATATTTTATTTGTTTTTGACAAGTCACCATAACACTGTCCTTTATGTCTTTAATAGACAATATATAATAAACATGCTCTCTTGAAATACATGTTCCATAAAATTCCATCTAAGTGGCTGTACACATGTCATTTCATAGCTGTGCAAAATTTAATAAAAAAAACTTTCTACCTTAGAATATGACAAAAGTTTTCTAAGCACACATTAATAATTATTCATTTGGAGAAATTTCTACATATAAAATTTCTAGAACAAATAACAACTTTTATATTTTGAGAATATATGTATGTATTTGAAAATAAACATACTTTTGAAAATTGTTTAGACCAGCAGTCTGTTTTCCTGTTCTTGACAATAAAGAGTTTTACAAGTTTTTTTAAAAGTTTACAATCACACTGGGGGAAATTTGCTTCTCTTTGCAACTCTTTGATAACTAAAGATGAGCTTTTTGTATGTTTATTTTTCTCTGTATTTCTTATAAAATTTTTGAGCACTTTTAATAAACCTCTTTTTAGTGGCTTATAAAATTGTGTACACATATACATACATAGCTACATGTATATGTAGATATATGTAAATATGTTTGAACATACATAGATGTATATGTAGATACATACATATGTATTTACATATATGCCTGTGTATATACATAGATGCATACATACAAATAATCTTAACATTTTATCTGAGCTTTATGTTGTAATTTTTTCTTGCAACTTTAACTTTTTCTTTTTATGGCATTTTTTATATACAGAATGAACATTTTAAAAATGTGTAACTTTTTCATTTTTCTGTTATAATGCCTACCTTTATATGTCTAGAAAGCCCCATCACAATAGAGAGTAGGCATATCTTATTATCTTGACAAACATGACTCATAATAAGTTAAATCTGAAGGAAATTTAGAAATCATCCAAAACAACTATTTCATGTTACATTTAAGAACAATCGAAGACCAAGTAGAAAATTTAAATGCCTTTCATAGCATTTTCAATCCCAAATTTACATAGATGTATAGTAAATATTGAATACTAAAATATTCCTAACAATACAAAACTAACAATCCAAATATTTTTGCCAAAATCATAGCTTAAAAACATACTTCATGCATTTTAAATATAGACCTCATTGTCTATAATAATTTAAGCATTACAAATTAAGAGAGAGAAAATTTTGACTAATCATAGTTAATATATACTTAAATATTTTCAATTTTATAGTTATTACTAATTACATTTCCAAATAAAAAGAAAGCAAACCCTAAATTTTCAAACTTTTTAAACATATTTCACAAAATAAATTTTATGTGACTGGAAAGACTTCTTGTGGTTATTCAGAATGTGCTAAAAAAATAATGGGAAGGTTTTAGTCTTTTAAAACCGAAGGGAATTCTTTGTACTCCTTGAAGCCCTCAGAGTGAAATTGCAGTGTTCCTTTCCATCCTTCAGCCTCTTGCTCTACTTTCCACAATTCTTCCTCTCAGTTAGGTCTAGCTTTTCCACAAAAACAGTAAGGCAAAAAAGTCATGTTATGAGTTTTATAGACAAGAGAGGTTGGGATTGACTCCTTGCTCTTCCCTGCGTTAGCTGAATGGCTGGAAGGGCCCTACTTCATCTCAGCTCACTTCTAAGTGAAAAGAATCTCTATATGAGGAATAAAGTTGTATGGCTCAATTTACAGGTTTTTGGTGGTGGAGAAATAATTCATGTCAATTGCTTGGCATATTTCCTATGTGGAATTATTCAGTTAATGACAATACAACAGTTACTGAACTGTCCTTATTATCATCACCATCATCATTACTATTACCACGACCTCGTGGGTACTGCTATGATTATGACTACAATCATTACTATCATAAGAAGAGGCTAGGGGGCAGGATTAACTTTAGAAAAAAAAGGCTGAGGAACTGATTCTTTGATAAATGCAGGCATTTATTTACAATTAGTAAGCGTATACATTAGGCTAAGGTATTTTCCGGGAACCAAAAAATGATGCTATGACTTCCTCAATGTCTTTCCCAATCAATTAATTGATTTCTTGAAATACAGGAAAAGAGGGACACATACTATAATTTATTCATATTAATGAAGACTGTTTTGTACCATTAACAAAATTAAGAGAGATTATTTGTAATGAAATAATTTTGTTATAGTACAAATGTTATCAATGTAACTGAATTCTTTAAACCAGAAAGATAGTTTGAATCTCCAAACAGATGTGTACACAACAAGGTGCTTATGGTATAAATCCAGTTCCCAAGACAATTTTTAGTTTGGGGAAAAGAAATGAAATATCGCATGCAAATTACTCTAGTTAATAAAGTTTTACTCTTTTTGTTTCTTTTACCATAAAAGGATACTATTCTCTTCATAAAAATAAGATAAATGACATAAAAGTCTACGACTGACTAGAGAAAAGAAAATACATTCAAGTATATATATTAGTAGATATTAATAATAAATAAACATAACCAAAGCAACTATTTTTAGACAACAATGGTAAATCTAAGCCCATATTTTAAAAAGATTAAAAAGCTGACAGGGAATGTGATTAGTAAAATGATTTAATTAAAAATTTTAAATGACTTTAGATAAAAATTCGCAATAGTGACAATGAGTCCACCTTCTTTTCTGAAAAACTGTATGAATATATATCCCAAGTTCATGAACTCAATTTAGTTGAAATGATAGCAAGATGGAAAAATACCTTTGAAAAACATATTTCACAGACTGTACTTGAGATGGTGCTCAAAGAAGGAAAAATTATAAAGAACTCATATCATATCCTCTTATTGATTTTTGTGCCAAATTCCCATCACTTTTAATGGCAGTTCTGAAAATGGATAAATGATAGAAGTGCTTTGAAATATGATTTAAGACCCAAGTGGAGTTACAAGTGAATCAAACCTTAGGAATAATGATTTGCAAGAGAGTAAGTGAATTATAAGTGTTTAGGAGAGGCTCACCTGAAAGTTGATATGTTGCTAATCTCCAGTTTTTTAACTTCAGGAAAGCTTCCTACTACCATTATATAGAGAACACTGGAAAAATTGCTTTTGCACTTCAGATTCACTTCAGTGAACTGTATATTAGAGAGTATTTCTATAGATAATATTATACACACCTGCTTGGCATCTTGTAACTAAAAGAATAAATTTACTGAGATTTGATATCAATTAGTTGAACCCTGGTCACATTTTTAAAAGTTTAAAAGAAAATTTTTAAAGAAAAAAAAAATTGTACTTTTTTATTTTTTGATCAGAAAAATAAGAAACTATGTAAATTCAAGAAGTAATGTAAGTTCAGAGTTCAAATGCAACTTTTGTATTTTTAAAGAACTGATAGATAGATAGATGATAGGTAGATAGAAAGAGATATGTAAATATATCTCTCTCTATATATATGCATTCCAAATTTTATTTCACTTTATAATCCTGCCAAAACAAATATGCTACAGTATTTTAAATAGATGAAAATGATAGTTAACATTAAATGATTTTGAAAGTATTTCCTATTTTTTTTCTTTACGTCCTCAAATTTTCCACTTAGGAATTAATCAAGACTCAAAGGTGATTGAAATACATTCTGAGTATCAACTGCAAAACCACAAGCAATTTGAAAGTTATCTTGCTTAAAAATTATTTTTTGCCTTTGTTATGGAAATACACTAATTTGTACCTTTCATTTTCCATTCAAATTTAGTGCCGAAGCCACATAGAGCCAAGCGGAATAAAACTGAGGGGAAATAAATTGCCTGCTCTGACAGCTGGTCAAGATAAATGCAAAGAACAGAGTGTGTAATCTGAGATTATTTAATGTTTGAGCAGTACTTTGAAGATGACAAGAGCTAGTTATTGATATGGCGGAAAAAATGGGAGGTAAATACTACTGAGCAATTTGATATGGGCAATGCTTCTTGAAAGTTGGCATCTCAGAATTGGAGCAGAGCAGCTAGGGTATGTAACAGCACTTTCCATGCCTACTTTTTAATTTCATTGCTTTTGATTTCATACAAATTATTTTGATTGCCAGACAGCCAGAATCAGCTTCAAAAGAAGCGAAGATCTGGCTGAAAGGCCATGTGACTCTATTCCAAAGTAAAATGAAGGACTGCTTAGGCAGTGGTTCCAAAGACCAGCTTTACAGTCAGGTTATGCATGGAAGAATAAATCATAAGCCTCCTGAAAGAAGTCATTTAGCTTCATCATGCCTTATTAATCAGATAAGGAAACTGCCAAGTGCATTTGCCCATTACTATTCCTATGGGACACTGGCAATACAATCTCTTCCAGGATGCTCAAGAAAAATACCTGTATTCTGGAATTGTATAAATAAAACATTATATCTTCATTACATAAAAGCATTAATTCTGAATTTTGTATTTCACTGTGTTATGTGGTTTGTGTACTATTAGTATATTTTTCCTTAAAGATTTAGAGAGTAAAGGAGAGAGAATATGTATAACAGCATTATAAAAATATATGTTTTCCCAAAATTATATTAAGAACCTAATTTTCAATTATGAATAAGAATGACTTTTGCTATATATATTTTCTCAAGTATTCAAAAAAAGTGTATATAAAAATAAGAGTTTTAGAGAAACTATTGAAAAGATCTTTTGGCAAATAAAGTTGAAAAGTAAAAAATCCATCTTATAACTTACATATTTTATCAGACTAGTTTTTGCAGAATGTCTATGTATCATATAAATAAAAATCTGTGACAAATTATTTTGCTTTTCTACAAGTATATATAAACTGAACAAAAATAGATTTTTGAGAAATAAGATAAACCACAACAATTCACAAAAATAAATAGTCCTAGACATTCTAATTGATGCATGTAATATTGATAAAATATGAGAAATAACCTAGAGTAATTTGTAGAAGAATCCAGATTCTAGGCATAAAAAAAAAAAAAAAGGAAACAAAAACTATTCTCCTTCAAGGTAAAAATTATTTTTGTCTCAAACCAGAAATTGGTCTGTTGCCAGTTTCAATGAAAACCCTAAATTACCACCTTTTCTCCCAGATTTTTGGGATGTGATTATTGTAATCACATTTCAGAGAATAATTTGGCCACCCAATCCACCTGCTGAGATGAAGAGATATTTTATTTTTTACATTTTTAGTAGTCCTTTCTGTCCAACCACTTCCACTCTCTCAGCATGAGAGTATTTTTTCTAGTGTGGAAACAAAAAGTGAACGCTGGCTGCCCTAACCCCCAGCCTTAGAATCACCCTTTAAGACAAGCCTGACCCTTCAGAGCATTCCCTCATGCCTGTGACAATGAAGGTATGGGGCGATTAGAGTCCTCCACATTTTTTGTGGAACTATAAAGGGACACTTTCTTTCTGCTGGGTTTACTAAGCTGGTGGGTTTTACCAGTGGCCTCCTGAATTCACCAGTTGGACAGTTTATTGCAGAAAGGAAAGTGGCAGGGTCCAGATACCATTGTGTGAGTTCCTGGAGCCAGCTTTGTTTACAGTCAGGTTTATCTCTAGATTTCTCAGTTATCAACTGCTTTGATTTTATTGTGTTTGCATTATCAGCCATCATGAGTTCTGGCTGATCCTCTTGTTCCTGCTAGGAATATAAATAATTATTTTTCTTCATCTGTTTGTGTCATGAGGAATGATCAGTCAGGAGGATCTAAACATACAGGTTCTTCTAAAAATTATTTTCATTTTAGAAAGAAAATCTCAAATCTCACTCTTGTTTCTCAAGGGGCTGCGTTGTCATGAAAAGATGTGTTTGGTGTTTGTAAGGTCAGTTGCTTGTGTTGAGGTGCTGTTACTAAGAAGAGCTTGCTCTTGTTCTGGGAGAATGAGAGACAGGATCTCTCTCTCCGGACGGTGGTCCCTCATTATGACCTTCTAGCTCCTTTTCCAATAGTCCTTACTGCAAAGTAATAGATGTCTCTTCTGTTCTGGTATTAGCTCCTGCAGCCCAGTTTTCCCCTACTTTTTGAACTTTTCATTTTCAACTTAGTAGTTACTCCTCATTCAGACCTTAGTTTTCCTACAAATAGTAAATTGAATTTAAAGGTAAAAAGCAATGATGAATGAATAATTAGAATTCATTAAAATGTATTTTGTTTTACCAAACTAAAGTAGGCAAGAATTTCTGATTATTTTTTCTCCTAAAAATAGTTTTGTTAAAACTCCATTGTTAAAATCCAACCTCTTTTAAGAATTACCTCAAACATCAACTCTTTAATGATATTTCCTGAATCTTTTTAAATGAATTTATTGTTTCTGCCTGTGTTGCTATAATATATATATATTTTTTTTTATAAATACACTGGCATGGATAAAATTATCCTGACTTTTGTGTAGCTCATTATTTATTTTTCAACAAGGCTCTAATTTGGGAATAAGTCATTTATACTTGCATAGCACTTAGCACGGCATTTTTAACACAGTGAAGCCTCAATCAACACTTATTAAATGTGAAAACTTTGTAAGTTTTGCTAAAGGGAATCAGCTTAAAAAAAAAAAGTGTTATGTTAAATAGCCTCAATACTTCTACATGTAGAAGGATATGCAGTACATAGGAATATCTAACCAAAGAAATAAATATAAAGCAAAACCTATTTTTATGTCATGAGAAAACATTGAGATGAGAGCTATGTTACTGAAAGTAAAAGCATAACTGTTCAGATGCATCTCATAAGTAATGGAAAGTTTAGCTGCTCAAAATAATTAAGGCTACCACAGAGGAGAAAAGACTAGCAGGGTAGAGAAAAAAAATATGCAGTCTTTTTGTGTGGAAAAAAAGCATATATTTGCTAAATAATGTCAATGATTAAGCAGAGACACTCCTCTCTGCTGAGGCAATTAGAATTAGCGTCTCAGATGTTATTGGTGTTATTAAATCTCCAAAGGTTTTTTTAAAATTCTCCAACAGCTAGGAGAGGTTTCTACAACAAGATTAAACAGAGTAAATATATGAATAAAAATACTGATGATCAACTTACAAATAATGCATTGTCTTAGTCAGGTGGGGATGCCATACAAAATACCACAGACTGGATATATTAAACAACAGAAATTTATTTTTTCACAGTTCTGAAAATTGAAAGTCCCAGATCAGGGTGCTATTAGGTCAAATTCTGGTAAGAATTCTCTTCCTGGCTTACAGATGGCTACCTTCTTACCGTGTTTTCACATGGCAGAGAGAGAGCTAGCAAGCTTTCTGCTATCTCCTGTTAAAAGGGAATAAATTCCACCCTGAGGGCTCCACCCTCCTGATCTCCGTTAAACTTAATTACCTCCCTAAGGCCCAATTTCACAGATAGGTCACAATTGGTATTAGGACTTCAACATATGAATTTGGGAAGACACAATTCAGTCCATAAAATGCTTATTTCTATGATTATTTAAAAATCGCTCAAGATAATATTAATATATTTTAAGCTCAATATGCATAGCTATTGTGATAGAGCAATATCTTTCATGTTTAAAAAGAATGGAAACCATGGCTATTGTCCCTTACAAGTACATGCTCAAGTAGCCCAAATCAAAATGTCAGTGGTCACTACATATAATGGAACAGTGTCAGGACGGAAATTAATCAACAAAAACCATTAGATGACTCTTTTGTGACAATCATTTGACAGAGTCAATACGATTCATTTTAGAAAATTAATCCATCTTTACCACATGAACCCAGGAAATCTCATGCAAGAAGATAAGGCACTTTAGGGTCTGTCTAATTTTATGAGTTAGAAATTTGGAGATGGAAGCTACAGAAAATCTTCCAAATTCTGTGGGTTCAGTTTCAGGCAAATAGAAGTTAGACTCTGGTTTTTAGCAAATATGATACAAATAGGATAAGTTTAAGATCCATGAACTATATTCAGTTTTTCTGAAAGTTAATTTTCTAGTATTTTTTATTGTTGTTTGGGTTGACACATTTTCTTCCTGGGCCAAATATACATCAATAAAATCCTTTACCTAGCCCCAGCAGTCTTGCTACTCAATTGCCACATTTATATTGAATCACAAACCCACTGACATAGAAAAGGCTTGAGTAATGACATGCTATTTCAATTTGGAAAAAAATACTAAACTAAATGCTTCAAAATCATTAGCTTTCCATGATTTGTTGACTCTAATGTGTATTTTCACTTTCTTTTTCTTAAAGACATTTTCATGGAAATCAGCTCTTCCTTAAGAATTAATCATCTCCTGCTGCTTTACTCCATATGGAGTTATAATCCTACCATTATGGTGTTACCATAGTTTCCACTTTATTTTCATTATGGAAATATGACAGACTCTCCCCCTCCCCCAAAAAAACAACATATTCATATTTTTCATGTAAATGCATTCAGTAATAACGATAAGGACTTCATATAAAGCTTCTGCTTAAAATTATACCGATAAAATGATGAGTTTTTTACATTGCTATCAGCTACTTAAAGGAAATTTAAGAAATGCAAGAACTAAGACCTAAATTTCCTTTTAGGTTTACTTCTCTGGGTATGTTTTTAAGCAAATGTTTCAAGAATCAACCTGGTTTATTTTTTTATATATTTTAAGTGTAAATAAAATTAGATCTGTGTTTTCTATTTATAAAAATATTTCCATCCATTGTTTGGAAAAGCTGTGATAATTCAATAATTTAATATTTTCATATGTACATGATGTACATGCATATGAACAAGAATGTTTTAGAGTATGCAACCATTAAGGAGGAGTATGACTAATTTTATTGAGTATTCTGGGGATTTTGAAGTAAAAATTACAATGAAATATCCTTATTTGTGTGCATTATTAATTATCAGTAATATATGTTGACATTTTTAGTAGTTGTTCCAGAATTAATGCTATTGCCATAACTGAATTTAAAACAGATCCACAGAATTTTTTTGTCTCTAATAAAGTAAAATATTTAAGAATTTTTGTGAGAAAAAAAAATATACTTAGAATTGGGCACCACTGTAATAGGATGTTATTATATTTTGTTTAACTTGAACCCAAATCTTCATTAAGTTATTTGAAATGTTTAGAATAGGTTGGACCAGTATAGCCCAAACCTTCATCTTTGTAAACTAAGTTCACATATCCCATAAAGAAAATACACATATCACACAAAGAAAATGCAGCCTAAAAATTTAGAGACATCAGATCTAAATACATCTCGTGTATTTTTCTTTTAATCATTTAATCTATAAGGAGAAAAGAAAGCAGCTTCTCATGCCTTTTAAAGGACTTCTAAATAAGCTTGAAGCTCCTTTATGTATTTCTGAAATGCACATTAAAGTATCTATGTCCATGTTTCAAAAATGTGAGCAATTAGGTAAACAAAAATAATACTTTATACAAATATTTTTCCTAAGGAGTTCATAGAATTTTAGAAACAGCTGATAAAGCTGCACATATCTATAGAACTAGGAAAGTATTCTGTTACTCTTTGATATGAAAGGAAACTGAAAACAAGGAGTTAAAGGAAACAGTTTTCTCGAGTCTACTCATTTTGAGAATTTTCAAAGTATTGTGTACTGCTTAGTTCTTAATATTTCCATCCTTTGAATTGTTTGTCCGAATAAACCTAAATTTGGTCTTAAATTTTATGTGAGGAAGGTGTCACTGACAACTAACAAAAGACCTTTTATTTGGGCAATTGTAGTTCTGATTTTAAAAAGCAAAGGTCCAAATAAAATGATGAACAATTGAACTGTTTCCATGTAGCCCCTTCTCTAGGCAGTTTTTACTAGTCAGAAGAGCATTTGATTGAGTATTCTGGAGATAAAATTATATCCTCATCATCTTAAGGAGTAAGAAATAAATAGAAAATTAGGCCTTCATCCTCTAAGAAACTACTTGATATTTACTTTCAGGTGGACTCATCTTTGGTATTATTAGTGCTGCAGACTGGGAAAGAGGAGCCACTTCGGAGTTAGTTCAGCATCGTCTCTAGGAGTTGAGAGTCTCTAGGAGTCAATATTTCATAGAACAGTGATATCTCTTATCCCATCCTTTTAAAAATCTCCTCTGAATAGGATTTTACTATTGACAGGCCCATATTTCTGACATTTAGATTGCTCAAAGCAGTTATTTCTACAGAGTGAGCATTTTTATAAGATTTATTTGACTAAGCTTATTCAAGCATTACAACTGCATTAGTATCACCAAGCCACGGCAGATTCAGTAAAAAAAAAAAAAAAAAAAAAAAAGCTTTATAAAATTGTGATTGCCCTAAAGCATGTGTTTTTAGACTACTATGCAGCCTTCCCTTAAGTAACTTAGCTCGAGATTTATACTCTACATGATGTTTGCCATCCAAAGTCTATGACTAACCAAAAGAAGAGAAATGAAAACCAGTTTAGGAATTACTTTTCTCACATGAAAAGAAATTACTTTCCTTTTTTATAACAAAAGGAAAACACATTAAATGTTAAATTTGCATATTAAACCCTTTGGTTTGATATTAGAGGAGGTTCTTTACAGATAACATTAATTCTTTTCCACATCTTACTTCTGATTAGATGTGCCTCTTGCAAAAGATCCCACATATCATAAAAAAAAATCAAATAATAAAAAATGTTTTGCTAAGGCAATTTTGGGGAGAAAATCATAATTGTTAATATTTTAGTTCTAAAACTGATCATAATTATATTGCTTTAGGCTTATATAGCATCTCTGCTCCAGGGAAACTAAAAATTATCACATGAGCCAGAATTTCTGAAGAGAGAGATATATATATCTTTCTAAATATGTCATATTACACACACACACACACACACACACACACACACACAATTTTCTGGGAAAAACTCAGTCATTTCAGAAGCCACAGTGACTCAGAAAGAGCACTTGGGTAATAAATGAAGGACATTATGTGAGTAAGGTTTGTCAAAACTTAAAGTGGTAAAAGGCAATCTGACACTTGGCAAGTAGTTAAACATGTAACAGTTTTCTAGGGCTGTCATAGCAAAAAAAAAAATCACTAACTGGGTGACTTGATCAAAAGGGATTTACTGCCTCACAGTTTCAGAAACCAAAGGTTGAACATTAAGGTGCCAGCAGGCAGAGTTTGCTCCTTCTGCATGCCTCGAGGGAACCATCTATTCAGGCCCCTGTCCTTGGCTTGTGGATGGCTGTCTTCATGTTCATGCGGCATTCTCACTGTATGCGTGTCTATTTCCAAATTTCCCCTTTCTATACGGACACCTGTCAGATTGCGCTAGAGTTCATGCTATTGACCTAATTTTAGCTTGATTACCTTTGTGAAAACTCGATCTCTAAATAAGGTCACATTGTGAGGTGCTGGGAGTTAGGACCGCAGCATATGAATGGGAAGTGCACTCCTAGGGACGGGCACAGTTCAACCCCTGACAAATACTATAGGGTCGTATCATAAAATGATCTTTTGAGAGTTTAGTTAAATTTATTCTAAGGCATTACCATTAATGACTTCTGTAAAAATGAAGCTCTGAATTAACCAAATTATTGAGGAAATTTGAGATTCCTTCTCAAAAAGCAAGAAAACTTGAAACTATGAAATTATTCTGGTAGTAATGCTCTTCTTGATTGTTTTCTTTTCCTTGTACAAATGTCAGATTAAAAACCATATTTATATATTTGTGTGTATTTTCAAATATGTATATGCACATAAAAATACACATACACAGTAGGTTAGCTGGGCACATGTCATCAACAATAAAATACCAAAATTCAAAGTAATTACAATTAGGTCAGATATTTAACACAGCTACTTGTCCAAATTATTTATTCTTTCACAAAATTAAAATATTATATTTTTTGAAACCAGATATTTAACATTTAAATAATCCTATCTTTTATGCCTTATTAATCTAGAAACTAAAATGTAAAAATGTATTTTTTGCCAAAGAAATCAATGTTTATGGATGTTTTGTTTCCAGAGAAAATTGTATTACAGGTTATAGCCTTTGCATGATTTAATTATATGTTATAAAATACTAATGATTGCTACATTAAAATATTTACAATAAAAATGTTTTTACAAAGGTTATCTGCTTTCTTCAGTTATTCTAGATAAAGAAAAAATAGTTCTAAAGAAAAATTCCTAAAGCATAAATGTTATTAAACCAAATGTAATTCTGGCTTTAATATTTGTTGATTAATCCTAAGAAAATACACTCAACAAAATCTACTACTCTCAACACTTATAATACAGGGATCACTTTAGGGTCAATAAATGACTGGAAAGTTATAATATGAAATGTCAAAATAATGTTTGAACATATATTTTAGTATTATTTAGATAACTTATCTTTAGTATTAAAAAAAATCAGGAATTTCAATTTATCAATCATTCTTGACAAATTCTCAGCTGCTAAATGATCAAGTCTCATTTTTTATCAAGGTCAGGTAATTGAAACAAAAAACAAACAAATGAGCAAAACATTCTAGAATAAGATGCCAGCCCAGAATATGCCTCTGCGATATGGAAACAATATTAGGTTACACTGTCTATGTGAACTGTAATTCCTTAGTCATAAAATAATAACCATGTTTGAATCCATAGACTTCACAGTACCACTGAAATGCATGTTATAGCAAAATAGCAACATTTCCTGGTATCCTGCATATTGTTTCTCATGAAACTGAGAATAATCTATAAAATCTGTCTTAATTATATAAAACAGAACATGTTAATGGAATCACTTATTAATTTATTCCATTGTTCATTTGTACTTTTCATAGATCTTATGAATAAAAGTCTGTTTTCAAACTCATTATTCTAGCAGTGTCCCCTATGAAACAGTATTTTATTATTTTTATATGGTACTTTCTGTAGTCACATCCTCCTCAGATTCTAGGACCTAAAGCAAGCTATTAGTAAATGGAACAAAATCAGTTTTTCCTGCAATGGATCCTGTTGAAAGACTGAATAGATGCTAAGTAGATTTCCCATAAATAGATTTAAACCTAAATTAGAAATGAAAAAGCATTCAAGTATTTTTTTTTTTATCTTTTTTAAAAAGTGGCTTTGGTTCTTCTGAAAGGAAAGAATAATCGGAGAAGGCTTTGTCTGATTATAAAAAATATATTAAGAATATGCCACAGGTGAATAGCAAAAAGTTGGAGATGGAGCAGTAAACTGGAGGATGAAGCAATAAACTGGGAGCTGGAGTAGGGCTGACCGGGGGACCTTATGGGTGTCAACTCATTTGTTTGCAAGTCAGTCAATCTTTGCAAACTTAAATCATGGACTGACTCGCTCTGCCTACAATGACCAAAATCAATTGAAAATTTCAAGAAAAACCATAGTGCTCACCAAGTTCCATTAAACGACTGTGCTCTAGCAAAATCTTGGGAGCCACAGAAGTGCTATCAGGGAGGTGACACACAACCAACAGATCATGTTACCTCTACCTTTGAGGCTCTATTATTTACCAGGATGAAACTCTAATAATGACAAAAACCATGAGTATAAAGTTTGCCACCAAGTCATAGGCAAGCCAAACTCTTATGACTCATTCCTTCCAATTATGTACTCTGACAAATCCAAAATCTCTATGAGACCTGGGACATTCTGTGTCACCTCATTCATCTGTGAATGTGAGTTGTCTGTAGCCTAAGTCTGAAATGATGTCACCACATTGTCCATCTTTCTCCTTACTTCCTCTTTAGGACTCAATTTTATTGGAACACAACCATACTCATTTAGTTATATATTGTCTTTTGTCTGTTTATGTTTTCCTGCCATAGTAGCAGAGTTGAACAGTTGCAAACATGTGACCCACCACATCTAAAATATTTCCTCTCTGGCTCTTTATAGAAAAAAAGTTTACCAATCCTGCTCTTTGAGTGTAAGGGAGTAACTAACAAAGTAGGAACTTAAATATATATATAAGATAAATATTTTTATAAATATTTATATATTTGCCCATATACAAAAACATATTTTATAAATATTTTTATTTTTATATTTATATATTTTAAACAAATATTTTATTACATATATTTAATAGATTAAAATAAATATGTTTATATATTTATATAAATTATACATGATAAATTAATATATAACATAATAAATTAATTCTATAAATTAAAACTAGATATGTTTATTTATTTATATATTATATGTAATGGGAAATATGTATTTAAAGTTGGGAAATAATAATTTAAGCTAGCATTTTGCAAATATTAATCAGACATAAGAGAGCCATATGGCACAGTGACATAAAAGTGGAGTTTAGATGGGACAGTCCTGTGATTAAATCCTGACTTTGCTCCCATCAGCAACAGCACCACAGTGTTCATCTATGAAAACAAAATCATTAAAACTACCTTATAGAATTATTATTGGGAATACTTAAAGAGTTTAGCACAGTGCCAGGTACAATAACTATTAACTATTTTCCCTCTCTTACCAATTTTCCCTACTTCAATTTACTAATTGTTAGTAGTGATAAATATTGATCCACATAAATACAGCTTTTTAAAATATGTCTCTTGGGTGGGGAGATTACTTTAGCTCCATCCATCCATCCATCCATCCATCCATTTATTTATTTATTTATTTATTTATTTATTTATTTATTTATGCTCTGAACATGGAATTCCGAAGTACTGAGATTAAACTTCTTTTTTATGTATATAATAATGTGGGTTACATAACTGAGAAAGTAAGCCCTGGAGGCTTAGAGATTAATTTCTTCGAAGAGACTATTTTGCAAAGCACACAACTTGTGTTCTACTCATTCATAACTACCCTTGTAAAAAAGCCAAGAGATGTAAACAATTCAGAAATGTATTTCTCCAACCAATGTTCAGAAAGCCTAAAGGGTAAAATATCACATTTTCATTCATATGAAAAATTCACAGTGTTTTTAATGCATTTACCACCAATTACAAAAAGCTCAATAATGCTGTTTGTTAATTTCTTGCACAACTTGTTGCTATTCTTTATTTTAAACAGGCATTAGGTCCCAAAAGATTTTTTCATAAGGTGATTATTTAGAGCACAAATGTATTTTCCCATTTTAATTAAAGAATATGATGACGGTTAGTTATGGTCTCAGTATGCCCATCAAAACTTTTTCAAGAGTATGCAGCTGAATCGTTATACAAATAAAACTGTAGACATTCTTATGCTTTTTTATGTGTTTACGTGTTGCCTCCATAAGGAACAGGAACAGGTCCTAGATCGCTTAAATCTTGGCTTTTTTAGGACGCCTTAAATATAAACCTCCAGGGTATGTTAAATGTCCATCCTGGACACTTCCAGACCACTGCCTTTGCATGTTTATCTTAGACCTACCATATTATCTTGCAACTGCCTGTTTATGTTTCTGGATCTCTCACTAGAATTTAAGTTCCTTGAAACTTTTCTTCTTCATTTGCATACTTCTGGTGCCCAGCACAATGACTGACCCTAAGTAAATGCTACTGAGTTGATGTGATGATCTGAGAATCAGTTGGATCACACTTTGTAGGTAATGAAATGTGTTGCCCACTGGCACTTCTGACTTTTTAAAGGCCAAATTTGATCAACTCTTATGAATAATATTATGCTTTACTTCGAAACAGGCCCACAGTGATGTGCCGTCATCACTATTTGCTCAGTCTTGCTGCATGTCTAGCCACGTGGATTTAAGAATAAAGTTGCAGTCCTTTCTGTAACTGGAAAAGCAGGTTTTATGTTTCATGGAAAAGCAGGTTTTATGTTTCATGTTTCATACTACATTTTTTCAACACTGAATCAAGTGTAACAGAGAATCAAAGCATGGTGGTCTCAGCTAAGGACACAGCTACTCCAAATGCCTCATTTATGCTAATCGATAGAAAGTTTCCCTTCCTCTAAGCTGTCCCAGCTGCTACACTAGAGATCAGAGCTTGTTAACCAAAGAATATGCTAGATTTTCACTTTTTCGTGCCTCTTGGACCAGGCACCTTTCTGCAGAGCACAACATATGGCAGACCCAGTCTTGATCTATATGAAAAGTGAAACTGTAGGTCTGCAGGAAACAAATAATCTATTCAAAATTTGTTGTTTGTTTGTTGAGCTAACAATATCATACGTTTGTGTAATATATCAGTATTCGTAATGTGAAGTTCACATATATCATATCAACTAATCTTCCTAAGGTAAGCTAGCCAGCTAATCCCATTCTTACTTTAAAGAAAAGAAAACCGATGCTCGGAGAAATTATGTAATAATTACTAGAAAATAGTGGTCCCAAGATTAAAACTCAAAATGGTAGACTTAGTCAATTCTATCAGCTGGAACTAGAGCATCAAAAATAATGTCAAATTCCAACTGAGGTATTTATCCTATTGCAATCTATTGACAAATGAAGGAAAAAGAATAAAGACCCTGCTGATAACTTAGAGACACTGAGCCCCATAAAAATTGTAGTACTTAACATATATTTATCCCTCCCTGCACTTACAAAGGTAAACTTTTGAAAGGGCACCTTTCAAAACAAGACTCTCTTTGTTTCCATATGCCTTATGGACTGGTAATTACAGTCCAGAATAAAATCTGAAAATGGCAACAAAGGTGAAACTTAATCATTATGCTATTCCCCCTTAAAAATGACTTTGTTATAGTACTTTAGCCAAGAGACAGTGACTACATTTAAAACAAGTATGCAATTTAGATTTACAAGATTTTACAGCAATATAAAATTAAAATTTGTCTTTGTGATGTATTATTCAGTCTAGTATCAGTTCATATTTAAATTTCAGATATTTAAACTCAAATCTTTGTTATTCCAAAGGCTAATGCATACCATAATGGGTAGGTCATGGGTCTATTGAAATCTAATTACAATTATAATACTATTCATTTTTACTTTTTTCCTCATGGTGGTTTTTAAACAACACCAGCACAAAAGAAATTAGAAAGGCTTTATAGAAAAGGAGCATACTTGTGTTTCTGTCCAACTCTGTTTTTTCCATGAATTGTAAACATAATCTAAACAAGATGACCAGTACACAAATAGAAGTGGAAATGAGCAGCCTGATTTACTTATCTGAGATGCCATCAGGAAAAATGTAAATAGTTGATTTTGTCTTTCCAATCAAGCTCAATCCACATTTTATTTTTCACCAGAACTTTAGTACAATAAATTATGTTTAGAGTTATTTTTCTTCCTTCCAAAGTTTTTTTCTTTCTTTATAACTATTTTCTTCCTGTATTGAGGTCTGTCATGACTTGTCAAGCCATCTTATTTTGATAATATATTTGCTTTATTTTCCCCATAGCTGAATATTCTAATATGAATTCAATTCACTAGTTCACTCATTGAATCAATTATTTTCTCAAGATTCATGCATTTATTCATGTAATGTTTGCTGAGTATTTACCTCGTTCTAAGCGTTGTTCTATGTTATGAAAAAAAAAAAAATAGATAGGCCCATACTGTTCTCCTTAACTTTTAAAGATTTGAGATTCTTTACACTTTTCTTACTGCCATTGTCCATCTCCCACAGATCCTGAACCACCCTTACTGCGATGGTAACTGGAAAACCCCTTGTAAATTTGCAACATTTTTTTAAAATTAGATCTTTCCAGAAATCTCTACCATGAAGCATGCATTTCTGAAAGTACCCTTAGGGATAAACTCAAATGTACTACTTCCCTCAAACTCATCAATTTATGAACAATGTACCTACTCCCATTAATAGTTTCCTATATTTTGTTATAGAAAATAGAATTAGAATTAATATTGTTATGAAAAGAAGTAACACTGTATCTATTTGGAATAAATTGCTGTATTCTCAGAAGATTGCTAAAACAAAGTTAACCATTGAGTGGTTATAATTTTGTCACTTTTCGTTCATTTTATGAACGTATATTGAATATTTACCATGACAGTTAAGTACCGAAGATAAAAATTGAACAAGATCTGGTCTTAACCTCCAGAAGCTTAGAGATTCTAGAAGAAGACAGAGAAGTAAACCGTAATCATGACATCGTTTGCTATTTTGTGAAGGTGTTCTGCACAGGCCACTGTGAGAACTTAGTGTGAGAAGGACACCTAAACCAGAAAGAGAGACAGTGTATGTAAAAATTTAGGGGATGAAAGGAGGCTTTATTTAGGGAATGCAGGTCTATTAATATTGCTGCAGGCAATGGCACATGTAGCAAAATGAAGAGAGAAGCAGATAGAGATAGGTAGGCGGAAAACACATCCACAATGTCTGTGACTGTTGAAATGAAGAATTTGGACTTCATAACAAATAGCATGGCAAGCCAAAGCCGAATTTTACACAGAAGGAGCTTGATCATATTTGCATTTTGGAAATCCAAATTTCTGTGATAAGAGGCTGAACTCTGGGGTGGCATGAGGAATGAAGAGAAAGGGATGAAATTAAGAAATATTTAGGAAATAGTATCTGTAGAGTTTGAACAATTTGATTATTAGAGTCCTGGGGTGGGGTTCATGATAACATGATTAGAGAGTGAGAAAGATCAATGATTTGATTAGTAGAGTTCTAGCAACTGAAGGTAAATAGATGGTATCATTTACCAAGACAGAATATTTAGGAAAAGAAGCAGTTTTGCTGGGGGAAATGATGCATTTACAGTCACTAGAATAGTCTTGATACCTATTTAGAGAAAATAATGATCACATCTTGATATTATTTTATAATTATTAGTAAATATGCCCAAAATTTATACACATACATATTTTCACTGCATGTATAAGGGAATATGATTTATGTATCATTGTTGATAAGATTCATGAAGATTTATTTGTTTACAAAATAAATATTTAATTTGCATATTAAGGCCCCATCACTGTGACTCTTGCAACAAAGTAGCCAAATAGTGTGCTGCTTTCTATTCCAGTTTCATTCTAAATGACCCTTTGTCAAAATAAAGATTTTGTAATTATTTCTATTAAAGCCATGCAAATATATATATATGTGTATATATACACACACACACACACACACATATATATATATATATATATATACATGCACACACACACATATAACAAAGTATTATATATAATATTTGGACAAAACTTCTCTGAACATATTGGAGAGGAATAAGCTGATATTTTAGAAAACAGCAAAATAATTGACACAATACATTAGACATATAAGACTATTAATATAATTCAAGACCATTTAGTAATGGCAACCAAAAATAAATCTATTTAATAAAAAATAAAACAAAAAGGTTGCATTATAAAAAATGAGAATTTATAAATATTAACCATAGTTTAAATCTACTTTTAGACCACAATATATTTTAAGTCACCTATTTTATTTTTGATGGTTAATGTCATTGAATAAAACTTTTAATTTTAACTTTTAGTAGCATAGGGAGAATGGGCTTATCATCACTGTGAAAAAGAAAACCCAGCGAAAGTTCATTATTGAAAAATAGATCCTTTGAAAAACCATGGTCATTGGTCGATGTGATCTAGCTGAAGTTTATCTTCATGTTTTCCATACATAAAAAATTTGCAGAATATATTTATAGTCCAAACAAGATAAAAAGGGGAACATTTAGTAAAATTATAAAGATCAAAATGATAATTTAGTGAAGTAGAAAAGAAGTATTTTAATAATTTAAATATAGGCTTTCTTATTTCAAACATAATAAAAATATCACTTTTTTTATATATCTAAAAACATTTTAATTGTATAATTTATCCACACATAAACATGAATTTTACATGAATTCCTACATATATCTGACCAAATATGGACTCTTATTAAATGCAATGAATTTTCTCTTTGTTTTTGCTTTCTTCTCTACTTTGTTTATGGTATTATTTATTGTCTCATAGATTTACATATATATATAAATGTTTCCATCTTTAAAAAAATAGATTCTATATTTTCAGTGTTAAGAAGTTTATCATCACTAGGCTTTACATGTAGTTTCCTAGGTTTTCAATCGAAACTTATTTTTTGTTTATATTTAAATCTTTAACTTATCTGGAATTTACTCTTATATAGAGGATAAACAGAATATCTATTGATATTTTTCTGGATGTATAACCATGCTCATCCACTATTTATTAAAAGATCCATTTTTACCTAGTTGAAATATTCTTTTTGTTATATATTAAGACAATGTTATTTACAAATACTTTCATTTATAATACTGTCACTTAGCATATATGGGTTGTATTTTCAGGACAAGGCCTTCTGCTAGGTCAAACAAGCATTCAGTTGTCTCCCACAGAGCCTGTAATCTCTCTATACACGGACTGTGTTTGAATTTACAAATATGCTAATTGTTCTTGTTTCAGCAAGATTTCAAAAATATTCACGTGTATCTCATTGAAAAAAAAGGCAGTATATGAATGATGTTTATTTGTCCAATCATAAGTTCTGATTTACAACTTGAAAATATTTTCATTTTTTGAGGAAATATTAAACCCTCCTTCTAGTTTACTGATAAGTTGCTCCATGTCTTCACAGCCTATTATGGTTTAAATATCTAACTTCAATAGTGACATATTTAGGTTTATACTTTCAAAATAGCTTTTACTATAAAGAGGTAAGTGCCTATACAGTGTCAAAATATACCCCTAATTACTAACTAAACACGAAAATAATGATATCGAACTTAGAAGCCTGATATAAATGTAATACTTAGGAGCACAAGCTTCTACCACTTAAACAAGTCAGTTCACCTCTCTAATGCTCATGTTTCTGGTATGGAAAATGAGGATAATAATATCCCTTATAGCTGTTACAAAGATTGAATGACATAATACCTAGCAAGTTATTATCACAGCATTAGTCATATGATATTATATATTTAACCAATCTGAGAGCTTCAGTTTTCTTGACTGTAAAAAAATTAAAACTAGTATCTTACTAATTTGTAGTATCAAAAAGAGCCCTACATTAAAATGTAACAGAAAGTACTAAAATGTCACATAGACACATACCCCACTAAGTTATCATCACTTCATCACTAAGAATCAATGAGTCCATAAGAAAGCATTACCTAGTTGTTCAAGATGTTGTTGCCATTCATATTTCAAGCATTTAGTATTTAGCGGCAATCTCCCTGTATTTCTATTTTTTCCAGATTCAATTGTGTATAAATATTATCCATGGAAGACTGATGTTCAGTGATACGTGAACAGTTATTTCTAATATTTTTATATTCCTAAACACAACTTAAATTCAGTGCTCTTCATTATCACAGAAAAAATGAAGTATCAAAGTATGGTTTTAAAAACATACAAATTTGAACAACTCTAGAGAACTTGTCAGAAATAGCTCTAGGGTAGCAAGCTTAGAAAAAGATATATAAAGGAAATTATTCCTTTCGCAGGAGACAGGGATAGAATTTCCATAGTTCTATCTCAGTCAGAGATAGCAATGTGAGTTTAGTTTTGTGGGGTCTCCCTCATCTCTCAGTGCATAAAAGAATAGAACAGTTTCATCTCAGAGAACTGGTACCCTCACAGTGATATCCAGTGAGCTAAGCAGGGACTCAGGGACCTGGATGCTGATCACAGCTCAGCTGTTAGCTCCTTCATTTATAAAATAGAATCTGAGGCTACATTATTTTTAAGATTTCTTCAAATTGCAAATTAAAACACTATCTAGTGAAAATGGTAAACAACCAGCATATTAAATAGTCCATGTATATAAGAGGAGAAAAAACATAAAAGACTTAAAAAACAATTTTAGAAAATAAATAACACTGTTTAATGGCAGGAAGAACAAAGCAAAAACAAAAGAGAGGGAGAGTGATATGCTCATATATATATATATATATATATATATATATATATATATATGTAAAATACATATGTATTTATAAAACACAATATTTTTATATTATACATCATGTGTATATATGTGATTTTTATTATGGGCTTACTATGTACCAAGCACTGTGCCCAGTACTTTAAATCTATTTCTTCACTTAATCTTCAGAACAGCCTAAGGGGGAGTTGTAATTATTGACACTATCTCGCAGAGATGAAAATTGAGGCCCCAAGAGATTAAGTAAATTGTTCAAGATCACACAACTTGTGAAAGAGTCAATATGGTCAAATAAATGCAGAGTCTCCTATTTGCAGAAAGAAAAACTCTGAGAAGAGAATTCCTATAATATAGACTCAGTATATGATGTATATGAATTCGGACAACACAGATTCAAATCCTTTCTCTACATCTTACTAATAGGTTGACCATGGGTAAATTGTTTTATCACTCTGTACTTTGGTGTCCTTATCTATAAATCTGATTATTAATATGGTCTATATTCTAAGGTGTCAAGCATTTGCAATTGCATCTGACTCTCAGTATATTCACACCAAGTGTTAATTACCCTGCCACCAATTTCACTTTAGCCTTGAAATATTTTCATAAATCTAATGTTTATCATAAATATCTCCAATAAAGAAATGACTAAATAAATGAAAATTGAACAAACCAGGACAGTGTTCATACAATTCAAATATGTGGTTATATAAGTTCATTAAATCTGGCAAAATTTATCCTGTAATGTACAAACTTTTCACAAGATATATAACTGACCAATAAATGATAAACCTCAACCTCATTCTGCAATAAGTACAATTTTTTAAATGATATATTATTTTTTCTTAATTCAGATCAGAAAATAAAAGTACATTCTACTGTATTGGCAAAGGTATGTGGAAATAAACATTATCATACAGTATATATGTTTTCTGGGGAAAATTTGTATATATATATTTTTGCAAAAGCTTAAAATTACATACCTTTGAATCAAAATTTTAAATTGTTACAAAGGAATTAATTATGCTGGACAAAGATGTGACCATTTATATGCTGTTTATAATCATGAAAAAAAAAAAGATAGAAGTAATATAAATACCCCGCATAAAAAGGTTGGCTAAGCAAGCAACATAGTGAAATACCACACAGCCATGAAAATGTGATTAAATATATATTTACTGGAAAAAAAAGATATTAAAAAAATTTAATGAAAGAAATCAAATTATAAAGCATTACTCGAGGCATAACCTCATTAAAATTATAATATAAAATTATATCATATATATGAAAAAATTAGAAGACCAGTGTACAATTATAATAAAAGTAATGTGATTGTATCTTTTTCTTCTTTCTGCTTATATTTATTTTCTTACTTTTTTACCTGAAACATATATTACTTGTATATTTAAAAGAAGTCTTCTCTGCTAATTTCAAAACCTGGCTTATGAACTCTGAGTTATTAATTATATAGAAGATTTTAAAAAGTCAATAAGACATAGATGGGGTAAAATTAGGAAATCAGTCCTTTCCCCTCCCCTTTTTGTTTCTCCTCGCTGACTTGTAGTTGTTTTTTTTAAGGCCACTCAAGTATCACCTCTAAATGAAATTCTTTCTGAGAATTTTCCCACTTTGATCCCTCAGCCACACTATGAACTGGTATATCATTTAGGTGCTATTGTGGCCTTGTATGCATAAATCATAATTCTTCTCTTATAAAGGTTACAGTTCTTATTATACTACAATAAAATACCTGTCTGCTTTTCCCATTCATTTTTTATCACTAGCACCTTCTACTATATCTCGTTAAAAAAGAGGCACTTAGTATATGATTGTTCAGTACATGAAAAAATATAAGAAACTTGCCAGTTAGAACAGAGTTCATACTAGAAATCCTGAATGTAATTTCTTTCA
This sequence comes from Eidolon dupreanum, assembly GCA_028627145.1. Taxonomy (NCBI): domain Eukaryota; kingdom Metazoa; phylum Chordata; class Mammalia; order Chiroptera; family Pteropodidae; genus Eidolon; species Eidolon dupreanum. The sequence goes on from CM053502.1 coordinate 146,282,893, forward strand.
ATATATTGAATTTGTAAAATTAATTAATTAACATTGCAAACTGGATAATAAAGTGTTAAGTGATAACTATAAATGATTTCACGGCTTTAATTTGTATTTGTTCAGTTGATTTTTGTCAATGAACAGAATAATTCTTTACATGTATTAGTTATTAAGGGTGTCCAAAAATATAGTAAAGTTTAACAAGTGCCATTTCTAATGACACCTGGGTAAATGGGTGCCATGGTAAATGTTAGAGCTGAACATGAGTACACCAAAGAGCAACATGGCTCACTCATATCTTGTGCCATTCTCATTGTAAAGTCTTTTTACCCTTAACACCTTTTTACTCACCTTCAAACCAGTCCCTGTTGTTTCCTACCACTTGGTAATATCCATTATGTGACCTATAGCGAGCTTTGAGCTCCTGGTAACTCTAGTTCCATATGCCCCCATACGAATTCATTTTGAAGTGATTTATTGAATGCCTACTATTTGCCAAGCACTTTGCTAGGTTCTTGGGATCAAAGTATAAACAAGTTTCTTTATGCTCTTTGCCTTTATTGCACCACAACTAATAAGTGAAAGGTATCTATTAAATAATCATATAAATGGACTGCAATTGTATGAATACCAAACAGAAGACTTATCCATTCTATGGCATCCTATGGGGTCTTAATCAGAGACAAGATCAATTTAGCTAAAATCTGAGGCGTTAGTTAAAGTTAATTCAGGAAAAGGACACCAAGTTCTTCTTTTCCTTTTTACCTCAGTACGGGGACTTTCTGAGAAGGAGGTTAAATGAGCCTGTCCTATTTTTTCATAGCATATGGCAAAAGAGAAACTGGTACTAAGTGCCCCTGAGAACCTAAGTGGGTCTCCTGGAGTCTGAACACAATTAGGAAATCAGATCTGACCTTGAAAATGTGTTGAAATAATGTGATGAAATAATGCATTAAAGATCTATGTAGGACCCAAAGAAAGTAGAGCAGGAAAAAGTATTTCCTGGTGAATTCAGCCCTATCCAACAATACAGAATTGGCCAATCTTCAAAATTAGGTCACTGTAGAGGCTGAATTTTAGTGTTACCGTCCTGAACCACGAGGATCTTCCATTTCCAAAATGAACTAACCCTTTGGGCCATGAAAATTCCTTTGCCCTATCAAAATTCCTTTGCCCTATTTCCAGCACTAAAGTTTCTTTTAATTAAATTATCCAAGTACCTAAAAGTTGGAAGAGAATGAAATGAACTGGATCCAAATATTTTAGTACCCTTTGTAAAAAAATAAAAATAACATTTCATGTTTTACTCAGCCTCATCGGATGTAAGTATTTAAACTCAGTCTCATTAACAAACTGGTTCCCAACTTATTCAACAGAAGATTAGATCCTGAGCTGCAGAGGGCTGTGGCAGACAAAGTCTAAGATGGCTTCTGTAATATATGTCTTCTGATGTTAATGCCCTTATATAATCTCCTCTTGAGTGTGGATATGCTCTAAGACTAGCTATTAACCAATGGGATGAAGCAAGGCGATGGAATGTGTACATATAAGATTGTAACACTTGACTTATTAGGATGGAATGTGTACATATAAGATTGTAACACTTGATTTATTAGGAGTCTCTCTCTCTCTTGCTGGTGGTCATGTTGGGAGGTCTATGTGATGATGAATTAAAGACTGCCTTTAGGAATTGGCAGCAATCTCCAACCAGCAGGGTCCTCCAGGTACCAGCAAGAAACTGAGACCTAAATTCATAAAGAATTAAATTCTACCAACAGCCATGTGAGCTTAGTAGCAGATCCTTCCCCCATTTCACCATCACATGAGACCTCAGCCTGGTTAGCACCTTTATTGCATATTTGAGAGACAATAACATGAGGATCCAACTATGCCATGCTCAGACTCCTAACACACAGAAATTGTGGCATAATAAATATGTATTCTTTTAAGTAGCTTAGTTTGTGATAATATTGTTACACTGCAACAGAAAAGTAATATAAGCGGGTCCACTAAGCTGAATTAACTCTGGACTGTTTATCTTTATTTGTACAAGTTCTTAGAGCTGGAAGAAATATTTAAATTGCTTGAGAATTTCATAATTCTTGTAAAATATTAAAATGAGATTAGTATGTAAAAAAGTTGAAATGTACAAATTCTATGTGTAATATTTTACTGTAAACTCTAAATATGAAAAATACAATTGCCAATAATTTTAGAATAACCAAGAGAACCAGACTGGGTAGAACAAAAGTTACACTATATTCACAAGATATGACAGGAAAAAAAAAAGAATTGAAACAATTGCCCTACCATACTCTGTGAAAGTTAGGGAAATATGATAATCTTTATTATATAAGTAAGTAAAAATAAAATGATTTTCATATATTATTGATTATATGTATGTATGATTCATATATACACCCACAGCAATGTATAATTATTCAGAGCTGCCATATGTTGTTTGATCAACGTAAGAGAAAACAAATAAATTAAGATTTATGTTGTCCTAGTATGTGTCAGGCAGTCTTGGTCTTGGGCACCTTCATATATATGAACTGTCATTATAACTTTTTTATTATAGATAAGGAAACTGCATCTCAGAAAAATAAGATAATGTGAGAAAGTCACACTGTGGGTACTGGGGAAAGCAGAATTTAAAACTATAACCCTTTGACCTTACATAGTTTTTTTCACCAAACATTCTCAATACACAGAGCTAGTAGTTAGTCAGCCAGCAAGCACAACGCAGAATCAAGGCTGACATTTCTTCTAATTGCTTTGATGAAGTTTTTGATGCTGTTGTTGTTTATTTGCTTGTTTTATCATCAGTCAGTACCTTTGCTTTGTTTGTTAATAAATTTTGAAATATTATATCTATATCTTCTCAAAATACAATATCATTTGAAATTTACAGGTTAGAAATTAATATAATTAAAAGACTGAAAAAATAATATACAGGACATGGAAATCATTTTTCTTCTTGGCTCTTTCAATTCATTAAGTGAAAAGACTAGAACAATGTAAGGTTAGTGTTCTAGAAGACAAGGAGTCACCATAAAGAGTATGGTGACTTCCTATTTTCAAGTTCGAAACTAAAAGTAGAAATTGTGTTAAATCTTAACTGTAGAGATTTAGGTGAGAACATCTTGACATAAGTATTGTTAGAGACAAATAGCTTTCTAAGGAAAATTTTTAGTGCCTTTGCATGGAAATATTTAACCATTAGATAGATATTCATTTTCTTTGATATTTCTTATAGTATAAGTATATTTCTGTTGAGGGACAGGAGAAAAAATGGAAGTAGTCTCCAGGCACATAATTTTATAACATGAATAACATATTTTAACATGAAATTTCTTGACCTTGAAAACTGTTGCAATTCTCTTTTCTTACAATTCTTCCTATTTTATATCATGATATTTCTTTCTCATCATAGGAATGAAATCAATAACTGCTTATAGCATAAAGATAAACTTAGATGCACAGTATAACAAGAAAAAGTGGTATATTTAGTGAATAATTACCTAAAATAAGTGTGAAAGACAACTGTATTATCCTTCAGTTACAAAAGAATTGGAAAATTTCACACACTGACTAAATCTAAGGTTTATATGGAGTGTCGACAAGTGTTCTAGAAAACAGACTCATTATTTGGGAATGGTCAACTGATGCCAGAGTTTACATGAACAAAATACATTTATACCAGGAAACATGTCTACTTCCAATTGAAATAAACTTAGAGATTTGCTAGCAGTTTAATAAATAAATATATTTAAATATATATTTGCAAGCTTTGTCTCATAATTAATATAAAAAATTCAAAATTTATCAGCTTAAAAGGAGAGAACACAATCTCAGCATAATAACTGTAATCAACATTATAATTAATAATTTTCTTCTGCTTAACCTCATTTATTCAGCTTAATTGAAACTTTTTTTTTAAGTTAAGTATATGAACAGCTTACAAGTCATTAGAGTGAGATATATGTCCAATCATTATGAAAGGATCAAATCTAATACCAAATATCCAATGATATTCAACAAATAAGAATAGATAATAATTGATAATTTTTGACTGTTGAAAATCATCCAAATAAATCATACAATATATATTTTTAAAATCTAAGTCTTTATAAACAATCACAGAAATATTATTAAAAGGTAAAAAAATGTTTTTAAGATTTGACAGGTCTGAAAGTATTTGATACTATATACATGCAATGGATATGAGTTGAATAGCACATTATTAACCCAGCATTATGAACCTTTCTTCTTAAAAAAGGCTTGTATACACTTTTTAAAGAATTAAATAAAAAATAGACAATAAAAATTTCTTTCTCCTTCTGATATTTTTCACAATGTATCCATTGGTTTATTTATTTCAGTTGAAAAATCGGAGACTAAAACCAAAAGCAGAATTTTACTCTAAGCACCCCTTGAAATGCTCTAGTATTCTCTTACTCGAAATGTTGTCCATGCACCAGCAGCATCTTCATCACCTGGGAGCTTGTTGGAAACACAGATTTTTAGGCATCACCATAAACTTATTGAACTGGAATCTGCCTTTTAACAAAATTCCCAAGTGATTCATAAGCACATAAAAGGTTGGGAGGCATTGGTCTAAGTATGTATAAATCACTTCCTACTTCAAACTCTCTACCATTCATAAAAACATTACCATGGAACAATATTTAGCTATTCTTTAAATAATCTTTAATTGACCCCTCTAATATTAATGCAAAGATAAAGTATAAATTTAGAAAAATAAGACATACTTACAAAATTATTCTAGAATAAAAATATCATTACTACCTGCCATTACATTTTAAATAAATGTTTTTAAAATCATTTTAATTACATTTATCAAAGAATATTTCCCTATAACAATGTCATAATTTTTTATGATATGGTTACCAAATAATTTTATTTAATGCTTTATAACATTTTCTCATATGTTGTAGGAACTCAATATTTATTATGGTAAAAACTTTATGTTTATATTTTATTCTATACATCACAGGTAAAATGCATGAATACTTCATATTTATTTTTATGAATTTATACTGCGTAAATACTACAAATATTAGATATTTACAATTTCTAACCACATAATTTTGCTGTTTTTGTATTCTTTCTTTTCTGAAAAATTTCCTTTAATATTCATCATCAAAAATATATCTATGTGCATTCTGCCTTTTAGTAGACATCTATGTTTTCAGGTTAAACTGAGGCAACTTTGTTTTCCTAAAAATCTAACTTTACATTTACTTAATTTCAAGTCTTACTTTTCTAGCTTCAACAATTTTATTTAACTTCATTTGTAATATCTTCTTGTATCCCATACCATGATCACTTTTTTTCTTTATTTGGTCTTATTGGGAAGATATTTAAGGGCAGAGATTGTGTCAGCAGTTTAAAATCTGCAGGAATTTTATTCAAAGATACTTTAGAAGTCCTAAGCAAAAGGAAGAACATTTGAGAATTCGAATATAAAAGGGAGACATTTATTTTAGTTTGAATAGCAAGGAGCGTGATCATACATCTTTTGTCTCCCTAAAACAGATCATGTTTAGCTGACATGACTGTGGGTTTCAAGAAATTTATCTCTGACCTGATTTTTTTAAACTACAGCAGTGTCAGCTTTCTATTAGTAGGCTCTTATCCAGCAGAAAACATACAGAACTTTCTGGCATATGTACACCTAAGAATGTGTAGAATACCCATTCTAAAGAAGGGCAGGTGTCCTGGTTTAAAAATTAAGGGAGCCGTTTAAAGATCACTTTATAATCATCTAGACAGTGTGGAAAATACGTATTAGATATTGTGTGTAGGTGACTAAATATATATACAAATGTTATTAATTATAAAACAATTCACAGTTTTTGCTTTATAAATACTTATAAATACTTATAGAACTGAATGGAAACAGATTAATGGTAGAGATACTGAGAAGAAATAAATATTACACAAACTAGAACCTTGTTTTCTAAGTTCTACAATTATCCATTGGTGGAAATACAAACTAAAATGAAGTGTATCTCTAACTTTGCTGATTATTGGGGGAGGGGAGGGTGGAAATGTTACTAGAAAACCCTGTTTATTGGAAGTTAGCATACATTTTTACAGAAAGTGTAACCTAGTTAGTCATTAATTAATTCTTATTTGTTCCAGTAATGAGCTTTGTGACCTTGAAAGTGTCACTCCTTCTTAGCCTCAGGTTCTTATACAGAAGGGAGACCTATTCATTTTATTTAAAATGTGATTTGTGTAAAATTATTTAATGGAAAATAAGTTTGCAGTTCTTCTGTATCAATTTTATATAAGCCTTCTGAAAATTTGTCTTGGTGCATAGGAGGGATTTACAGTAACCAGATAGGTACAAGTATATTAGTTTTCTCCCACTATCATAAAAAATTATCACAAACTCAGTGGCTTGAAATAACACAGATTAATTATCTTACAGTTCTATGACTCAGAAGTCCAAAATGGATTTAGAGGCTAAAATCAAGGGGTCTGCAGTGTTACATTCCTTTCTGGAGGCTCTTAAGAAGCCACGGTCTCCTTGCTCTTTCCAGCTTCTACAGGCTACCATGTTCATTCACCGCCATCTTTAAAGCCAGCAGTGGCTAGTCAAGTCCTGACATTACATCTCCCTCTGACTGGAGCCAGGAAGGTTCTCCACTTTTAATGACCGATTTGGTTAGATTAGGTCCACTCAGATATTTAGAATAATCTATCGCCAGGTCCTTAATTTAATCAAACCCCCCAAATTCCTTTTTGCCATGTAAAATAACATATCCACAGGTTCTGAGGATTAGGATGTGGATATCTTTAGGGGTCATTATTATGCATACCATAACTAATATTTTCTTTACTCTTTATCAATAAACATATGTGAACACTCCTCTATGCAAAATATTGCTTAGGCTTGCCCAGGAGATCAAAGTGTTGTGTGGAGATCTTACATATTGAAAGTTGCTTCAGTTCCCTGGCTTGCAAACAGGGCATCTTTAAACACGCTTATCAAAAAAAAAAAAATGTGTTCACTCACATTTGGAAAACATGCAAAGGAGTGGTAATTGAGAATCTGTTTTTACAAGTCCATCGACAGAAGGAATTTCTCCTCCTCCTTCCCTTCTCTATTATTATTATTATTATTATTATTTCTCCTCTTCCCCCTCTTCCACCTCTTTCCCCTTTTCTCTCCCTGCCCCCTTCCCCTCCTCTCACAGTTTATGATTCAGAAAGTCTGGGATGTACTCTAATTGGTAACTTAATTTAAAAGGTAAAATTTCTAGTAAGTTCTCAGATAATACTGATGCTATGTCCACAAAGCTTATATGCATTCATATATTTTTACCCCTAAAAAAACTAAAATTGAAAATTGAAAAAAAAATGAAAACAGTAAAAAAAATGTCTGTTGTACCCACGCCCTTCATGAGTTTTCACAAATGGAATTTTCTCACTTTTATTTTTAGTAATAACAAAATATAAGAGGATATAAATATTCTCTTAACCCTTCTTTTCTCCCTCACCAAGGCAGTTTAGCTTTCCACATCAATGAAACTGGCTTCCATTAAATTGAAAATAGAATCATCTTTGAGAATCATAGCTGGAAAATGAACATAAAGTGGATAAAGTTAAATTTCTGAAGCTGTCTCCTTTTAAAGATAGGAGGTCCCAATCGAAAGCAGAAAGATTAGAACTGGAAACAAGTAAGTCTTGTCTGAAGATGAATAATTGCAACATTCTAATAATGTCATTTAAGTCTAATTAAATATGGTGTCTATCGAATAAAAATTACCAGGAATCCTAGAAAAAGTAATTCCAATCAGCAAGGATTTGATCATACTCACTAGTACCAGTAAGGAGAACAAGATCCAAAATCTGTTAAGGATGAGGATTCTAGTCATCAGATAGATGTTTTCTATATTAACATAAACTCCGTGAAAACAGGGACTGGTTTTTTGCTGTTATTGGCCTAGATCCAAGCACAATGATTGGCATTGAGGAGGCATGACACTTAATAAATATTTATTGAATAATCTTTTTTATGTCAGGTTGTGCCAGGTGTAAATGTTAATTTTTGAGCTGCTGCCTGTACAGTCTCAGACGGGGTCATTACATATTGGGGATTACTTCTGTATCTCTAAGCAGTCCCAACTATTCTATTCATAGAGTATAGTGCCATGAGATAAATATACATTGATGATAGAATCATAGACTATTAAACTAAAAATAAGAGAAATGACCATAGCAGTATGGTTATAATAGCCTCCCAATTTAAAAAAAATCCAATAAATAAATAAATTATGACACTCATACAATACAATACTTTACAGCAAGAAAAATAACAAACCACAGCTACATACAACAAAATAGATGCATCTTTTAGTGTTGAATTAATTCAACAAGACATAGAATAATACATGCTTTGTGGATCTATTTATATAAAGAACAAACTTAATAGAAGTAAGCTATATTATTTGTAAATGTGGAAGTCATAAGCCTATAAAGCAAAGCAAGAAGATTATCAAAAAAGTTAGAATAGTTGTTCCCTGTGAGGGAAACATTGGAGAAAGAGATGTTTTGATTGGGAAGCAAAACCAAAGTGAGTGTCAGTTGGTGGATGGACAGATGGGAATATGCTTCAGAGGTGATGGAAATATTGTTTCCTGATCTGGGTGTTAGTTATGTGGATATCAACTCTATTACTGTTTAGTAAATGATAAATAAATACAAATGACTTATGCAGCTTTCAGTGCCAATATTTTACAAAGAGAATTTTAAAGAAAAATTTCAAACATTTTAAAAACCGTGTGACTCATAATATTTCTTTTAGTACCAAACTGATAAGATGGCTGGTCTCTTGAAAACCAAGTGGGACAATATTATTCAAAAATTGCCACAGTTATCTACTTCATTTTTTACTTATAGAGTTCGTGTGCATTTTGGCTTCTAGGTAGGTCAGTGTTACCTAACAACTTAATTTTAACTGAGTTCCTACATCATTGGAAAACACATTTGTCATTTTGGTAGTGATAGAAAGGATTTAAAAAAAAAACATTGGAGGTACTCTAAGTAGACATGTAGAGTTCAACATGTCACGACATAGGGTGACTATCAAGTAAAGAAATGTAATCCACTTTCGAGTTTATTACTTAGCTTCTGTAAAACTACATGAGGCAATTTTGCAAAGTCCTGTCTTTCAGTTTGCCCATCAGGGCTGCTTCCACCTGTGTCTCTCCTCAAATTATGCTGTCACTTATCAACTCATTAGCTCAAGGACACAGAAAATGAGCCATCGCCTTTCACCGATTTTTCTCAAAAGGGAATCATGTCATTCTATTTAGCATGTGAATCTCTTTGCCCCACACTTCCTTAAAATTAACGTCCTTTTTTTCTTTCTACTGTAGAATTATAAATAGCAAATCAAGGCAGCCAAATATAATTATATTTCAGTAAGAATTTCCTTCTATTCCAAATAACTTTCCAATAGTTGGTATGCTAACTCTTAGTTGGTATACTAACTCTTAGTTGGTAACTGACTAGAGGATATTAAAAAGACCTTTCCACCAATCTACATCTCCTATCATAACCTAAAAAGAATCTTCTCTATAAAATTAGAAGATAACTAAGCCAGGAGTTTCTCATAGTTGAATATCTGATCCTACCTCCTCCAAAACTGTTAGCACCTATGTTTGCCTTTGTCTTAGGTTCGTGTTGGTTGTTAACCAGGGTGTAGCTTAGCATCCCTATAGGAAAACACATGGGATTGTTTCTGGAATCAAAATTATGGTAAGGGGTGCTATTGTATGCTAATTATCCTGCAATATTGGACAAATTCTCTTGCCCCAAATGCCAATAGAATGTGTTTCCTCCACCTCTGATTACTCGACATAAAGCATGAGGCCAAGATATTAATTTATTAAAATATATTTAATTATTGTTTGTTAAAAAAATTAGCCTAAAATTTTTAGGATCTAAGGCTATTGATAAAATGTAATTCTTTGCTTTTTCATTATGTCTTATCCTTTCATTCAGAAATATCCTTCAATTTTTAACTTATTTATAAGAATCTCTGATCAACCAACCTCATCTATTTTCCTTCTCAAATTTCTCTGATAATCATATCTCATAGCACTTGATTTATTTATTAATTCATTTTTTAGTTGTTTTATACATGTAAATGCTGTCTACTTTAGACTTGATTGATGTGAAACCAAAAAATCTATCTCACATCTTTTACAATATAATTACAATATAATTTTATCTGTTCTTATTTCAGGAAACTTTGAACTTCTTAGGAAACGGCCTTGTATCATATAGCTATTCATACAATTATTTCATTTCTCCTTGAGGACAATATATATATGTATATACACGTAATTCACATTTCATCATTTCATTCTCAGACTTAACACAGTTACAGGCAAAAGAAAATACCCAACATATATACAAGTATGTGTTTATTAAGTGAATAAATATCTTTCAGGGCATCAGCAGTTTTGCCCCTCTCTATCTGCAGGTGAATAACAGAATGATGGGACAAAGATAAGATATCATGTTCTAAAACATCCGGGTATTTAAATCCTATGTCACTCAAAAGCAGGGCCACAGGCTAGATGATGCTATAATGAGTCAGTCATTCTAGACAAGACATGCAGGCATTTCAAATCCAGAGACTGGATGGAAACCAAGTAATTAAACTAGGTCTTCTGGCAACTGTGAAACTATTTTTTCTAATTACTTCTCTTCCAGTCACAAACAAAGTCTCTAGAGGATTCTGCTGACTTATTGCTAGTTATTCCTGTTCTAGGTACTTCCTGATTATATCTTCTAAACCTTAGACTAAGGACCACATCTCATAAGCCTCTCCTTGATGAAGGCCTTTATCATCTAAAAAATCCTCTTTCCTTGCTCCAATGCTTCATACACGGCCATTATAGGATATTTCGACAAGACCACTGGCTTATAACACTAGTTTTCATAGTACTTAGAACACTGACCATAGAATTAGTTTTTATCTAACAGCTGATTTCTCATTATTAACCTGAAGAAACTTATTTAGTGAGTAACTGTTTGATGGTATTATTTCATCATTTCTTTATTAATTGGAAATGGAGCTTAATACAAACTAAACTCAAAGTAGAGTATTTGGTCATGAAAAGCAGCAATTAAAATATAAATAGTGGGAGAACTCTCACATAGGAGGGAAAAAATTGGAGGTCATAAAAAACAACTAGTTCAAAATAAATCAGGAACATAAGAGAGCCAACCTTTTCAATACTATAGCAATTGAATTTCTTAACAAAAAAATAGAGTATTTAAACCAGGATTTTTACCCAATTTCTTAGTCAGGTAACTCTGTACTTTAGTCATCCTAGGGCTTCATCTCACAGACAGACCACTAATTCTCACCTCTACCTACCTCTTTTTCCTTCACCTGTACATTGATCATACCTGCTCTTGATCTCCTTCATCTTTGGCAAGCCGTTTCACCTTCCCACCAATGCACGTATATTGCAAATTATCAGAGCCAAGAATTGAGCACTCTTTATTATTCTAAAGTTATTGTCAGCAAGTTTCAATGTGTTCACTAATCATCAGATTTATGAATGATAAAATGACTTTGTTCAACTAAATTAAATACCCATCATTCATAAATCCAACCGAAGTCATATTTTTTAAAACTGTACATCTTCATTTTCCCGATTATTTTATGCCTTTTTTTTTTTTTGCTTGTTTTTCAATCTACTATATCAGAGTCAGGGAACTTGTATTATTTATCTTCATGTCTCCATTTTATGGCACTCAGCCTGGCATGTAATAGATCATAAAGTAGTGACTATAACTGAACCTCTGACATGACCTAGTGCTTTATAAATCTACTTATAGGTTGGTAGTTAATATCATAGAATGTAAAATTTTATTATATTTCAAATGGATATATTTTATTTGATTTTCTCTAAGTGCAATGCCTAATACTTCTCTGGATTTTGAATTCACAATGTTGACGTTTTACCATACTGTGGTAACACAGATTTTATTCTACATTCTTATTCCCTGAGGCCATTATACATAAGTAAATAGAATAACCAGGGACAAAAATAATAGTTCTAGAATTGAATGTCAAAGAAGATTCACTTTATATTTACCATTTTTATCTTGACATTATATCCAATGTCTACCACAGAAAATTCTCTTAATTACATGATGATTTTATTTCAAAAGGCAAAATAAATTTTACAGGGAAACTTTGCTAAAAATGTATCTTAAAACATAAGTGGAAACTGATTCTCTCACATCCACACACTCACCAATATACTAGGACCCTTTTAAAAGAAGTTTAAATATTAAGAGCTCTTTTTTTCTTTTGTTTTCTCAACATTTTAGTGACCTACAACAGAAAGAGGAGAATAATGCAGCAAATGAGTAATGAAAATAAAATCAATCTATCACAATGAGCTGTAGCCTCATGCTACTTGAATGAAGCCAAGTTTCCCCTGTAAAATACAGGTTGCTGAATATAAATTATCTTTCTTCTCCTAGGTTAAAAGATTATATTTAATTTGTTTAAGTGAATACCACATGCTCCAGCCCCTGGTACAGATACCAAATTAGAAAACATCTAAACCATATATACTCAAATGTAATATTTAAGTACATTATAAGTGAAATGGACTGTTGTTTATGAGGAACAGCTCATTTACATACCAAAGGATCTCTCAAAATCATGAATGCTGTGTGCCTTTGACAGCTTGCTTTAGCACAGAGATGTAGAGAGGTTTGATGTTCAGAGAGCATAATTTTTACAGAGAGAAGAACTTAATTCATTACACATATGCCGACAACATTCTTTTTAACTTCCTTTGAAGGTGGAAAGTACTATAATTTCAGACCAAGAAGTTAGTTCATCTATCTCTGAATAACCCTCACTTGGGGCCGTACATGTTTAGGTGACATTCAATTAAGTATTTCCTATTAGAAACTATGTGTGGCACTCATTAGAGAGAAAATGGGAATTGAGGAACCAAAAAACTTAACTTTGACAGATTTTCCTAGAACTTTAATTTGAACAGAACCTAAACTCCATAAACTTGGAATTATTGTGTGATATTAATGCAGTTACCAGATAAATGTTTTCCCCTAATTTGCACTTTTCGAATTATATTACTTCAGAAAACATGTATTTGTTAAATATATTAAGCATGTTTCCAAAGGGTTTCTTTTTATTGGAAGGAAGAAAAGAAAATACTGTTTTAAACTCTGTAATTGTAAAATTAAGAGCTTAACTGGAAAATCTTAACCATCTATGCATTCTCTTTTCAAATTGATATATTCAACCCAAAGGTCAATGTAGATGATTTTAAAATTGTTTAGTTGCACCATTTTATGTTTCTCTCATATTAAATATTGTTAACTAATTAAAAATTAATGCAAACAGCATTGGAAATTTTAAGCCTCTAAGCATTCCCAAGCTCTTGGAATATTTGAATGGCCTGAATTCATTTTGCATTTTAAAAGTATCATGATTTTTAAATTATAGTCACAATGATGACCAAAAATAAATAATAAAAAATTGAGAAGCATTTAAGCTGACAAACAAAACATTTTCCATGGGTACTGTGTGCTTAAGGTGTGTGTGTGTGTGTGTGTGTGTGTGTGTGTGTGTGTGTGTGTGTGTAGGGGGGAAATAGTAACTATTGCAGACCACAAAAGACACAATAAAAAGCTTCTTACTGAAACCCATCGAGGACCGATACTGCAAAGATATATTTTCTGTTCACTTTCACTGAAGATTTTGTATCATGGATGCTTTACACAATTAAAAAAAGAAACTTAATTTGCCAACTAGCATGATCTTACAAAAAGTTGAAAAAATTTCTCTTGTACTATTCATAACTAATAAGACTTAACCACTAGATTATGACCTCCCACCCCCACCTCAGGAGGCCCCTTATCTTCCCTGACCACGTTTGGTTAAGCAGTGGAGCTAATGCTTGAACCCGGATTTCTGACCTGAAATGTCACAGACTTTCTAGTCTATCACACTGCTTTTAATTATTTTAATGCTGCCTTCTCTCAGCTCTGCATTACTTTTTCTCTTATTTTCAATGAACTATAGAACCCAATCATTTTCAAAATCTGCTTTTCTTATCTTTTTCTAAATTAAATTTGAGCAGTACAGAAGATGAAGAAGTTTTAGAGTCAGACTGATCAGATTTATGTTATATCTGCTTCCAGCCTTTCAAAACTTCTGTGACATTTAAAAGAGATATTCATACAAGACCTTAGCACTTAATACCCTGTCCATATCTGTACATGAATTTCCTGATCATAGCATTTTTAAGAACTATTTTTCCTTGCATCACATTGACTCCTTAGATTTTTAACATCTCGGGTTTTCACATGGACCATCTCAAAAATGATTTGCTACCAATTAATGTCTCTAATGACACTAATAATTTTGAGAAATGATATGAAACTAACCTCTAGATTCCCACATTACAATGAATATATTCAAAAATCATTATTTTCTTGTCTGCTATTACAAATGTAATATACATTTCTGGATTCCTCTGTCTAATACAAACATGCTTGGTTTCCATTTCAATAACAACAGACTATTCAATTTAGAGAGGAATTTGCATTTACAAATAAATTTGGTGATCAGTGGATTCACTGACCCACATATATTACAAAAAATAACATTAAAATCACTTACTTTACTAAAAAATCAGCTTTGTTCTTTTTTCCTAGCTCTTTATTAAGGAGAGGCTTGAATATTCACAAAAGACAGAATTTTATAATGAAACCCCATGTACTCATCACCATTCCCAATATGATCAACTCATGGCTAACCCTACACTACTATACTTCATCTACATCCCACGCTAGCATGTTATTTAGAAGCAAATTTTAAATATTCTATCATTTCATCCATGTATATTTGAGTATGTATCTCCAAATAATAAGTAGCTTTAAAGCATAACCATGATATGATTATTCCACTAAAAATAAGTAAATTTAATATTATCTAACATCTAGTGTGTCAAATTTATAACTACTTCATCAGAATTTTTTAAAGTTGTTTGAATTACAATTTAATAATTGTACACATGATGATTGTTCTATTTTTACATTTCTTTTAAGCTGTAGGCTTCCTTGGCATCTTTTTGTTCCTAGTAACTTATTTGAAGGAACTGGGTTGTTTGTACTGTAGAAGTTCCCATAGCCTGGATTTTGCTGACTTCATGTTGTGGTATAGTTTGTAGCGTATTCTTCATTTTTCTATTTCTTGAAAATAGAAGGTTGTGTTTCTTTCATTGCTTTTCTTCTTTTCTTTATATTTTTCTTTCTCTCTCTCTTTTTTTTTTTTTTTTTGAGTCAGAAAAATTAGTTCTAACCATCATTTTAATGGTTGATTAGGTTTTGCCTTGTATTTTACCAACAGTTTTCCTTTTTATTTCTTCTAGAATTTCATCCAAGGGTCTCTGTATTTTCCTCTATGCTACATAAAAAATTAAAATTAAAAAAATTCAATCTTGTATTTAAACGACTTGTGCACAAGTCTTTTCATTTAACTGTGCCTCTCACCACCATGGTCCTCCTCTAAATATACTGGCTTATCAATGTCAATTTTAAAATCTGTTCTTAGAATTACAAATGATATTCTATGTGTGGCTTATTGCTTTTCTTGACCAGGAGAACCTGGTGCTTCATTCTCTTCCTCCTCTTCCCCTCCATAGCTCATCTCCACTTAGGCCAGAGTAGCTCCTCTTGCCTTTGGTAAGACAAACACTGAAAATGCAAGTTGGGTCTCTTTCTTCTCTTGATTTTACTATCTGTTGCTCTAGGTAATATAACTTGTGTACATAGTTATTACATAGTCTGGCTGGGAATTCTTGATCTTAATTTTAGAGCAACAGTGAGTATGTATGTGTTATAGATTCTGTCAAAGTAGTGCATTGTGTAAAATAAATAACTATTTTTGCTTTAAATTATGAAATTATTCCCCTCACAGGTTTGTAACAGAAGCAGTGAAATGTGGTTGACTTGACTTGATAGTAGGGAAAGAATTCTGTACATAATTTGATTGTATATTAATTAACTGGCAATCTGAAAACATTATATATTTTATCAACTTTTTAAAAAGTCTCCATCTTTTCTACAAAGCTATTAAAAATTAACTAAAATTCATTTTATTATCAAATTACTCAAAAGGTATATTTGTGTAGTGATATATTCTGTCAAACAGATGCTGGAATTGGTAGTTGAACCTCAGAAGGGGAAGCTAACTTTAGCATTTGTCTAGGAATAAGTGAGGCCTCTGAAAAAAAAAATAGGTAGAAGGCTATTTATGGTCTTAAGCCTTAGTGCTATTTGACACTGATCCAGTCTGTGGCCAGCTCTAACCTACCCAATCTAGCATGGACCAAAACATAATAGGGGCCTAGTATAGGCCCCCACCAACCTCTGAATTAATACTAGCTGACTATTGGTCTCACATAGCAAGAAGAAATAGTTAACATGACTCCGGAATCAGAGATGAGGGTGTGAATCTTGTCTACACCATATATACCTGTGTGAATTCAGGCAAATTTCTAACCTCTCTAAACCTCAGATTCCTGGTCTATAAATAGCAATAATAAAGTATCTATTTTATTAGGTTGTCCTGAGGATTAAATGATCATATAACAAGTATAACAGAGCACTTAACCTTTAATGTCTTCTGAATAAATGTAAATTGTTATTATTATGTCATCATAATTATTTTAATTTATCATGGCCAGAATCAAAAGTTGTTGTTTCTCTAAAAGCCTTTGGGGTTTAGCTTTGTCCTAATTCTAGTTAATCTATTGCTCTGTACCTGATAAACAATTCCACATCTTACATTACCTCCTTTCTTTTGTCAAAAGAGGAATTCCAGCTTAAAACATGCAGTGGAAATGTATGTGGAGAATTTGGTAAGATTTGAAGACATGCACTGCATTATGGTTGAATAAGCACTAGGATAAGCCACAGGAGAGGTGAATTGTATCTTCAAACCTCCTTTCATTACCAGTGACTGTGGGAAAGTCATATAACATGTGTGAACCTCAGTTTTCCAAAAATTGAGGTGAGAACAGTGGACTAGAGCTCTCTAAGGGGCTACTCTAGCTCTAACTTTCTTCAGTGCTACAAGATGTCTGCTTGCTTTGTGATACACGGGTGGGAAGAGTAATCAGTAGATATCATAAGACTATTAATGCAGTATTTACATTTCAGTGATGTGTCCAAAAGTGTGGCAAAAGAAATATAGCAGATAAGAGAAAAGAATATTCCAGGTTGTATCAAGGCCCTATTCAAAAGTACATCTCTAATAAAAGACTGAAAGAAGTCTATTATATATGGAACATATACAATTAAAAATAAGAATCATGAACCAAAACAATAATTCATAAAGATCTGTGCACTCCAATATTCATGGCAGCACAATTTACAATAGCCAAGATATGGAAGCAACCTAAATGCCCATCAACAGATGATTGGATAAAGAAATTATGGTTGATATATACAATGGAATATTACTCAGCCATTAAAAAAAAAAAAAACGAAATCCTACCATTTGCAATGACATGGATGAACCTAGAGGTTATTATACTGAGTGAAATAAATCAGACAGAGAAAGATAGATACCATATGATTTTGCTTATATATGGTATCTAAGGAACAAAAAGAACAAACTAATCAAAAACAGACTTATAAATATAATGGACAATTTGGTGACGGACAGAGGGAAGGGGGTTGAGGGGCTGGGAGAATAGGGCAAAGGGTTAAAGAAGTACAAATTAGTAGTTGAGAGTTAGATATGGGGAGCACGGCAGAGGGAATACAGTTAGCATTATTATGATGGCTAAGTGGAGGGCCAGTGGAGGGAGGGAGCAATTGGGGGAATCACTTTATGAACATTATAGATGTCTATCCAATGTACTGTATACCTGAAACTAATTTAAATAAATAAATTTATTTTTTAAAAAAGTGAGAATCATGAAGACAATGAAAAGTGCAAAATGGAGCAGCATGTAAGAGACTTTATCCCAAGAATGACTATGGTACTAAACTTAAAAGTTAAGCTCATTTGAGTAGGCAGTCCAATTTTTATTTGAGAAGTATAATCAATAAAACATTTCTGAAAGGACAAAAACACATCATTGATCTTCCAATCACAACTGTCTATGAACTGTTAGGGGAGTCGAAAATGACCATCACCCAGGAACTAGTTGGCATTTTTATATTTTTAATTTATTACTAATTCAATGTTTTGGTTTTTTTATATGAGTGACTCCAGAAGGTCTTCCAAGAACACTTGAAACTTTCCCATGAAGAGAGTACAAAAAAGAAAGTTCTAATTTATATTCAGAAATTCTTCTGTAAAAATGTTTATGAATTAAATGTAAAAGTCTACAGAGCATAATCTACAGACAAGTCAAACATGTTTTGGCCAAGTGACCTCAGGAGTCAGCTGGCAGTCCACGCCCTGTGCAGAGGTAGGGAAATATATTCGTAAGTATCTTAATAATTTGTGCAGGTCTAAGCAAGCAGTTTTTATAGATAGCGCTCTTTAAGACAAACTAAAGGCCATATGACTCAGAATATCTAAGGAATAGGAAAAATGCTATTTATATTTAGTTAGCGAATTCTCAACTAAAACTGGTGAAGAGTAAACCTGATATCTTCTTACAGAAAAGAAAAAAACACACACACACAAATTAGACTTAAGGGAGCTAGCTTTTAATCTTGGCAATACTGTGGTCTTGAGCAAGTCACCGAACGTTTGAGCTTCAGTTTCTATTTCTGCAAAATGGAGGCAATAATGCCAATTTAATTGAATTGTGTGAGATTTAAATAAGTAAACACACATAACATCCTGAGTAAAATGCCTGATATACATAGAAATCTCTCAGTAATTGTTTTTTGTTAGTTTGGGGTATCAGACTAAATTTCTCAATGGAAGGTACAAATAAGACATTTCTCCTTATAAATATAGAAAATCTCCAACTCTGAAATCACTATGTATCCATACTAATGTCTACCCAAAGAGCCAAAATCACACATTCTGTTTTTCAGTTGTCTGATTAAAAACAAACCAGCACAGCATTTAACTTGGAAGCTGTCAAGAGCACCACCTGTCTGATTTTCTTACAGCTGTCAGAAGCAAATTTTAGATCCACCTCCCAAATTTTTACCCCGGCTAGAACCAGATTATGTCTTTATTCAATATACTTTAGTTGTTTTAAAGGGTCTTTCTATTTTAAGAAATATATATAATTATATGTAATACATGTAAATATATGCATATGTAAAACATTTGTTACCATGGTCAAATAATGAAAATTATATGCTGTGCTTAGGGCATGTACCTTTTCAGAATAAGCTCTGAAATAGAAAATACTTATTTTAATATAAAGATAGAATTCATTATTTAGGGGGAAAAGAGATGTTATTGTATAAAAAGAATCAGAATTTGGCCACTTTTAAATTGCTTCATTCTAAAAATCATATTTATCTGTAGTGATTTTGTGCAATTCTAAACCTTGTCTCTGAATAACCACCAATAGCAAAATATATTTTAAAATTGTGAGAACACATATCTTAAATTGTATAGGAATCATATATGTGTGTGTGTTTATATACTCTAGTTATAAAGGGAAAAAAATAAGATCTCCATTTTAAAATATCATAAGGCAAAAATGCTCAAAATCATTTTTCTAAGTTTAAACATGAAATGCAACATTTTAATTTCATCATGGTCTTCATTCTTGCAAGCCTTGTAATTTTTGCTAGGTAAGATATCAGCCATAATGTTACATGACCATAGCTATTTATAGAGGTGTGGGTGACACTAGTAACTAGTGGAGCCTTTGGCATAGCAAAGAATTTTCCACATGCAAAATTTCAGAGAAACCTCTTCTCACTCCCCCAATACACAGATCTGCCAGCCTCTCAGTACCCAGATTCACTTCTCTGATCCCATATAGAATCATTGATCAAGACAATTATCTAAAAGCAGCACCTAGAGTTGTCACATTGACTGTCAATGTGACTGTTAATTTCCATTTTTTTTTTTCTTTTTCTAGTTGATACTATTGGAAAATGGTAGCAATACCTTCAGCAGTGATCTCAGTCATGGTGGTTGGAGAAAGGAAGAGGCAGGCAAAAGTTCCCGTCAAGTGGTACTTTGCAGAATACTTTAGGATTGGAGAACTCTGATGGGGGGTTCTGTGTGAAAATGTGAGGGCTCTTCGTTTTCCTGGCTGTTTCTGCTGCTTCTTTGTTGTCTTGTTGAACTTTGTCTCTTCTCTGCAGAGTTCTCCCCCTGGAAACAACCTGAGCCCTTTCCAAAGCAGCACTTGTGGCTCAGGCAAAAGTATCAGCTTCGAATAAAAATAGCCTCATCTCCGCAGGACTCTCAGCACTTTTTTTTTTTTTTTTGGCACTGAAGGAAAACATACACAAGCACATATACTAGCTCTCCCACCTAAAAGAGAGATAGGCAAAAAAAATAAATAAATAAGGAAGTAAAAAGTACTGTCTAAGCCCCCGCAGTTTTCTTAAGATAATTACAGATCTTGGGGTCTATGTCAGAAAATGTGAAATAAAGAGTTGAAAGTAATCTTATCCATGATAGCTCAGATTTATTCTTAGTGCCTTATTTCTCAGAACATTTCTCTTCCCCTTATTTGGTGTGGGGAGGGTCCTGTAATGTCTACCAGAGGCAAAGGGGAGGGAAGCTGCAAGTCATTTTCTCCAACTTGATTCCCTATTAGTCTAAATCCACTTAGTAAGTATAGTTATTTATATAGGGCTACACTTAAAGTTGCAACTATTAAATCCTGAAGCTTCCTTGTAGGGGTTTAAGATTTTCCAAACATTGGCCAATAAGAAATACATAATGTCAACTTATATTCACACTGGAGAATAGATGAATTACTAGATTTTTTATTCATTTTAATATTTAACTAAAAACAAAATATCTGAATTTATTTATGCAGTAAAAGAAAAGGAGAGTGATACAAAGTTTAGAAATCCACAGCCCAAAGTATAGTAAAAGATTTCAGTTTTTCTCCACCTCAACTTTGAAAAAAAAATGAAATAACATAAAAATAATCATAGCTGCTAACAATTAGCCAAATTGGCTGATTAGCATTTCACCTTCTCACTCCTAGCCAGGTGTTAATGAGCAGAGAAATATTCAATAGTTGGTGGTTGGAAGAAGGAGAATCCAAGGGCATTGATAATCACAAATTCCAGCCAACCTGTGAATAATCAAGGTCTGACTACACTTATCTTTTATTTCATTCTGATATTGAACCTAACAAATGTTTGTAGTTTAAACTTTTAGCCTCAACTTGCTGCCTTTGGTTGTGAGAACCTCTTGAAATTGTATGGTACTTCAGAGAGCATAAAGCAAAGTCACGTATGTTGCTTTAATATTTAAACTGTGGAGAGTGCTGCAATAGCTATTTCCATAGAAAATGACTTCTGCCATGTCAGCAGCTGTGTATTTGCTGCCCCAATTCCTTGCACAGTAAGAAGTGTTCATATACCAGCTGAAGAGATTACTAAGTACACAACCTTAATTTACAAAAAAAAAAAAAAAAAAAAAAAGGAAATAATTCCAGATAATACTCATGATTTAATAATTCCAGATAAAGTAATTAAGATTACTTTCAAGATCCTACACCTGGACCTGGGCTTAGAAGTTTTTGACTACAAGTCTGACACACCTTTCTCAATAGGTGAAACTTCGCTGCAGACACTGCCATTTACAGGTAAAGAGGATCCTTATAAATGAGGTCCACTAGCAGAGAGAAAGATTCAAACTCCTCATAGCACCTCTTGGAGCATTGGGTCCCTGTCTACTTTTTCAGGTGAGAAAAAGCAGAACTCTTCTCAGATGGCCCTCAAAGAGATCTCCATTCAATATCACCAAAGTGCTTTCAATTTTAAGAAAAGATAGTGCTTTCCATCTCTATTCGTCAGAAACTTTCATAGTTTTTCATTATAATTGAATGAAGAATTAACAATTCCTTAACTCATTAAGAATTTACATGAGTCAGGGCTTAAATAAAATTAGTTAACTCAGAGGGGGAGAAACACAAACACAATCTCAAACTATTATTTAATAAAAGTTGAAATAAGACTATAGAGCAAGAATACTAAATTCTCAATGTTTGATGTTACTCTTAAGTTCCCAATCACTAATTTCATGTTATACATGCTAGAAGGAAAAAGAAGACTTAAGAAATATGCAAGCCATGTTTCTTTTTGCAGGATAAGAAGTTTTTTAAATGCAACTGTTGGATGGGTAGGTGAATATTATTAGACATTAAAAAATCAGTATATTTCTTATATTCAAAACTTATTACAACGTTCAAATTATTTTAAACCCAATTCATTAGATATATCTTTGAGTTTCAGGGGGAACTCTGTGAAGCTTTCCAAAACCAAGCAACTAAGATTCTTCGAAGTATATGCACCTCATTCCTCAGGTCACTAGAAGAATAAAACCTTACAAACAATAAATTTGCCTTTCTTCGTTTTGTTGTCTTTATTTTTAAGAGGTCATTTTGTCATCACTTTAAAGAGACCTTTCCAGTTCACTGGCCTCTTTCAAGATAACCCAAAAGTGATAGTTCTCTTTTCTCAGTAATAGCTTCTGATGTACTCTCACATTTTCCATTCCTGTAAGATGAGCACAGGTAGGCTTATTCTGGTTTTGCATACAGGAAGAACTGTATGCATACAAACCGAATATTCCTCTTGTTATTAGTTGACTGAGGCTATGTAAGTCAATGGTAAACCATGAAAGTTTGTTTTCCTATTAAATGTTTAATTTAGTCCAAGCTTTCTGTACAAATTATACTGACCAGTACTCCTTGTCATTTTCAATAAATGTTATAAATATTCAAGTTAGTAGACAAAAATATTCTTCCTTAGAGCAATTTTTTTGTCTTGCTGTTTTGTCAACTGTTATCACAAACTAACAATCAATAAGATGTATACTGACTGCATTTGGCTATGAACAAGATATTTTCATCCACATTAAATTTCAGACTATAAAAAATTCAGTAAGCAACCGGAGAAGTTATGATTTTTGGTTTTCACCAAAAAAAAGTCATAAAATAAAGCAATAAATTTTTGAATTATTTCAAGACCTTACTACATTAACTTGTTTAGTACTAATATATTTTTAATAGAATGGTGAGGAGAGATACAATTGGGAATAAATAGCTACTTACCACCAGTCTCTTTCTCAAGGATGTGAGATATCTGAAAGAAAGTAAAGTTTTAGGGTTACTTCTCAAGACCTTCTATTTCTTAGTTTACAGACACAAACAGTTTATATTTGAATAACCTATATGTGCATTGGTAGTAACTAAAAATAAAGAATTATTTTTAAATGTACGATATTGTACACTTAGAGAGCAAGTAAATTTATGGGATATCTAATCAAGATAGAAAGTGCCCCTTACTTGGATCTTGAAATAATAATAGGCATAACTTTTATGTGAGCTTAAGTATTCATGATAATTTTAATAAGAGACAAAGATAAATAACCGACCAGAATGATCTGGGAAAAGTTGGGGACAGAGTATCGTAATGTAAGAAAGTTTTATATTTGGGTGCTCGCTTCGGCAGTACATATACTAAAATTGGAACGATACAGAGAAGTTTTATATTTGAACTAACAAAATGTAAGCTACTGTTTCACTGCCTCTATTGAAGTAATTTACCAGGAGAAATACACAAAAGAGAAATGCTTTACTTTTAGCTTTGTAGGTAAAGAAAAAAGCAAAAAACAAACTGATACAGAAAAAAATATATTACTTTTTTAAACCTTAGAATGAAGAACTATAGAAGAAACTAGAAACACTGAAAGTGAACTTGGGGTCCATTTAATTATAGTTGTTTTCAGCTAACTTTGAAATCCCACCACCTGACTTAAAAATTCTTCTGAAGCTCACATGATAAACTTAGCCCTCAGAATCATAAGAAAAGTTTCAATTAAACTATTAGTTCATTAATCTTATTTCATCTCAGCACTGCTGACTTCATTTTCAATTGTTTTGTGTTCTATTTGTGTCATAGAAAACCTTGTTCTGTCCTCATTACTTTTTCAAAATTCTCCGTGCTCATTTTTTAACCAAAAGTTGAAAGTCATTCCATAGGTTTGGTTTATCATGTGATTATTTAGAAACTGTGTAATCCAGCTTGCTTCAAATGACAGAAGGCATTCCAGTGCAATTAAAAACTTTCCTTTCTTTAACTCTGACTCATGAATAGCTGAGTCTCCAATATCAGGCTTCTTTCCTCACACACATTTGACATTGTCAAACATTCTCTCAGAAATTTGTCTACGTAAATGTAGTCTTCAATTAACAAAAGCAACGGATGCCCCTTCTTAGAGATACCATTTTCCAGAGAGCTGGCTTCTGTCCACTACCATTGTCCTCTTTATAAGGATTTGCAATATCCTATAGTAGGTGGCCTCCATCGAGTCCATAATTTAATTATTGCTTTCTGCTCTGTAGTCCACCTTTGCTCTTCTGTTTATAGTCCTGGATATTATTCAAAAGCAATTTATCATTTTCACTTTTTCTATTTTTGTGTAAAAGCATAAACACCTTTCTTATAAAATATAAAATATCTATTGATCAGTTCTTATATACAAATTTTTTAAAATAATTTAAATGGGTATTTCTATTTGCTAATTTTAAAAAAATTCACAATGTCATCATCTTATTCTTTATATTTTGATGTTTTGTATTATCAATGACATAATCTGTTATATATGGTTTATCATTACTGTATGCCAGCTGGAGTCACTAAGTTTGTGAACCTACTTAAAAAAAAGGAAATAACTTATACTCAATTCCATTAATTCCACTGCACTCTCTCTCTCTCTCCTCTTTCTCCCTCTCTCTATATATAGAGATAGATAGATAGATAGATAGATAGATAGATAGATAGATAGATAGAGGTATAGATAAAATATTAGCGCTCTCTCTCTCTCTCTCTCTCTATATATATATATATATATATATATATATATATGTGTGTAATATTTATATATTAGCTCCTTTGGCACTAGGCTAGATTCTAGTGATAACAAGAATAAAGATTATATCTTCAAGGAGCTCATAGTCTTATAGGACAGTAAAAAAGATATACCCAACATTATAATATGGTGTGATAAATTCAAGAGTAGAGTAAACATATGCATTGGATGGCAGAAAAGGAGTTTTAATGCAACAAGAATGGCTTTAAGAGGAAAGGAAATACTGGAATTGGGTCTTGAAGTATAAGAAATTATTTAAATAATCTATGATTGAGGACATACTTCCCAAATAGAGATAATAACTCAGAAAAAAATTATAGAAATTTAAACATAATTACCTTTAGATAGTTCAATAAGATTTTTGTCACAGGGTGCTTGGAAGGAAACTACAAAAGAGGAAAAAAAGGAATAAAGAAGAGCCAAATAGTTAAGTATCTTTAAGGCATAGTAAGGTGTTTGGACTTAACTCTCATTTAAGATGACATTGAAGTATTTTAAGCATGAATATAAAATGATCAAATTTATCTTTTGAAAATAACAATGTGATCATCACAGTTTCCTTAAGACAATTTCAAAGAAGCCCTAAAAATAGAAGCCAGATTACAGAATGTGGGGTAAGTGAAAGATCACAAAATGAAGAAAGAATCTAAAATACACTTCCAGGAAGCATATATGTAAAGCAAAGGAGTAAACTGGAGGGGGGCATGGAGTAAAGCAGATATAAGGGAGGAGAGATTAATGATACAGGAGAGAGAAAAAATAAGAAATATAGAGAAAGCTTTAAGCAGTTGAAAGAGAAAAGTTAGAGCTCTTGTGCAGAGTACTTTTAAAGAGAAATAAAATTATTAATAAAGTAAAAATAAGATTGGACAAATATGAATCATTTTCGAGTTGTGAAATGGGAGAATTAAAGGAATTCATGTCAAATGGCATTATTTTCTCGATGAGTCAATGTGATCTGCTGAGAAATGAAGAATTAGAGATTAGAATGACATCATGAAGAGAGTTCTAAAGGTTTCAAGAAGCTGAAGAGGCAAAGAGAGGCAGCTTTTTAAGAATTATGGAGTTCTACTGAGAGGCCAGGTGGGCTTAGCAACCATTAGTTAATAGTAGCAAATCTAAATTTGAATTAGCTAGGGTAACAAAAGGGATAAAAACAAAATGATTGCCAAATACACCTTTTAAGCAAATAAAAACTTACAATCCAGGGAGGTGTTTCAGGTTAGTGGGCAGCTATTCTCTACAGGGTCATTTAGAAATTCAGGATAATGACAACTCTGCCATCTTTATGTGACTTTGAAAATTTTTCTTAGCAATGCCATTGCAGCCAGCAAAAAGGGGAAAGGTTTGCAAGACTATATGGGTCAGGCCTGAGAGTAACATGTAGCACTGCTGCTTCTTTCTATTCCATGCTGAGAATTTGATTCTTGGACATACCTAACTGCAAAGCAGTAGAATTGGGCCTGCCAGTGACATCATACTAAAACCCTATTACTAAGAATGAAATCTCTACCGCAAGATTATTTTTGAGTTCTCCATAGCCATGTTAATAGATTGAGCACTGGAGCAGAGAATAGCTAGTTGAACTGAAATCTCTGAGCATGTGTGGCCTTCAAGAAATGTTTCAGTTAAAGTTTAACCAAAGTAAGAATATGGAAAGAGCAGTACAGACATGACAATTTCTAAGAAAATGCATGATCTAAAAGGTTTGTATTTAGGGTAGTGTCTAAGGATTATAGTGCATATTTATAAATCAATCCTTTTGCATTCAAAATATGGATTACCCTTAATGTCTAAACACATGACGAGTTACTATATACTATGAATATTCACATAAATAAATAATAAAAACATACCTACTAAGAATAAAATCATTGCAAATGATTGGCTATCAGAGTACTTGACTTTCTTTTTTATAAGCAGTTTTTAAGCATTTGTCTATCCAAATGCTCTCTATCTCATTTTATTTGGGGAGGAGAATATACTATCTCTTGAATGTACCCCTTCAGAGCATTTCTTCAATTAAAATTAAAGACGTATTTTACAGTTGTCACTGATATATGACTTTGAGAATATGAACTGCTGTATAAATGTTAAATGTTCCCATCCTCATGAAAATCACATTTCACCTCAGAGCCGTGTCTGGTTTTGCTATTTATTATTTATTTGAAGTCAGAGTTTTTCATTTACAATATTATAATTAATTTGAATATTATTAAATGTTGTCACAACTGACAGATTGTCAGCTTTCCTTGACCTCTTTACGTATAGTCATTCTCATTTTAAATACCTTATTTTTTATTCTTACTCTCCTTCAAAACAAAACAGAACCATTTGCTCTGTCTCTAAAAATTCCATATAACAAAACAGATCCATTCCTCTTTCCTCACTCCTTACCCTTTTATTTAACAGGAGTTATTTTCTGTCTTACACACCCCCGACAGTGTCAGCCTGACTACCTGAAAGCCAATGCATGTAAGATTTGCATTAAGAAAAAAAGTATGTATTTTGTCAACTTTACATCCCACACAGAAGTCGTGGGCTCTAAGTTTAGAATAGAATTTCAAAACAATATAAGTGGTATTTCATGCTGGGAACAAATTGGAGTTATGAAAGACACTGGGAATATAAATTCATGCTGTCTTGGCATAGTCAGTAAAGTAGAATAGATGGTTGGATATAAAGAATAATGTAGAAAGTACCCTGGTCCCAGAATGTATCTCCCAGTAGGGAAGCATGTTATATACAAATCGAAGGCTCAATCTTATCATTTAGAAATTGAATTTGAAGGTTTTCTGTTAAAAGGAAAACAACATTTGGAATACAAAACTAAGTTAGCAATTGGCAGGCACATACCCATCACAGTCGCAAAAGCCATGCTTTTAAGGATTGTGCCCTTTGCAGACACTGCTTATTTATCATAGCACGCTCTCCCATGAGCCTGGATACAGTCTTGAGATCCTTTCCAACACAACATTTTCCGTAGCCACTACAGTTTATCCTAATTGGCCCTGATAATAAACTTAATTTCCATGAGTTTGAGACAGAACTCAGAAAGACAGATTGAGAGGGTCAAGACCTCACTGAAAGGACGAACAAGGACATTCTCAATTCTAAACTTCACAAACCTCTAAATTCGTTGTAGGAGCTGTTGTTTCTCTGTGTACATAAGTGTTCAGCATTATAATCTGCAGAGACAATCAATTCTGACAATTCACTATTTCATTGGAACTATAAAAATCAGCAGTTACTTCAGCTGGTTCAAATTAGGATATATAATTTTGTTTTTGCTTTGGAGATATTGTGGACTACAGACATTTTCGATTTAGTCCTTGATTACATTTACATTCTGCTGGATTCATCTAGCAACATCATACTTTTTAACAGAAAACTTAAAGCCAAGAAAGGAAAAGAAAAAAATAAAATGTTATAAGAAAAATAATTATTTAGCACCTGTTCACAGGTAGGACACATTTCAAAGTGCAATTAATTTTGAAGTGTCTGAGACATGCACGTTTAGAGTTTTAAAGATCTTAGAAATAGTTGAAGCTAATTTTGTCATTTTACATAGGAAAGAACTGAGAATCAGAAAGGCTAAGTGATTTGTCCATGTTTACATGAATTATTATTGAATAGCCTGAACTAGAAACCTGCGCCCTGACTCTCAGCCCACTGCTCTTGACATTACTCCTTGCTGGGTTATTTTTTTCTTATCCGATCTTTAAAAATTTGGACAAGAACACCATTTACCAAAAAATCCCAATTCACTTTTGTCTATTCTTAATCTTAAAGAGAGATGGATAGTCTTACATGTTTTTGAATCTAGGGATGTGAATAATATTACCAGTACTTTCTCCATTTTTCAGTTCTATTCTTATCTATATATTTGCTTCATCCTCTCCTACTATATAAAGACATTTTTCACGTGGAGGGACAAGTTATGGGCACAGCTATAGATAACCCAGGTTCATTCAGATTAATCAAGATTAGACCCCAGAAAATACAGAGAGTTGTTCTTTCCCAATGTTTGTATATAAAAATCATAAGGACGGATCCTTATTGGCCTAGCTGAAATCATACACACATCCCCTAATCAATCTTTGTGATCAGGGGAATGGAGCACTTTGATTGGTCCACGCCAATCTCTTGTGGCCTGTGTGGCTCAGTACAGTGACTGGCAGCCTCATCAGAAGTCTCCAGGGCTGGGAGTGAGGTGGAATTGCCCAGGGAGTGAGACTATTGTCAGAAAATGGCATAAAGGGATATAAACTGACCAAAACATATGCCTTCTTTTGATTGCATATTTCAGTGCAAACACACACACACTCACACTCTTCTTCCCAGATACGTATAGGTGGAGACACATATAAATGCAATGTCTTGTCCTATTAATGCAATTATCCCACATTCAGTTAGAAACACACAACTTTTCCCTAAAAATCTAAACAAAAAATCACATCAGTTGATTCATCTCTGGGCGGTGAGCAATACTTTTTATGTGATCTGGTTTTTTTTTTTTTTTTTTTTTTTTTTTTTTTTTTTTTTTCTGATAATCCTGAATGTAGAGTTAAGTGATGAATTTAAATAACCTAAAATCAACATGTAATGGTGGTAAGAGAATAATTTCATTAAAATCGAGAAAAAGAGGTAACATATAGTTGTTCCTGGTCTAGAATATCATACATACTTTGGAAAGGAACAAGAACTAATTCTTTATTTCTGTTTTTCTTAAAAACTACATATAAGTGATGCCACAGTAGAATCATAAAAATGTTATCTCTCCTTAGCAAAATTCTCAGCCTCTTTTCTGTGTTTCTCTCACCTTTGTGCTTTCCTGAGGATTAGCCATCCATTGATGACCTCTTTTCTCACACAGTCTAAGGAAGGGCAGTATTTTCTTTTGTACCTCAGAGCCTGGGAGAATTTTTTGTGTCCTTATTTCTCATTATCTTTCTAAAAGGAGAAACTTCTCTTCTCCAAAGAGCATGTCGTTACTATACCCATTCTTGTCATTATCATCTTTTATGTACCAGCAAATCTCTCATTCATTGAAAATTTAGCACTTACACAAATATCTTTATTTTTGTGTCTATCATACATCCATTTAAGTGCTGCACAGAGCCATAATGGACCCTGAGGCAAAAGAATGTGTGCCCCTCAATACACATATCAAAATATCCCCCTATATGTTAAACCAAGTGGAAAAAGTTAATAAAATTATACAATCAAAACACATGACTACGTATCAAGCCCCCCCTATTGCCTAATCTATTTGCACACCAATGCTTACCCCCATAAATTCACCTAGTAGTTGATACAAGCTCATAGGAAACAAGGAACTACAGGCTTTTGGAAATGATGTGCACTAATAAAAACTGTTTGAACATGTGTTATATGCCAGAAACCATGCTAAACAATTTTCACAAATTATCTCATTTAATCCTAGGTGTTTTACCCATTTCTTTCTAAGCTTCATTAGAGCAAAGACCCTGTCAGTCTTGCTTACATGAACATATTGTATCTCTAATACCTAGTATAGTGACAGGCCCTTTATATGAGTTATAATGCTAACAATATAAACATTGAAATAGAACGGAAGTGAACTTGGATTAAAAAAAAAAAACCTTAAATAAATTACATTTTTCCCAATATTTGTTTAAACTCTTTACGATTGGATAATTTTGGATGGTTTTATGTTTGTGAAGAGGCTTTCCTAATTGAATGAGAATACTTCTGTTAAACAAACATGCCACAATAAACTGGATTCAGTATTAGTGGCTTTATTTTTTTCTTATCTTTTATAATGGGTTTATAAATGAAAAGTAATTCCACTTCTAGTAATATCAGATGTGGTAGTACCAATTCTTATAACAGAGACAATAATAAAAGCTAGACAAAATATTTATAAAAGACTGTATTTTAGAACTAATAAAATAATGAAGATTAGTAGGCCATAATCCAAATGAGACTAGAGGTTCAGGTTATCAACTTCTCTGTCTTTGAGGTTATCCGTTATCTTAGAAGGGGCACCTGAAGATTAGGCTGAGTTAAACTTTTGTTTAACTTTTAGTCTTCATGCACTAGAACAGAGTTTTGGAGTACAGGCCCTTCCAAAAGAAAATTGACTTTATGAATATCCCTCACTGAAAGGCTGTACCTGGGAGTAAAGGGTAAATCTAAAATAGGCTTCCACAGGTCCTGCAGCTCATCCTCATATAATATTAAATCCAGAAATAGTATTAAGATAATCTTGAAAAGTTATTTCCCTGATATATGAGCAAAGTATTAAAAATAATAAAATATAAATCTTCTCTGGAAGAAAATAATATCCTAGGTGACAGATTATTTCTACCAAGTGTTTGCAAACACAGTTTGAAGACATGGTTTAAAATATCCAGGCAATTAAGTCAGAAGACAACATGAACCAGCAGAAATAGAAACAATAGAAAACAGAAAAAGATCCCAAAAGCCTCTGATATTAGAGATATTAGATATTGATTTTAAGAAAATTATACTATGTTCAAGGACATAAAAGATGAAATTGAGAATTTTGGAGAACAAAATACTTTCCAAAAAATTGTAATCTTAGAACTGGAGCAGTAAAATAACTGAAATTAAGAACGCATTTGAAGGATTTTATAGCGGACTAGGAACACCCAAAGATAAGTAAAAAAACATATTCAGACTGAAGCCCAGAGAAAAGGCTGAAAAATATAAATGACAGGGTACAAGATGACTGAGAATATGTTTATTAGGCATACAATTGGAGTTCTCAAAAGATAGATAATACTTTAAAAGATAATAATTGATAACTTTTCAAATCTGAAGAATGTCATCAATCCATAGCTTCAAGAAGTATAAAATATTTTTCCAGAATGAGTATAAAAAACTGCCCCAAGGCATACCAATCAGTAAAACCACTGAAAACCAAAGACAAAAGAAAAAAAAAGTCTAAATATAGCAAGAGAAAATAAGAGAGGTTACCTTGAAAAAAAGCATTGACTGTGACATACTGACTTTTATATAGAAAAATGTAAGCAAGAAGGCAATGAAATGGCATCTTTAAAATGTTGAAAGAAAATAACTGACAACATAGAATTCTATTCCCACCTATAAATATCTTTCAAAAATGAAGGTAAAATAAGGACATTTTTAGTAATACAAAATATGGAGACTTAATCATGGATCTAATTACAATGAAAAAGAAATTCGAGAAGTCACCAGATAGAGTGAGAGAACTGCAGAAACAAAATCCAGGAACAAAAAAGGTAAGCATATAAGAATAGTTTAATGGATACTGATTATATAAAACATTATTAATAATGCTAGGGTAGCTTTAAAATATAGAAATAATTAAATACATTTTTAAAAGTGGATTTAAAATATTTTTTTAAAGTATTCTAAGATCCTGGAGTCATATAAGTAAAGAATAACTTTTTTTTTAAGAGACCACAAAAGAAGCTTAGCAGTTCATATCATTCAAGGTAAAAGAGGAAGGAGAGGAATTTTTTTTTTAATTCAATCTAAAAGAATTCAGAAAAGGAGAGTAAAAGAACCCAAATGGTACAAATAGAAATAGTAAGATGTTAAAACTCAAAAATAGTAGTAATTTCATTAAATGTAAAAAAACTCATGTTCCATTTAAAAGATAAAGTCAGACTAGATTAAAAATATAAAACTCAACTATATGCTGTTCATAAAACACAAATTTGAACTATAATGATACAAAAAAATGAAAAGTAAAACCAATTTTTAAAAAGATATATTTTGTAGTATCAACAAATAAAGCAGGTGTGACAATATTCATACCAAACAAAACTAACTCGAAAGCAAAAAAAATATTCCAAGAGATAAAGAAGGGTAATACATAATGAAGAAAAAGTTATAATGAACAAAGAATAGATAATATCAAATTTGAATGCATCTAATAATATATCTTTGAACTATATAAAGCAAAAATTTACACAACTGTTTAAGAAAAAATAGATAAACCTACATACTTCTCACTGATTAAGTAAGAGGACAAAGCAAAATTAGAAAACATAAAAATATAGATTTGAATAATACAACTACCATAATTGGACATGTATAGTACAGTACACCCAAAACTGCAGAATAAAAGTATTTTCAATAGTAAACATATAATAGTTTTAAATTTTTTCATTTGCTGAACTATAAAATAAATCAAATATTTGAATAATAAAATAATACAGAATACATTCTCTGGTCAAAATACAATTACACTAGTATCAACAGTAAAAGTATCACTAGAAAATACTTATATGTTCAGAATTTTTAAAAATATACTTGTAAATAACCAATGAGTCAAAGAAGAAATTTCAATGGAAAAATTTAAAGCTCTTAAGCTGATGATGCTGAATAAAAATTGTGCACGAAAAGAAATTTATAATGATAAGAGCATACACAAAAGGAATGAGAGCTAGATGTCCATTTTAAGCAAGTCGTAAAAAGAATAAGTGATGAAATGAAAAATGTAGAAGGCAGGAAAGAGTAAGAAATGTGGGGAATTCAGAATCTAAAAAATGAACATGTAATAGAGAAGATCAGCAAAGCTGAGTATGTGCTCTTTAAAAAGAATAATAAAATGAATAAACCCTTAATAAGACCAAGGTGTCAGGGAAAAAAATGACATAATCACATATCCTGTAGACATTAAAAATGCAAGAGAATATTATGAGTGAATTTATGACTATTCATTTCCCAGGCCTGCCATAACAAAATAACACAAACTGGGTGGCTTAAAACAACGAAAATGTATTATATCACTGTTTTGGAGATCTGTTTTAAATAAAATTGTTAGCAGGGTGGGGCTCTTTTTAAAGGCTCTGAGGAAGAGAAAGTGTCAGGACTCTCTCCCAGCTTCTGGTGACTGTTGGCAATCTTTGGTGTTCCTGGGACCCTGAGCAGCTGCATAACTCCATCCTCTGCCTCCATTTTTCCATGACTTCCCACTGTGGTTCTCCTGTTCTGTGTTTTCCCCTTTTCTTATAAGGGTACTTATTGGATCTAGAGTTCACCCAAGTTGGTCTTATCTCAAGATCCTTTACTTAATTACTTCTGCAAAGACCCTTTTTCTAAATAAGGTCACATTCACAGGTACTAGGGTTAGCATTTTGACATATTTTTAAGGGCCCACAGTCCATCTACTTACAATGGCAACAAGTGTAAAAAAAAAATTATAGGAAATGGACAAACCTTTATAAAAATACAAATGATCAAAATTAACATAAGGAGATATAGAAAATATGAATTGTCTAGTAAAGAAATTAAATCCATAATTTAAAGTTTCTCAAAGAAAAAACTCAAAGCTTAGACATCTTCTCTGGTGAATTTTACCAGACGTTTAAGAATAACTGAATGTCAAGGTTAACACAAAATCTCCCAGAGAACAGATTAAAAAATTATTATTCAAATATATATTTTTTATGTTCATGATAACTTTGATATAAACCAGACAGAAACATCACAAGAAAGTAAAATTACTAGCTATTCAATCATTTCATAAATATAGATGCAAAAATCCTAAAGAAAAAAAATAGGAAACCATCCCAACAATATGTAAAAAAAATAGGTCTACAGCCATGCCACCTTGAATGTGCCCGATCTCATCCGATCTCGGAAGCTAAGCAGGGTCGGGCCTGCTTAGTACTTGGATAGGAGACCACCTAGGAAGACCAAGTACTATAGATGTTTTAAAAAAAAAAAAAAAGAAACTATCCTAACAATATACCCATGTCTAATTTTAGTTGAGTCAAGGATAATAAATTTGGTTTAACATTAGAAAATTGTTGATATAATTTATAACATTAAGCAAATAAAAGAGAAAAATCGTATGAACATCTCAATAGATGTAGAAAAATTACTTGATAAAATAAAGTCGTCTTTGATGTATATGTATTTATAATATTAAAAATCTTCCTTAATCTGACAAATGGCCATGACACAAAATTTAGAGCAACAACTTATCTAATCAGGAAATGCCAAAAGTTTTTCTTGTGAAATTGGGAATAAAACACCGTTTCTATTTAACATAGTGTTGGGGGTGGTAGTTTCATTGCAATAAGAAAATAAATAATAAAATGTTGAAAGATTTGAAAAATAGAAATACAACATCATTAATCACAATTTTTAATCATGTTAATCACATAATCACAGTTGACATGCTTGTATACATAGAAAATACAAATAACTTGCAGGTAAACTGTTTGAATTAACAAGTCGTATATGGAAAATCATCATTAACACTCATTCTGTTCTCAGGCATATATGCAAGTGTAATACATGTATCATATGTGTCTCCAGAGATTTGTATAAGGGTTGTAGCAGCTTACTAACAATAGCCAAAGACTGAAAATAAACTCATAAACTGTAGAATAGATAAATGTGATATATTTATACATTTCAGCAAGAAAATTGAACAAACTATTGCTTTGTGCAATGACATGAATACATCTCAAAGCCAAATGTTGAGTAAAAGAAGCCATAAAAGAATACATAATTTATGGGCACCATTCTATTTTTATAAATTTTAAAACTAGGCAAGAGTAAATAACTTTTGAGAATGCATGCTTTGATGGACATTGACCAAACAAATCAAGGAAGCAATTGAGAGGAGTCAAACTTTTGGAAGGAGAAAAGGATAATTGTTGATTGGAGAGGGTTATGAGATGCTGGAAATGTAATATTTTTTGATGATCTGAGTGATAGTTACATGAGCATTTATTTGCTTTTTGTTAAGTCATGAAGATACATATCTTTTTAAAATAAAATTTTTACATGTACTATATATTTCACAATTGTAATGATTAAAACAATAAAAAAGAACTTTTCAAATTTGATCACAGGCATCAAGGAAGTCAATAAAGACAATAATTTATGGACAGAGTAAAATAAGATTAGAATAAGATGAGTGCGGCACTGACTTTGGGTGCAAAATTTAAGAAAGGGTCAAAGAACTCACTAATAAGTAAATAATATTATAATAAAAAATTTTAAAGAATCAATATTAATGCAAAAAATTATGATGAAAAAAATTTCAAAATGATCAATAACAAATAACAAATATGAAGAAGAGAGGATCAATATGGACTAGGCACTGCTGTGAGTGTTTTTATGTGTATTAACTGATTTAATCCACATAAAACCCTATGAGCTAAGCTGTATAATTATCCTTTATTTTACTAACCAGAAACCTGTGGCACAGAGGAAAGTAGTTATTTTCCCAAGGCCACCCAACTGGTCCATGGTAAAGCCTGAGTTCAAACCCAGTCCAAAATCTAAGTCATGTTCTTATGGGCAGAATGACACTCCACCTGTCTGTTTGCATTAGTAGCAAAAGCAGTCAGGTTGTGACAGCCAGTGATCTCCCTTGATACTATTCTAATTCCTTCCCTTTTATACACGCCCTTCATATCATACATTCATAACCAATTGGTTGTGTTCATAGGAGAGATAAAATTAAAGAAAGAATATTATGGAAATCAATATAATTTGGTATCTTATAAAATCTTCATGAAGCCTCCCTTTTCTTTAGTAAGTGTGATTCCCGTGATATGGGATATACCCAGCAATCAAGAAAAATCTTCTATTCTTCTGGTCAAATGATTCTGTTTTACAACCATGATTTATGCTACTCTATGACTCCTGCAAGGGTTAAGTTCAGTAAGCTTAATATTTTGTCAATATAGTTAATAAAAATTATAGATCTATATTGATTAATTACAAATTTATACCACAGTATATTGCTACATTCTAAAATCAGCTTAGAAAACTGAAAAAATTGTGCCTTTTTGTAAGGACGAGGGCCTGGGTAGAAGTTATATGGCCCTAGGTTTTATTTACTCTCTGAAATACTAACTCATTAACCAAATGTTATCAATTAGACTGTTGTCTTCTGTTAAAAGAAGCTCAGTCTAAGCCAGATAAAAAATCTCAGAGAATTAGTTTGGTAAAAGTGCACAAAGCAGCTTAAATCTCAAAGGTCTCTCAAAAATTAATGACTCTTAGTTCCCCCAAGATACAGCAGTATGCTTGGAGAATAGAAAAGACACAGAAAGAAATTAGGGAACTAAATAATTCCGATGAATATTAATAAGAGATGAGCACTTTTCAGGCCGAGCTTTGTAGGTAGAAAGGAAATAGATTTTGTGAGATAGTAAATTTCAATAAACAGTTATTTATAGCCATGAGAAAATGAGTCTTGCTGAATGTCAGTCATTCTTAAACTGTGACAATGTCCATTTTTTCAAACAAGTTAAACTATTGAGAAATAAGGCTTGCTCTAGGCTGTCAATAAAGCTCAGTAGAACATAAACAATTTCATTAAACAACTATTTTTTAAAATCTTTCCCAAGAAGCCAATTTAATGGTTTCACAGAACTATCATTCTGAGTTGATTTTCTGAATCTTAGAAATTGCCTTTAA
The DNA here is from genome assembly GCA_028627145.1 of Eidolon dupreanum. Taxonomy (NCBI): domain Eukaryota; kingdom Metazoa; phylum Chordata; class Mammalia; order Chiroptera; family Pteropodidae; genus Eidolon; species Eidolon dupreanum. The sequence continues at coordinate 146,320,427 of CM053502.1, forward strand.
GTGTTTAGCCATCCTACTTTTTGTTTTATAACATTATGGCATTAAGTATCACTGAAAATAATGAGTTTTTTGCAGGCATGCTCTCTATATGACAATGATGGAAGTAGAATTGAGAAAGTAGAACTGAAAAACTGAAGTGGAACTCTCACTGACCTAGGAAGGCAGTGCTAGAATTAAGACTCAGGGTTTCAAGCACAGTTGGAAAAATTAAATTAAATGTTTTAAGGAGCCATGGTGTGAAAGCCAGTTTTCTATTCTAAACTTAAATTAACAACTTCTCAAGGAAATTTCTCTGAAACTCATTTTGAAAATTTTAGAATGAAAATTAATACACAAAATGTCAGGTCCAAAACTGTAGAATAATTTTTGTGATACTCGCTTGGATCCCAAAGCCTTTCAATTCACCTCCTCCTCATTATTTTTTTGTAACAAAGGGAGTTATTTTTGACTGTTAGTGTTTCCATGCAACCAACTTTGACTGTTAAAACCAGAGCTGGATCTGTCAGAGCTGTCAATACCTCTCTGTGTTTGAGATTTCAGTCTTTCATCTGAACATATAAATGTAGAGCTTTTGTATTTGGCACTTTTTTTTTTTTTAAGAGCATAAATGCAAAAGAAATGGAGCTAAGAATGGCAACTACAACTCTTCTAACAAAAAAAAATGGGTAATACAAAAAGGTTCAATTTTTAAAAGAGGGAAAATGTTTGGGGCATCAAAGGTTTTGTGACTCTAGCAATATATTTCTCTTTTCCAAACTGTTACTCATTACTGTCAATCACTATCCTATCCTTAGAACTCTAGATCTTGTCATCTGCATTTTCAAATGCAAAAAAAAAAAACACATATGCCTTTGCAATCCAATCTCCAGGATCGCTTTAGTTTTTTTGCCCCCTGCATTGGGAGCTAAGTAAATGCAAGCTATGGTAAATACCTAGTTGTAGCTCAAGGAATAAAAGCTCAAATCTTTCAAGGAAACATGGTAGTTTATCCTGAATGTCAGGAGATTGCAGTGAGCTGTGGATCACTCTTTAAGGAAAATGGGTGATGGCCACTGGGGCATACAAGTAGACTCCATGGAAAAACCAAACATAGTATGAAGAGAACACTTCATATTCTATTGAAATATCTTTCTCTATCAAGTAGAATAATTCTCTACATGGGTAGAATAATTCTCTATTCTACCTCCATAGATTCTTTTCCTTTCAACAAACAGTAATTGAGTTCTATTCATGTACTGTACTAGGTCTAGGGATAGAATGATGAATAAGTCACAGTCCTAGCTTCAAAGAGATTAAGGTTAGTGATGGAGCACTAGACTAATACTGAAATAGTGTGAGGTTCTCTCTGTCATAATCTTTTGTTTACTCCTAGAAGGCAGGGAGTCTCTTAACATAATGATACAGCACAGTCAGTTTTTAAGAGGCAATCAAAAAATTTCAAGAATTTCTGTCATTTAGCTGTTTCATTTCAGAGGCTATGAGAGACCTAGAGCTTTATGTGTTGACTAAATGATAGAGGTCAATTTGTGAGAACGTATGAGTCCTCTTACCTCATATAAACTAATGAACTAATGATCAAGCTAGATCACTGTCTGCCTCAACTCCCTCAATAACTTCCCACTGCAACTGGAATAAACAAACTCCTTCCATGCTTGTAAGGCCCTGCATGACACATCCCTGGACACCTGTCTGAACTCCTCTTTTTATTCCTCTGATTGATATTGCTGTCACGAGAGCCTCTTTCTGCCTTAAAATATGCCCAGCTTGTTCTCATGCCAAGATACTAGTATATTTCTATGGCTTACAAATCTCTTTCCTCAGATAATTATATAGTTGCCTTCTCCTCACCATTCAGGCCTCATTTCACAATTTTTTAAACTAAATTGACACCCTCTACTTTGCTCTTTTTGGATTCCGGTTAGTCTGCCAGATTTTCTAGTTTAACTGCTTTTAGCATTTACCTGTACCTGAAATTACGTTTATAGGTTTACTGAATATCTTATAATCCTGTGGGTATTCCATATTCTTCACTTGTCTATTCCTAAAGTCTCAAGTATTCCCTGGCCTCATAATGGGGCTTCAGAAAAATATCTGCTGACTAATGTACTCATTTCAAGGATTTTCAGAAATATGACCGAAGGATGGGCAAGACAGTTTCAATGGGTATAAGTATTGGGCAAAAACAAGAAACGTGTTTTAATGTCAATATAGCTTCATCTGTATATATAGACTAAAGAAATTAATCATGTATGGGTTACATAATTCAATATAAGAGCTATACAGGGAATACATCAGAATTTGAGCAGTGAGAAATAGCCAAAAAGTAATGACATCTTAGATGAAACCTCAAAGATAAGTAGGGTATAGCTTCTGGAAGAATAAGACTTGATGGGAAAGGGTACTTCAAAAAAAATAGTATGTACAAAGCCCCAAAAGGTTTAAGATCTACCAGGGAAAAAAAATCAAAGACATTTAAAAGTGTGAAGTGGCATTATATTTGCATGATAGATAAATGGAAGAATTGAAACTGAAAGTAGGGAACTGAGTCAGAGATATGTTGAAGAAATCCAGAAGAGAGAGGATAGCATTCTTGAACATGGGTAGATCCACAGAGGAGGGATAGAATTGAAAGAATCAGGAGATTTAAGGATGTTATAGGATCAATAGAACTTGGTTGATGAGGTGTGAGAGCAAACAAAGGGAGCAATTTTATTCCAATTTTCCTTATTTGGTATTTGGATGCATGTTGGTCTCAGTCACTGACATAGAGGATCTTGGAGGAGAGGCAGATTTAAGTGTTGAGCTTAACTTCTCAGAGGAACAGCCAAGTGGAGATATCCAAAAGACTGTTGGATATGATATATATGTTTGGGTAAATACATCTATCATTTACCAGAATGTAGATAATATTTAAAGTCATGGTAATGAATGAGTTCTTACAGTTATAGAACGCAAAGGAACAAAAGAATAAAAACTCAATGGAATCCCATGAAACACCAATATATAAAAAAAGAAAATAGCTGGCTATGATGTTTACTAAGAACGATCAGAAAGACAGAAGAAAAACAAACAGTGTGGTGTCACAAAAGCCAACAAAGAAGATTTCAGAAAGAGTAACTGTTCAACAGTGCAAAGTGCTAGGGGAGAAAATAAAATTAAATCTCCAAAGTGCCCTGATATTTAGTAAAGTTGCTAGTTACAATCACAAGGAAGTTTTAATGGAGTGGAGATAAAAGTGGGTTCCAGACTACAGAAATCTGAATAGGAAATGGAAGGTAAACTATGACTATAAGGAGTGGAGTGAAAGATGGGAGAAGTATTGCATTTATGAAGAAAAGTAACTGAGACTATTTATTTAAATGCTGATGGAAAAGAGCCAGTGAGAAGCATGATTTTGAAGATATAGAAAAAAGAGATAATTGATGGAGCAAGTTTACTGAGGAAGTAAAAGGAAGGGCTATATAAGACTGAGATAGATAACTTATAAGGAGGAACATTTCTTTCTCATGAAAGAATTGTAAAAGAAAAGAATTATGTGTAGACAAATGAAATTATAAATTTGTAGAATAGGAGAGATAAATAATTAGAAGAACACAAGAAGAAGACAAATGGTATTGATAATATGAATTTATCAAGGCACCAGTCTATATAAGTCTGTTATTTCCTTCAGCAGGGTTCAACTGCTTGAATATAGAAATGAAAAGATGGTAGTTATATTGGTCAAGATTTAGGGCTTTTTTTTTTTGCAGATGGTATTCATGTGAAGGTAAGATGGCAAAATAATTAAAACTGATAAGAAATTGCGGTCATATAATCTAGAATAAACAGAAATTAAAGTAAAGAATAAAGTAAATGTTAAAGTAGAGGGGAGTTAACAGGCTGACAGAATTCCAAAGAGCTGAATATTCTGACTTATCTTACTTCTCCTTCTTTATTTTTAATTTGTTTCAATAAGGTTTTATCCCTATTCATTCATAGACATTTTTTCTGTGATTTCCATCTCGTCACATATCAATAATTCTCATTCTTCATTTTCCTTGACCCTCAGCAGCTTTTGACACATGCTAATCACTCCCTCTTTCTTGAAATTCTTTTTTTCTTTTTTTTTTTTTACTTGGGTTCCAGAACACCACACACCTTTGGAGCCACATACCTTACCAACCACTACTCCTCAGTATCACTTTTCTGCTCTATCACCTCTTTTTGAATGATAATTTTGAAAGCAGCCAGAGCTAAATCATTGAACTTCTCTTTCTTATTCCCAAGAGATATCATTGTCTTAAGGCTTTAAATACCATCTATTTTCTGATAGTTCCCAAATTTATATCTTTAGCACCAGTTTCTTTTGTTCTCACTCTCCCAACACTTAAAATCTATTTTGATGTCCAAAAACGTCTCAGACTTATGCTATGTAAAACAAATTTTAGATCCTTACCACCAACATCATTCCTCCTTCAGTTTTTCCCATTTAATAAGTGTCACATCAATTTCCAAGCTGTTCAGACTAAAAACTCAGCAGTGATCTTTGAGCCTTTTATTTTTCTCCCACATCTCTTGTCCAAACCATCATATTACATTGGGATTTCAAGCAATATGTATCAAGAATTATAATTCTTATCACCTCTACCTTTAATACCCCAGTATGAGTCATTATCTTCTCTCCCTAAGATTTTCTCAAAAACCTCTTAACTTCTCTTTCCATTTTTGGGCCCCTACTGTCTATTCTCCACCTAGCTATATGTGACCTTTTAAAAACAGAAACTTTATCACATCTATTTCCTGCTCAGAACTTTCCAAAGGCTTTCCAATACATTTAGAATAAAATTCAACCTTTTTTTTCCAGGTATTTCAAGGTTTGCAATGATTTTGACATTGAACAACTATTCACTTTATCTTCTAGTACCCTTCCTATCACTCACTCCACTCTACCACACCAATACAATTACTATCTCCTTAACTTATCCCAACTTCTAAGTCTTTACAGTTGATGTTCCCACTGTCTGACATGTTCTGCTCACAGTTTTTCACATCACATGTTCATTCACCTAATTCAAGTCTTGTGTAGAATTTCAAAAAATTTTTCTTCTTTCACTCAAAGTGGTAGATTGACTAATTGGTCTCAATTCTTTACTGTATTAATTTTATACACCTACAACTTGACATGACCTAATGGTGGGCAGAGTGTATTTCTTTGCCCCTTGATTTTGAGTCTGACCACATGACTTTGTTTGACCAAAGGCATATTAACTGACCTGACAAAAACAAAGGCTCAGAATGTGATTGCTCAGTTGGTCTTTCCTTTGTATTCTTACTTTTTGCCATAAAAAGTGCCTGTGTGTGTAGCTACTGATTTAAAGAGACTGAAAAGCATGAAAAAGTGGCCCCAACCTGAAGCATGGAGCCAAGTCTAGCTGAGCCCATCCTAGACCACCAAATTCCAACCAGCCTATACATATTTTTGTTATAAACCACTAGAACTTTGAAGTTATTTTGTTTTGTAACAACTTTGTGGCAAAGAGCTAATTATTATACATTGTTTAAAAGAGCCACATATATCCTATCGCTTTCTATCCCCTTTTTTTTTTTTTTTTGGCTAGATTTTTTGATACCACTCATGTCTACCAAAAATTTTAATACATTTTTGCATTTTTCCCTCTCTAAAATATAATATCCTTGAGGAAATAATCTATACATCTCATTTAGCATCTTCTTCCCAGTGCTAGAACATGGTGTAATGCAGAGTAGACATTCGATAGATATTTATGACTAAATAAATGATAACATAGAGGAAACTGAATACTGCAGGCTATGATGAGGTTGCAACATTATACTTTTGGAATTAATCAAATGAGTGAGTTGGTAAATTTCGAGGCTACAGTTGGTAAGCTCAATTTTGAATTTGACGTTTCCGAAGTGGAACACCTTTAGGTTTCTAGAACACATAACAAAAAATAAGTCTGAGTAAAATTTGTATTGCCTAGACAGAGGTATGTATCCCTTCTCACCGCATACCGCTGATACCCACCAAACTTCAAATAATACTCTGTAAGTATTCTTTTAGGTCTCCTTTTGCAGAGAATTGTATATAACAATTTCCAAAAGTGAATAGGCAGAAAAAAAATGTTTTCAAGTATCAAAAGCACCACAAATAGAGAACTAACATAATACTTAAGTGGGGAAAGTATTTCATAAGAAAAGGGAGCACTCGAGACTATAAAAGTGCTAAAATTATTTGAATTTGTCCATTAATGTTAACAAGCAATTTGAGTCTGAAAAAAACTTCCTCTTCTTACCTAATAACTTTTACAAAGTTACCACCTCAGAACATCTGTTTGCATAATCGTTCTTCCAGTGTTCTTGAACTAAAATGTCAATTGGCAAGTAACATTTAACATTTTAAAATGCCTTGAAACTTGGGATTTGTTAAGTATTTCTCTATTTTTCTGTGCTGTTACTATTTTCTTCTTTGAACAGTTCATTTTCCTGAGGGCTAGCTAATTAATGGTCAAGCATTGAGTACATGCTTAGCATTAGAGTGACATTAAGTCTATAAACTCTGATAATAACTCCCTAACATTTTTATACCCATGCATAAACTCATGAACTTTGGTTGCAGTTATAATGAATGTGCTCCAAGCCTTTTTTATATGCTGTGTCTCTCCACCACTTCTACCTTAAATTGTACACATGACAGCATTTGACACTTATTCATAAAGGCATAAACATTTTAAAATACAAAAATAAGTAGAAACTCATGCCAAATTCTGCAAATGTTAAGTATGGCATAATTTTCAAAACAATATTAAATACATTAATAGTCTAAAATCAATATAAATTCTTCCTAGGATTAGATGGTATAAGAGAAAGAATTTTGATATGCACATTCTTAACTTTTAGTAAAATAAAGCTTACCAAAACAACAAAAAAAACCCAAACAAAAACAAAAACAAAACACACAAAAAAAGCTACAGCGAAGGCAGTTAAAAGCAGAGTATCTTGTGCTGAAGGTTTTTCATGTGCAATGATATTTATTGCAACATTAATATTAGTTTTGGACCATATAAATGTCTAAAACTAGAAGCATTTGTAGAATTTAATCTTTAAGAACTTTTAATAATATATGTGATTTAGAAAAATGATAATTATATGAGAAAAAATTCATAAGCATATTAAGTGAAAATAAAGCATGCTTAAAACTAGTTCTATACCACCAATATTTACTAAAGAGATTACACAATCACATAGAAACAAAGGCTGATGGCAAATACATTAGATAATCAAGGATGTTTAGCTCTGTGAAGAGAACATATATGACTTTCATTCATTTCTAATATTTTCCTATATTTTACTAATTTTCTATATGAATATGATTTGCTGATATAAAAAGAAAACTAGAGGGCATTATAAAGCAAATAATTTCTTTCAATTTTAGTTTCTAAATGTTATAACTGTGCGATGAGTTTTAAACAGAATGTAATAAAAATGTATTAGAATTACTTATAAAATAGTCCAAATACATTCTATTTTTTTCAATCAGATTGAATTTCCCTTATGACATAAAACCACTAATCATTCTTAAAAATAATATCAATGTTAGCACTTCTAAATTCATCCCCTTCCCCCAAAACTGGGTGAGAATATCATTATTTGCTTTATTCATATTAAATTACACTAAACACAAAACATACCTATGACTTTCCTTAATGAGAACTAACAGACAAACCCCCAAGTTATCTTTAAGCACATTATTAAACTTTTTTGTTAAAATAGTTTAAAATGGAATGTAGAATTTTCAAGATTGCTGGCAGGGAATTATTTTTAGGAGAAAATTATTTTTAAATTCTTTTTTATAGTCCTTTTAAATTAACATTTCTTCTCCAAAATATAATTGTTTTAATCTGAGATTATTTAGATGCAAGCAACAAGAATCCCTCACAGCTTGAAAGAGCAGTGCTTATCCAAGTTGATTCCAAGCCACTTTCTGAGAGTCCAGAGCAGAAATCAGAGGCCAGCTTGAGAAGGCAGTAGAGAGGTGACATCTCATTTGCTTCCCAAAAGCCTTGGATCACAGGTTCTCTTTACCTCTTGATTCCTTCTCTGTTGTAAAGTTGATGGTATCTGTTTTTCTAAGTACTTGATAGCTCCAAAGGGCATAACATGTTTGTATACTTTAAATTTTCATGTACTCTGAGTCCCAATCTCAAATTCTTGAGCTAAAAAACTGAGTTACACAGCATGAGAAAGGTGGCCCAGGGACACACTCCTGTGCAAACATAGTTCAATAGTTCAACCAAACAGGTGGTGCTTGCAGATATATATGCAGAATATTTTTATCATATTTGCTATGAAATGATGACCAGTAGGCAAAAGCAGATATGATAAATGTATGTATGTGTTGTATGATATATATGTATATATATTTACACAATTAATTATTGACAAAAATAAACCCAACTCTTATATAATACTTATATCCCTTATATGCAAACAAAAGCACCAATATGCACCATTAAACTTTATAATCGAAAAAAATAAAATTATTTTCCTAAGTTTTTACTCTATAATTGAACTTGCAAATATTTCAAAGTTAAAAAATAAGTTAAAGTACGGCTCTGGAGTTATACTGCCAGAGTTTGAATTATGATTCTATCATTAATTAGCTGCATAAACTTTCAAGAAGCTACTAATCTCTCTGCCCCTCAATTTTCTCATATGCTAAATGAAGGTAACAACAGTCATGGAATTATCCGAAGAACAACCAAGTTACTATATGAAATACTTAGACACTGGCTTCCAGCAATAGGAATTTATTACATTTTAATTTTTAAAATTTTGCTGTATACTTTGTTTTCAGATGAATGAAGTTCCAACTTTTTGTAGCCATGGACTACTAAAATACCCATTGTCAGTGGCTATGAAGTTGATTTCCTGGAAGAGGTTTAACAAAATAAATTCTGCAATTATCCTGTCTCAATACAGCTATTAATTATAAAGCAAATATATTTGTAGAACTTTGTTGCACAAATATAACTAAGTCATTAAGTGCTTTATTGATTTATAATTTTTGACTATAAAATACATACTAATTTTAGATAATTTGGCAAAAAAGCTAATATATTATTAAGTAGCAAAGATCACTGATAATTTCATTCTTCAGAGAGAATAACTTACATCTTCCCTTTGTGTTTTATCTATATATATTTACAATTTAGTTGAGATTATTTGTACATATAATTTTATCTGCTTTTTCATTCAATGTCAAATAATAATTTAATAAAATATAATGATAATTGATATAATCACTTTATAATCATATTTTCATGGTTTATAAACAATTCAATTTATGAATGTTTAGCATCTAGATACTTTCTAGGCTTCCATAGCCACTTTGAGTAATGAAAGTAATGAAAATATTTATATACTTTAAATCAGGGGTCCCCAACCCCTGGGCCATGGACTGGTATCAGTTTGTGGCCTGGTAGGAACAGGGCCACACATCAGGGGGTGAGCGGCAAGCTAGTGAGCAAAACTTCCTCTGTATTTGCAGCAACTCCCCAGTGCTAGCATCACAGCCTCAGCTCTACCTTCATATCATCAGGCATCAGACTCTCATAGGAGCACCAGTCCCTGGTGCCAAAAGGATTAGAGACCTCTGCTTTCAAGTTACTTATTCAACACCTAATCTGGAGAGCCTAAAAGAGCAATTTATGCTACATGATTCAGCTTGTTCACATTCTTAGAGGTTCATCAAGGACATTTGCACACAATATCCCTCACTTCCTATGTGCTACCTGATAATCTATGCAATTATCACACATATTTTGTACTCAGAACACTGATTATCTCCAATAAAATCTTGCACTTGTATAATTTTACACATATTTAATAAATCACATGATATTCCTGTGTGAGGGGAGAATTGATTAGAAGAGTAAAAATCTTCATGTTAAAGTCTTCACTGGCATGCTTGTCTATTTGTATTAGTTTTCTGTTGTTGCTATAACAAATTAGCACAAACTTGGTGGCTTAAAACACAAAAATGAATTAACAGTTCTGAGGGACAAAAGTCTAAAATTGGTTCTATGAGGCTAAAGTCAAAATGGTAAAACTCATTCATTCTGGACAGTTGGAGGAGAATCTATTTTCTTGACTTTTTCAGCTTCTAGTGGCTGTCGGTGTTCCTTGACTCCTGGCCCTTCCTCCATCCCCAAAGTGCATCATTTTAATCTCTGTTTCTTCCATCACATGTCTTCTTCTCTGACTCTGTCTCTATCTCATCCCTCTTACAAAAACCTTTTTCATTAGATTGATTTACCTGCATGTTCCAGGATAATTCCCCATATCAAAATCCTTAATTTAATTACATCTGCAAAATCCCTTTGCCACAAAGGCAATGTTTATAGGTTCCAATGATTAAGAAGTAGACATATTTGGGGGCCTTTATTTAACCTACCATATACATTTAGTGACTTATACTCAAAGCTAAGCCTTGCAGTACATTTACACTCTCTTTATGATATTATTATATTGATTCCATTTTGGTAATATCCATATTTTTACCTCAGCTATTCTTTTTGTACTATCAAATGCAAATTTTTAATTAATATACCACACCCAACAACTCTTAAAAAAAAAAGACTCTAACATACAATATCTAACTACTTCTCTGTTTTGGAACACATAAAGTTATTTCCAAAATTCTAATCAAATAATGCTGTAATGACTATCTTTGGGCAAAAAGCATCTTCATTTTAAATTATTATCTTAGGAGAGATTCCCAGAAGTAGAATTATTAAGTCAAAAAATATAAATATTTTATTACTCTTAAGAGCTACTATTTTCTTAAATGATATTCCCATCAGTAGTCTGAATATCCTAAGATTTCCTTCCTGGAGCAAGTCTTTCCATCTGAATCTGGTAAGCAGGAAAAGGGGAGTGTCAAAGGTTCTCTCTGAGTCTTTTGTTTCTTAACCACCAGCTTAAAATCAATATCTCAAAAGGCTGTTTTAGGGTGGCAAAACTTTGGTCCACTTAAAGCTCTAAGGGAGAGTCTCTGTTCCTTGCCTCTTTTAGCTTCTGGTGGAAGTCCATATTCCTTGGCCTATGGTTTATCACTACAATTACATATAACTTTCTCCTATATGTGTATCAACTCTCCCTCTGTCTCGCTTTTTTGATATGTGTGATGCATCTAGGCCTTACTCAGATAATCCATGATAATCTCATCTCAAAATCCTTAAATTAATTACATCTGCAAAAGCATATGTTACTATATAAGAGCCAGAGACTAGGATCTGATATCTGTGGGGATCACCTTTCAGCCCACTACAACAGTATCCCAAAGGGTCTTTCAATAGATGTAAAGCTCCAATTACTTTTTGTGTCAAGGAAGAAAGAATCCAGCAAAGATTCTCTAAGGATCATATGTTTTGGTGAGTAGGTAAACACTATGGGTGCTATACTGAGAAAGAGTGACAGAGCAATGAAGAGAGACAGAGAGACGGTTTTGTTTTATCTTGAACTATTTATAGCTCATAAAACTTGCTGTTTCCTAGTGTTAGAGTAGTGAGAGCAATGGTTCTTATGTCTTTGATTAAATTTAATTTTAATCTCTAGCTCTAGAAACCCTTTCCTATATATTTCTATCCCTCAGAGACCTAGCCTTTCCCCCAAATAATCTGCAACCCCCCAGGCAGAAGACAGTAGCCCAAATTTAATAAATGGTCAAAAGATCTAGACCTCTGGCAAGCTAAAGATAACATCTTGGCCTTTGTTTCAGCTCCTGAGCCCTAAGGTAAAATGACCCCCTGAATACTCTTCTGTGAGGCCAGACAGAAGGATGCCAGAACAGACCTCAAAACTGTCCTCTAGACCTAAAAAAAATGATTTATTACCCTTACCTTACCTCTGATCAATCAGCTCCCAGCATGACCTCGAACTCTCTAACCCATAATGTCTTGTGATTTTGCCCTATATAATATGTAACCTACACACACCATTGGGGAGTCCAGTCTCAATCATTAGCTTTTTATGAAATGTTTGTTTCAGAAAAGAGAATATTCCAATGTGAAATAATGTCCTCAACAGCCAACTCTGGGAATTATAATCTTCTGATGACAATACTTTTAAAAAATACTGGGAAAATTTATCATTGTTGTAGTTATGGGTATTAATCATTCATTTTCATTAATCATTCATTCAAAAAAAACAAATTTTATTATTTTTAAAATACATTTTATGCTTAAAAATAATAGGAAACTATTTTCTTCTCAGTAGTAAATTACTTTATATCATAAAATAATTTTTTTATTAAGTTTATTGGGGTAACATTGGTTAATACAATTACATAATTTTCAGGTATACATTATAATTTGACATCTGTATATTCTATTGTGTGTTTCCCACCCAAAGTCCAGTTTCCTTCAGCTACCATATATTTGATCCCCTTTACCCATTTCACCCCCTCTATAAAATAAAATTTCAAAACTAGTTTTCTGTTTCTACAATATCATAGTTTTTATTTTATTATTTTAAAAAGCATATCAAATAAAATTTATCCTTAATGCAAATATATGTAATACTCTCCATATATGTAACTCATAGAAATATAGTGGTTTTTAGTATTAAAAAAAAAAAAAAACAAGTACCTCTGTATAAACAGTCTATCCTTTGGGTATCTTTGTAGCTCATAGTAGTTACAAAAGAGCTTGTTAAGTTCTCTCAGGACCATTTTCAAACACTTCAGTGGTTTTTTTCTACAAAAGAAGTGTCAAAAAAGGAAAAATTATGACATTTTTAAACACATAATAACCTGTGTCTGAGATATTAAGACTGTGATATACTGACAAAGGCAGGGCAACTTGAGAAAGTGGGTATTTCTCTCCCATCTTTCACCCTTTCTTCCGGAAGAATTGGAAATGTTTCTAAGAATGAGGTGGGAAAATTGCTGGAGTATATGTGATGAAATACTTGAGCAAGGGAAAAAATTTTTCTGAGCAGTTTCACACTTAAAATGTTCTTGAGGATGCATTAGACTTGGGTCTTTATTTCTGCCAAATTCTCCAATATCCATGCATACTATTAATCTTAATAAAATAATAAACCAATCATAGGTCTCTTGATACAGCTCTGGCAATTAATATTCACATTCACCTTAGAGATATTTTTCTCCACAACAGGCAGCCATTTGTTGATATTTCTATTGAGAGATTTGCAATTATAGACAATTGGTATCTAAATGAAATGTGACAGCTAGAAGAAAAACTACTGTTTTAACATTTTCTTTCATATGCCAAATCTTTTCATTACTTAATTTTCAGTAACACATTTAATGGCATTTTTTATTATGAAAAAAGTCACACAGTCCAGAAATCCATGGTCTTTTGACATACCATACATTTTGACATAAATCAAAAAAATCTATTAAATTTTTAATTCACACCATATCATAGGTCTCTTTTTTCATTGTTTATTATTATTTTTATTATTGGACATCTACAATATATAAGATTTCTTCAAAATATTTGAAAACTCTCTGACCTTTTTAAAACATATTTGATGGTTATTTGTTTTGTAAAGATTGAGAAAAGTTTATTTACTACAGTTTCCTGAAGATGAGAGGGAATGTGGACATGTGAAAAATCCTCCTGGTTGCAAGGTTGTCTCCAGGCAAAATCAATTGCAATGCACAAACGTGACTAGAAATTCTAGCATTATGTCTAGCAAGGAGGGTTCCATATCAGGAGTGGGGCTTTTAGATGGTTATAAAACTGTCTAAACTGTTGAGGAGATGTGCCACAACAGATAGAGGAAGCAAAGTTAGAGTTAACTAGAGGAAGAAAATTGCACACTTTGTAAGATAGTCTATCTGTGACTACTTCTTGCAAATATTCACTGAAAATACAAAAATCACAGTGTACTTGAGATAGAATTTCTGGCAAGTCAATAGAGGCAAATCTAGTTAGTCTATTTGAACTCAGGAATAGAGATACCTAGGAAGGTGAGAAAGTTAGATAAAATTGGGAGATTTAAGTAAGCCACAGTATAGCCATGTGCAAGCACAAAATACATTTGGCCTAGGGGCCAGCAAGTGCTGAATTCAGTAAGAAGTCTTATGCCCTGGGTCAGAGCTGTGTCCATCTGGTATAAAAAAGGACCCATTGGTCCTCAGGCTTACATTTGGTGGCCCATCTAGGATTTTTTAAATAATTACTAGAATTAGAAACTTAAATCACCACCCCTGCACTACATCAAGTTTACCTTCCCCTTGGTTGAATGCATAATCCTTGGGATGTCATCTAGTAGTCAAGAAAGTCGTTGAAACTACTGAGAGTAGAATCATAGCCTTTGGCAGGAAATGAACTATTTTATGTTAAGTAGTCCAGAGAAATACGGAAGTTTACTATATGATTTACTAGAGTGAGTAAATCAGTTGGAAAATTTTAGACAGAAAGTTGGATTTCAACCCATCCTCGATGACATAAACTTCCTTAAGTAATTGAAGTCTTTACTCTAAGGGACAAATTAATTCATTTGGCAGACATTTTGGACTCCTGAAGAATCCCATCTTAAATGTTGACTGGTACAGTCACTATGTAAAACAGCATGAAGTTTCTTCAAAAATTTAAAGCTAGACCTATCATATGATCCAAAGGAAATGAAAACACAATCTCAAAGAGATATCTGTATCCCCATGATCACTGCAACATTATTTACAATAGCCAAGATGTGGAAACAACCTAAGTATCCATCAGTGGATGAATGAATAAAGAAAATATGGTACATACATACAATAGAATATTGTTCAGCCATTAAAAAAAAAGAAAGAAAATCCTGCTTTTTGCAATAATATACAATGACTTTGAGGGCATTTAGCTAAGTGAAATAAGTCAGACAAAGACAAATACTGTATGTTCCTAGTTATACGCAGAATCTATAAAAGGTTGAATTCATAAAACAAGAGACTAGAATGGTAGTTATCAGGGTCTGGGGTTTTTGGGAAATTGAGTAGATAGTAGTCAAAGGCTACACATTCCCAGCTACAAGATAAGTGAGTTCTGAAGATCTAATGTACAGCATGTGTACTATAATTTAAAATTTTGAATTGTATACTTAAAAGTTTTAAGAGAGTAGATCTTAAATGTTATCACCACATGCAAAATAAAAGGTAACTATGTGAAAGGATGGAGGTGCTAACTAACCTTATTGTGATAATAATTTTGCAATATATATGTGCATCAAATGATTACATTGTATGCCCTAAATTTACATATATTATGTGTCAATAATACTTCAATAAAGCTGGGAGGTAAAAAAAAAAAAGTACTTAACAAAATATAAATGACAAGTAAGAAAAAATAAAAAGATTCCTATCCCACTTCACTTAATAAAACAGTAGTCCCTTGAAGCTGAAGAGCTAAAATGCAACTGGCTGAGAACAATTTCTCAGAGGTGAAAACTCAGAAATCCTAGCAATGAATCCAGTGAAGGGACAGAAAAATTTAGAATTTAGAGTCATAGTTGTAACAAACTCTTAAAATATTACAGGTGTAGTAGCCCTTCGAAATAGAGAGAAAAAAATTATGACTGTCAACGGACAACTCTGTGAATGTATTAAAAGCCAATGAATTGTACATATTGTATAGAATGTGAAAAACAATGACAATAACAGAAAGCTGCAGAATCTGGCAGCAGTATGTATAGTTGCAAAACTTAAACCATAAACAAGCAACCCTCAAATAAGATCCAATGTAGCAATGTTGAAAAATTAAGGCCAATCAGAAAAGATGTTGCTATAAAGAAATATATAGTAAAAAATTACTGTAGAAACTCAGACTCATGAAAAATAATAATACTTATGTAATACTTCTTATGTGCCAGACTCTGTTCTAACTTCTTTACATGTAAGAAAGTATTTAATCTTCACAGCAATGCTAGGAGGTAGGTACCATCATTATTTCAATTTGTTGATAAGAGAACTAAGGCACAGAAAGGTATGATATTTGCTCAAGAATATAAAGCTAGAATGTAGAATAGCCAAGACTTGTGCTCCTGCAGCCAGGTTCTAGAATCTTACCTTAACAACTCTGCATATTATTTAAAGTAACACTAGGCACTATATAATCAAAACTCAAAAGTTTAGTAGCTTGACAAAATAGAAATTTATTTCTCAGTTATATAAAATTCAATATGGATTTTCCTGTTTCAAGGCACCTTTCCTTCAAACACTTGTTTAGAGACCTATGTTTCTATCTTATAGTTCTGTAATCTTCAACATGTGAATTTCAAGGTGGCTATGCTCACCTGCATCAAGCCAGAGATTTTAAAGAACATGGAGGTGGCAAATAGCAGGTTTTTATGGACCAGTCCTGAAGTGACATCACTTCCATTCATATTTTATTGGTTGCAACTCAGTCACATAAATATATTTCATTGCAATGGAGACTGGAAAGTGTGACCTCGTTGTGTGCCCAGGGGAACAGGTAATGGTCAGGAAGTCAGTCTGCAGTCTCTGTCATTATGCTGTACTTCCACTTGGGACTAAATATGTATCTTGGAATAGACCTCTTCTCTGAGATCTACTTCCTTTGTTCCAAAATTAAGATCATGTAATATGGCAGAAGCCATAGTTATAAGTTTTCTGGACTCAAAAGAACCAGGGCAGGCTCTGCATCACATTCACTTAGCAGAAAGCAGATAAGACATCCATCTAATTATGTTCCTTCCCAGTGTGAGACTCAGACACAGGGGCTGGAGCTTTGAGTCAAATGGTGGCAGAAGTGTGGACTCAAGCTAAGAATTCAGCCTGCCATTCAGATCATTAAAATCTACTGATAAGTTTGATATAACAAAAAGTGCACATTCTCCAGTATCCTGGACTTCTCGGTAAGATTTACTGATAGAGGAACCCACTCTTTGACCAGCCAAGAGTGGAAATCCCCATAGACTAGGCATGAATCCTCCCCAAACATAAGCAACCAGGAAGCATTTTCTCCCAGGTTGCAACTCAGAGAAAAATCTTAGCACAGCCACTAGGGAGATGAGTCATAGAAATGTCAAGTAAATGCCATGCTTTTTCTATGCCTCAGATAAAAATTGGTGCAACAAGACTTGCTAGGGAAATGGTGCTTTTATTTTTCACTCAGAGAGAGATGTTCAAAAATGTATTCCCCCAAATTCTTGAGTGTCTGAAGAAGGCACAATACCTGAACATCAGGGAGGTTAACAAAACAGAAGAATTGAAGTGTGGAAGACCACTGAGAATGAGGGATCCCAGGGTTACCAACGATTCTGGTTTGCTCCCAGAACCTGGGATTTTCAGCTTTAAAACTAGGGTAGTTCTGGGCAAATCAGAGTAAGTTGGTCATCTTAGATTCATTTCCAAGAAACTAAAAGTGGGTTTGATGGTACTTTACATTGTAACCATTATTATCAGAATTAGATTCCTGATGAAAGCAAAAGAAAAGTCGGAGTTTTTCATCTTAGATGGTGGAAAATGGATATAGGTGACTTGTGTAGGCATAGAAATAGAGTCAGAAGGTTTGGTCATGGACATAGTTGTGAAACTGATAATTCTCAACCTCTGAAGGCCAGAAAAGTCTCTATAATACCTTCACTGAAAGTTTTTCTTTTATAGGTTCCTTCTGTTTCTATTTGTCACCAAAATATGTGTGTGTGTGTGTGTGTGTGTGTGTGTGTGTGTGTGTGTGTGTAAAACATTTACGCAGTTTCAGAGCAGTTATAACTCATATTACTTTTAGCAATCATAACTTCCCAGTTTCTTATATTCCATTTCTTTTCATAATAAGCTGTCAAAAATCAAGAAGTAAATTTATATATAATAAATGAAAGTGAAATGACTATAAGAAATGAGAAGTGAAGTAAAATTTCAAACAGTCCATATCCTGCCTCTTTATTTTAGGATAATTTTTTTTATTCATTTGAAACAAAGTTAAAATGATTGGTAAACCTTTAGGATTACAAAAACAATTAGCCTACCTTTGGGAAAATACAACATCCACCTCCTTAGTCATTAGTAGGTTTCCTTTATGGCCCTCAAATTAATGAATTTTGATTTTAATAGGTTACATCAAGCCTCACTCTAAGGATTTATTGAGCATTTAAATGTGACATGTGCACATGTTTTTAAATAAAATCATATCTAAATTTTTTAAATATATCATATTACAATTCATTTATCCCCAAATTTTCAAAAAAGTTTTATTTTGTTACAATTTAGAGATTTTCTTCCTTTAAATATACAGAGAACACGATCCTTTTTAATGCAAACAATAACTTACACCCTGTCTCAACCACACTGAAAGTGTAAAACCTCACTGCTGTTTGAGCACCGGAAAGAGAGCTTCAGGGACAAGTGGGGCAGAAGCAGAGGTGTGATCACCTCTGACCTCAAGGAGTCAGCAAGCAGGTAGGTGGCTCCTAGAAGAATTCTTTCTAGTCTAAGACAGCCACGCAGGAAGAGCCCCGGGAAAGTCAGGTCTTTGGGAGATAAAAATGGCCTTTCCCCTCACACCATCCCCTGCCTGGTGCCATCCTCAGCACAGTCTCAAATGTGACTTAGGTTTCTGGCGTACATGGCTCAATCTGTCCTTTCACCTAAGCACAAATGAGTGCCTTGAACATGCCATGCAACAGGAATGAAGGCAGCTCTCCACTGTCTGCGGAGTGAGTGCCGTGACTGTCTCCAGCAAGTCGGGCCCCAAGAGACAAGTCAAAGGCTTTGTTTTTTGGTCTTCTTCCCGTGTCCGATGGCACACCATGTCCATTACATACAAGGATTGTGGAGCTAAGGAACTTGGTCTCAGGAACTCACTCAAGTTCCTGGAGCTCCCTCCTCTTGGAAAAGCAATGGCTGGCTGAGCAGAGAACTCAGTGGCTGAGAGCCGACATTTTCTCGGCTACTGTTCACTACTTCTTTTTCTAGTAGACACCCCCAAAGCCATGTGTTCCCACAGGACGGGGCGGGAGGGGGAGCAAATGGAGATGACTTTCAATTACAAATGCTGCAGTTTGTTTTCAAGTTTCGGGGCTCAGGCCGGAACACCTGTGGCCCAAGAGAAGGTCACCCTCTACTATCCTCCCATCCCCCACCCCCCAGAAGCCTAGGCAAAGGGACGGGCAAAGGGATACTCCCCTGGGCCCTCTAGCCAGCACGCTGCTCCTATGATGTCACCTACTGTCCACCTTGGCACAGATACACTTCCTGCTAGAGGAATCTTACCCGGCAGCATCCTTCCTGTATTAAACAGGAAGAAAGACCAAGGTGGCAGCAGGGTACAGAGCACACAGAAATAATATCACACAGTTCTCTCAGCATTCCCCTTCAAAATGTCAAGTCAACGGAAGACAAGAACGACTTGACAGAATGCTATGATACCTGTTGCGCAACACACAGGCAATAATTCAGGACAAATCCTTAAGCCACGCCTCCTAACCGTAGACCACCTCAAAATTCATTTTGATAACATCAGCATTTTACTGATATGTAATTCTCCTCTCTCAAAGTTTTCAACAGATTACCATACAACAGAATGCCAACATTTCGAGGTTTTATCAGTATTTGAAACTATATTAAGTACTAGAAAATATGCATCATGTCTGTTGTTTTCAAGATCTAAATCTTTTCATTAGTTTTCACCTTGAATAACGTAAATTCTATTTTACCAAGTATAATTATACAAAACTGTGACCTCAATGTCCCTGTGATTGCACGGTATAAAAAATTCTGGATTATTAATTACCAATAAGTTATTTTAAAGATTCATGTAAGATTTTATGTGAACAACAAATACATTTTTAGAGTCCTTTCTAGAGCAGTTAAGGTTTGATAGCTAAAAGTTTTCCATCTTTAGCTACTCTAGGAAAAGGAGTTCTCATATGTCGTATGTTTATTAGTTTCTGGATATAATACTTAATTTGCAGATCTATCAGCATAATTCACTCTGACCCAGGAAGAATCATACCCTATGTGCATTCACTTTATAAATGCCTAGTAGAGAAATCAAACCATATCTGATTAACAATTAATCCGCCTTTCAAGCCATATAAAGCTGCTAAATTTAAGAATCACAGATGTAAGAACCATCAAAGGAAACAAAGACTTACATTCAAGAATATTTTTTACAAAAAAAATTAATGCAGTATTTGGAAGTGGGGAAAAAACTCATAGACCTGCCAAAACATATCAAATGACTAAGAGCAATAAATTAATTTTCATGTTAAAAAGTTTGTGATAACCATGCTAAACAAAAGCTTCACAGCAAAAAGTTTTCTAAAAGAAAGGATTTATTGAACCAAATACTAGCCAGATAAGAACCGGGTCTTGGGACATGAAGTCTAAACCACCAGCAGCAGGGCTAGATGGGCCAGATAGTATGTCTGCTGTCCTGGAGTTGACAGGCTTTTTTACACTTTATGTCTTGGGGAAAAAAGATTTAAGTTATTTTGAAAGAATTTACTTTGTCTTCAGGTGAAGAAAGTGGGAAAAGGTGAATGGGGGTCAGTTCTAGGATTAGTGCACAGTCTGTTCTGAAAAAAATATTTACTACTTTTGATTGGTGGTAGACAATAGTCCTGAAAGTTCATGCATATGCAGGATGTGGTGGCATCTGGTAATCCTAAAGAAGTTGATTCAAAGTTCCAGCATATATTCAGGAGCTATCTGTGGTTAGTCAGCCCACAGTTATTAACTGGTAAAATACTCTTGTCTCTTTTTCTCACTGTCCAGTCCACTGTAATTTAATTTAAGATAGCTCAGAATTTTTCTATTGCCACCCAAAACATCCGGGTACTATGAGACACCATTTAGGAGAAAAATATACATATATCCATTATGCAAAATGCATATTGAATATACATCTCTAATTATATCTGAAAGATAAATAATAACAACTTGAGATGCTCAGAAGTTCAGGAGTCAAATCTCCTGTTCATGATGTGATTGGAGCGCTTCCCCATGTTATAATCATATTCCTATAATTCTGTTGTTTTCGTAAAGGTCAATAACAAACTGAAATGAGCTGCATTACCAGAGGACCTTCAGAAACTTTACTTAGCACCACTAGATTAAAGTCTTTTGAAAATGAATGGAGAGTTACTAGGCTTACTGTTTACTGATAAGAAAAGAGGATTGCCATTTCATTTTCTCTATTTACATTTTTCTTAACGTGTTCTTGAAATACTCACAGCTGAGAATGTGTTGCTTTCAAATTCAAATAACAGATGAACCATATTTTCCTCATCCAATATTTATTTTATTTCTTTATTGACTCCTTTTTCTAAATAACAGGTCACATTAGTATCTTTTTCTGTTACACAAAAGAAAAGCGTCCAAGTGTCAGAAATTTACTGCCATAACCCCAGTGATCAGAAAACAGAGCCCTGGTAACTAACAGGAGTTTTACACCTGCCTCTAATTTAATCACCTACTGTGACTGTTGCTCAACACCAAAATAACTCAAGTAGTCTTCATCTGCCGAAAAAAAAAAAAGGAAGGAACTTTTTAAAAGGAAGCTTACTAAGAGAATTTCAACTGCTCTGACAGATCTCTAAGAAAAAAATAACTTAAAAGCTATTTTTCAAGTGATTAACATTGATTAATTCACAACTAAAAAGATCATTTGCATAATTTTAGAATATATAATTAACTCTGTGATTTGTCTGAACACTTCAGACATAAAGAGTTTAGTTTTTCGAGGTTTTCTCCCTCTGAATCAATTTACTATTTATACCCATACTTAATGTAGCTGAATAGAGGTGATAGTAGTCTGAATAACGTTGAGTAGAGGGAGTCTAGAGAATGTGGAGGTTAGATCATGGGTTTTGGGGTCACAGATCTGAGTCCCAATGTTGACTCTACCACCTACTATTTGGCTTATAATTACATCAATAATCAGTTCCTGGTATAATTATTGTCATGATAATGACTATCACTGTTTTTATCATTGCCATTATATAGATTTCAAGGTCAAGATAAATTCATAGAACACTTAGTATTTTACTCAGTCTCACAAATGGTAGACTATAGAAGCAGTGAGAGGTGATATGTACAAGGCAACTAGAGAGACTATTTCTCCACTGTCTTCTCATTTTTTAAAAGAATGTATCTATGGATAACAGTGATAAAAACTCATGTTTTGCACTTCATATTTGACCAAGGCTTTTATATACATATCTCTCTTTAAGTTAGTATATAGCAAGGCAAGCCATACAGATAATGCTGGATAAACAAAGAATCAACAGAAGGTACATGTTGCTGGTAAACAAGAAGCAAAGAAGGGATGGAGTAGCTGGAAAATTGCCACTTCAGCACAAATAAACTTCATGAATATTATAATAAGTAGCAATAGTAAGTAAGTGCTTACAATAATATCTAACGTTAATTGAGTGCCTAGTTGAGGCAGATCCAGGTTTAGTGAGGTTGAAAATTGACACGATTTGTGAGGTCATGTATAAGAAAATGTACACAAAAGTATAAACACAGGCTTAGGAACAGAGTTTTAAAAGGTATCTATGCAATTGAATGGCCTTGAAATTCTATTAGCTTCTTGGTAAATCCATTTTTGATGCTGACTGTGGGCTCAGCTCTGTCCTAAGCCAACAAAGGTGCTAGATCAAGTAATATGAACTCACATAGCCTCAGTCTATATCCCGGCTCTGCTCTATGAGGTATATCAATACAGGCAAGATTCTTTCTTTCTTTTCTTTTCCTCTTTAAGCCTAATTTCCTTGTATCACAGTGATGTCCAGGTAACTATGCTGTTGTGAGGCTGAAAATAGCATATACATATCTGGTAAGTGCTAAGTAAATTTTGTCATTGTGACTATTATTATTAATAGTTTTTAACACTTTACTTTTAGGCAGGGGAAATTATGAAATTTGACCATCCATATAGAGAATAAGTAAAAGCAGGTGCCATTCTAAATTTGTCTAACTGTAAAGTCCATGCCCCTAATCATGCCACAATATTTTACTCTCTTCAGAACTCAGAGTGGAAGTGGCTCTTCTAAAAATATCTAAAATTTTGAAGAGAAATAAGAATGTATGGGTATTTAGCACTCTTCAGTTGTTAATGAGTAAATAGTTTTGAAGGAGAACTAAACCCTAGAGAAGATATTACTAATTTGCATTCTCAGTTCATGAACAAAGACCAGTTCCAAATACCAAGAAAATATGTGCATAGACATGCTTAATGAAAACTCAGATATTGCAGTGCTACTGAGGAGGTTTTCTTGAATCTCTATGTATTCATTCGTTTCACTGAGGTCTAAAGTGTTTCTTTTTCAACATTTTACAATAAGGAATCACTTCAGTCCTAAAAAAGTTTTCTTAGAAAACTGGCATAAATATATTTTTAAATGAAAAAAATAGTAAAACTCTAAGATCTCTCCAGCTTAGGAATGATGCAAAATAAGTGTGAGAATGTATACAGCAGTTTATAAAGAAAAACGCCTTACCCAGGCCAAATCCAGTATAGAATTTTGCATTCTCAGGCTTTAAGTATTATCAAACGGGCCAAAAATAAGAAAGGTATGTACTTGTAAAATTTATGACAACTATTAGAAGGGAAAGAATGACATTCTTAAAATATGGAGGGTTGCAGGAAGCTTGTGATACTTGTAACAAAGAGCCTGAAGCTTACTTTGAAATCTATAGGCTCAGAACCACACATTTTATGTAACTTGTTTCTCTATACAAGCTAATCTTATTTCTGGGATGAGATCTTAATTTTGGATACATGGACTGCTTACATAAAATTATAGAAATATTGATCAATAAAAGAACCACTCATAAGTCTAAAGAAAATCCAGCATGATGCCTATTTCCACCTGACCTAGGGAAGTCATCCAGAAAGGCAGACAACAGATTGGACTGTCTGGGTTCAAATCTGAGCCCACACACCTCAGTACCCTTTCCCCTCTTACTAGTTAAATGAAGTAATGAAGTTATTTGATGTCTCTCTGTACCTTGGTTTTCTAAAATGCAGTTCATAATAAATCAACCTCATTAGGTTGTTCTAAGGTTTAAATCAGTTAATTCATGTAAATTCTTAGAACAGTATTCTGGCATGTGGGGTGAGCACTCAATACCTATAAGACAAAGTGTCTATCTTGCTACTTTAAATATGTTTTTTCTTCCATTCACTGCCCTAAAATAAACAAATGAAAAGAAGTTACAGGATCAATTCTCCAGGTTGATTCTCTGCTTATCCTCTTTCTGCAGCTCCTTACTAATCTTACTTCTTGGTTTTAAGGGTCTGTATCCCACTTTCATATTCTTTGATAGCACATTTAGCTCTAGGTCTTAGTTTCCAACAACTCTAGAGGTACACTTTTATCTAGTCTTGTTTTTTCCAAAGTTCCTTATGAAAATCTGATAGCACAAACCTCAAGGTGATGTCCAAGATGTTCTAGCTCTTAACAAGTCTCTATCAATTGTATACTATCTCCAACCAGAAGAAGTTCAGTATCTTTTCTATTAAAAAAAGCAATCCTAGGACTATCAAGGCCTCTTATTGCAAAAACTAAACTTAAGTGTATCTGAGGAAAAGAAAAAATATTCCTTCCCCAAACACAGATCATATTAGAGGAGAGGAAAATCTCCTTAGATATATACAGTGCAAAATATTTTGAGCTCTGCAATTATGAATAATGACCCCTCTAAAGCATATTACCTTTTAACAAAGAGAACATGGAACACAAATCTAAAATATATAAAGGATTAGTACAAAAAATATTCCAACGAAAAAATAAGCTTGAAGAATTTATGTTCTTGGTTTCAAGATTTAATATAAAGCTACCATAATCAAGACAATTTTCTATTGGTAAAGATAGGTGTATGGATCGACTGAACAGAATAGAGAGTACAGAAATGGACATGCACATATGTCATCAGTTCCATTATAGCAAACATTTCAAGGCAATTCAGTGGGGGGGGGCAGTGGGGAGAAATGTCTTTCTAACAAATGGTGTTTGAGCAACTGGATGTCTGTATAGGAAAAGTAAAAGAACTTCAGATCAACATAAAATAATACTTAGAATTTAAAAAATTTCTAGGAGAAAAGCATTGTGACCTTGGAATAGGACAAAATTTCTTAGAACAAAAAAGGCTTGAGCCATGAAATAAAAAAAAATGTATATGTATTAAATTTTATCAAAATTAAAAACTCGGGCTCTTCAAAAGATGCCATTAAGAAACAACAACAATAAATACTGCCAAAAGTGTTTATGACATATATATCTCACAAATTAATTATGTGTAAAATATATTTTAAAAAACTCATAACTCAATAATTTAAAAATAAATAGTAGGTAAAAGATTCAAAAATAGAATTTAAAGCAGAAAATACACAATAAGCACATAAAAAGTCTTCATGATAATTAGTCCCAGAAATTCAAATTAAAATCACAATGAAATATCACTACACTAACATTAGGAAGGTCAAAAGTAAAAGAACTGATCATATCAAGTACTGGCAAAAATATGAAGCAATTGAAACTCTCATGCACTTCTGGTAAGAATGTCAAATAGCTTAGGCGCTTTGGAAAACAGTTTGTCAGTTTACTGAAAAGTTAAAAAATAAACATACTCTATAAATATAAGTTCATATAAAGACTTGTGCATCATAGTTCATAGCAGCTTTATTTGAAATCTTCTAAAAATAGAAATGACTCAAATGTCCATCAGTAGGTAAATGGATTAACGAATTGTAGTATATACATTCAATGCAACACTACTTAGAAAAAAAAACCTTGATAAGTGCAACAATTTGGATGAATCTCAATATTGTGCTGAATAAAAGAAGCTAGAACAAAAAGAGTATATATTGCATGATTAAATTTACATAAGACATTAGAAAATGTAAACTGTCTATAGTAATAGAAATCAGATCAGGGGTTGGAAGTAGAGAATAGTTTCATGAGGTGACAAAAAATGTTCATTTATTGATTGTGATAATGAATTCATGGATGCATCTACTTGTCAAAACTAATGAAATTATACACTTAAAATATGTGCAGTAAATCACATGAAAATTCTACCATATAATTCATATTATATGACAATGTTTGGATAATTCTACACTATCTACCTGAAAACTTGTGAAAATTTTAAAAATGTGTTTAGGAAAAGTTGGCCTGTGTTTTATTACCTTTTCCTGAAAATGAATTAGAAATTAAGACTAAAACCACTAGAATTTGTAGCTCATGTATCTGCAGCAGAAAGTCTAACAGAGGTTTTCCCCTTTCTTCTCCAATGCAATAAACAAACAAACAAACACGCAAATAAAAGGTCTTTTAAAGAAGTTGGTTAGGAACAGAATTGAGACAATGATGTGATTTAAGGTAGCTTTTTTTCTGAAGAGAAGGCTGGGACAAATTTGTTGGGAGAAGACCTGAAAAAAAAAATGAGCAGGAATCCAAAAGTGATTTGGGTAAAGAGGGTAAGAATAAATGTAGTATTTTAATAATTTGGCCCCAACCCTAAAAATCTATCTAAATTCAGTCTATGGCCCGAAAATTGCTAGAGCTCAAAAGTCAGGTGAAGAAATCCATGAGGAGTCAATGATCAAGTGCCCAGAAGCTCTGTGCACCCAGATAACCTGTCTGATCTCTGAAACATAGGAACACCTGGTCATACCGGGCTGCCCGTCTCATGGGTGTAACCATCGCCACTGCCTAAGCGCCGAAATCTTACTCCCCTGTAGTGTGAGTAGATCACCTCCTGATTGGTTCTCTGGGTCCAAGATGTCAAATGAGTGATCTTCCTCCAGACATCACCTTCCAATCACATCCCAGACTATTCAGAAATGTTTTAGGAATCAGTGAACACATATCACGGCGCTGGCAGAGAAAGGCTAAAAGCCTACATACTGGACCAAATTGGTATAAGCTAAAGCATTCTAAACTTAGAACAGATGAGTCATACATAGTATGAATAATTAAAATAAATTATAAAAAACTACATATATAGTTTTCAATTTATAGTTTTACTTTGGCTATTTCTAATTGTTATTCTTTTTTTTTTTTTTTTTTACTTTATAGAGTACCGATTAAGATGGATAGCTAGATCAGATAGACTTATACAGCCAGCCTGCTGAAGTCTAAGTGGTCAGACCAGATAAGCCGCACAGCTTGTAGATTCCTGTCTAAAGTGGACTTACTCCTGTCTAGTTCTGGTTTCACTTCATTTCACCACTGAACAATTATTCCGTCTCCTTAGCTACAGAGCACTCATTCTTTTGGGTTAAAGTTATTGCCTCAGTCTTTGGAGGATTCCATTTTCAGAAGGATTAAAGTAGGTTTATCAGTTTACTATTACTGCAGGGTTCTTTTGCAGTGAACACACATATACAAACATATATACACAGAATAAAAGCCACCCAATCAAAGAAAACTCCATAGAACAAAATGGTGGTATGAAATATAGAAAAAAAAATCTGTCATGTGAAAAGAAAACATATACATCAGAGTGAACAGAGTGAATGAAAAGATAAAAATAAAAATAGAATCCCTGATTAATGAATCTTGAAGAAAAGTAGAACACATATTGCTTTTATCATTTTTCCTCTTCAGAACAACAATTTTACACTTTTATGTCATTTTACACTACCATGGTTTTGTTTTGAAAGAATCATTCAAGTTTCTTATTACAAAGGTTAACATATATGGGAAAACAAAACAAAGAAACAACCCTATTCTCATTGATGTTTTTATATCAATGTTCTATTGGCTTCGAAGAATTACTGAGGTATTATTTTACATCAGTTAAATGCAGTATCACTTTACTATGATATTTGGAACTAGGCAAAAGTGATTTTGGCTCTTAAAATTTACTAATAATATAGGAAATTATTTTAAAAAATGCATGAGGATTTGAATATGTATAAAAGTGGTCATTTTAACTCTGAAGTTCATTGTCTGTATGACCCTGGGAAAATTCATTATTTTTTGAATCCCATTCATAACACTAGGATAATAATACTTATATTATGAGATTTGTTGTAAAATTTCAAGATGATAACATACAAAAAACATACTAGTGTCTCCTCCCACACTTAGAATTCAGACTTATGTTTTTAAAATACTGAACCTTGTTTATGCTAGATAATTCGAATAAATTCATTTTTAGAGACATTAGGAAGTGAGCGTATATGGTTATCTATATTATCCATCATCAGAGGTCAGTGAGCATTTGGGTTATTTTCTCTTGCCTCAGAGACTAAGAGGCTATGTTGTTTCTATCTTTATCAGTAGAGAGGATGCTAGAAATAGCAGACATTCTTCCACGATTTCTAAAACTGCACCAAGATGAGAAAAAATAACAGTACATGCTGGTAAAGTGCACAGCCTTTGGAGCTGGTTGCCTGAGACTGAATACCAGCTCTGAGAACTTGGGCAAGTTTCTCCACCTCAGTGCCTCAGTTTCTCATCTTTAAAACACATCATAAGACTGTTTGGGGTTAAATTAGTTAACATGCATAAAGCATGAAGAACCATACCAGGCACAAAGCAAGCACTCAAAATATAATTGTCATTATTATTTCTCTTGTACTTTTCTTAGCCTCATGTCAACAGTCAGCTTTCATTTGGAAAAGGAATGTAATATCCTATTTCCATTCTTGGTGTTAGAAATGTTGATGTAGGCAGGAGATGCTAAGTGTGCAACTGTTCTGTCCTCAGGCTTCATAATTCATTCATCGTGGAAGAGGAGAGGCAAAATAGGTTTTCAAAAAGAAAACAAATTGGTGAACACAAATGGTTTTCTTTGCCTTGGTAGCATAAAAAATACTTTTTATTTGCCTGTTTTTTTGTTGTTGGGTTTTTTGTGATTTTTTTTTTAAGTTTTGAATTCTGTATTATGATGTCCAAGACTAAAGTTAAGAAAAAAAGCCATGGAACCAATTAGAGAAGAATTGAAAAGTGGAGAGAAGGGAAAGAAACTATTTCTCTGTATTTATAACATATAAATATTTTTGAAAGGAAAGTGAGGAAAGAATGAGGTGAATAGTCATGATTCTTTTCTCATACATGCTGTTTTCTACCCATCAGTATGTCCTGTCAGAATTTCCTCCAAATATATACCAAATATGCAGCTTCTCACTATCTTTGTTAATGTTTCTCTGGTCCAAACCTTCATTATTTCTCCCTGGGTTTAAGTAGCATCACTTAACTGATCTTCCTGCCTATTCTTACCCCAGCATATATCTACTACACAACAGCCTAAATAATCTTTCTAAAGTATATATCATATCATTTCACTACCCCCTTTAAAACTGCAGTGGCTACCAGTTACTATTAAATAAAAATCTGAACTCTGTGTCATGTCCTACTAGGTCTTCTGTGATCTTCCCATTGCCATTTTACTGGTCTCATGTCTTTCCACCCTCTTCTTTGTCCACTTTTTTCTAGCCACTGAACTTATTCCTTGTCTTTGGAACACATCATGCTGTTTCCTGGATCATTTGCTCCTCTTTCCATTTGGAACTCTCTCCCCTAAATCTTCACACAGCTGCCTCTTTTTCATTTTTCAGATCTTAGCTGAAATGTACTTTGTTGGAGATCCCTTCCTGACCATTGTAACTGGAGTCATTCTCTACTATTATTTATCTTCTTCATAATACTTTTCGGTACCTGAAATCATTTCTTTCCAGGTTCATTTTCTGTTCCCTTCAATTAGTCAAGCAGCTTGGAAAAAGGACTCAGTCTCTTTTATTTCTGTGTCCCCAACACCTAGAAACAATACATATTTTTAGCCTTACTGACCCATCCCCAGGTTCCAGGACCCCAGGACTAAAGGCAGCTGACAACTGCTGGATGCTATTACATCATGGAGGCCCAGACTCTTTCCAGCCATTATCGCTTCCTCTATCCTTTCATAATTAACCAAATGATTACTTTAAAAACATATGCTGCATCATTTGTAATAAGATAAATAAAAATATTATGTATTTTCTTAAGTTATCAAAAGTCTATAACATAAACCAAATGTATCTAAATAATTTCACATCCCTGACTTAACTAGTTATCTCTGTTCTTAAAGGCTTATATCAGAGGCATGAAATGTCTCACAGAAAAATGTATATGTTAAAATGATTTTCAGAGATTACAAAAGAGAATGTTTACATGGTAATTTTTTCTAAAATATTTTTGCTTATTCGTTAATAAACACCATATCTGCTATGTCTACCTAGACAAAATTAATCAGAAAATGGAAACATTTGTCTAGTTAATATAGATAGATGATAGAGAGATAGGTATCCTCTTAAAATCTTATAAAATCACCAGTGATTTTATATATATATAATATATATATTATATATATTATATATTATATATACATATTTGGCAACTTCAAGAGTTAGATACCTATATATTGAAATTACTCATATTGATTACATTAATTTCCACTTAAAATTACATCATATGCTGATATACAACTAGTGAGTATATTACTTGGCCACTCCTCTAAAGAAAATCCTATTCAAAGACAAAATGGTATCAGTCCTGTTTTAGAGAAATATTTGGAATTATTTGACTCATCAAAGCAGTCTTACCAACCCATTAAGGTGTGCTACTTATTTGTATCCCTTTTTCAGAATTTATGGATCTGAATCTCTGACAAATAAACATATTAATTGTATAAATTGCTAATATACTTCAGACTCTTATTACTACAAAACCACTTTGCTGTACAGCCAGGAAATCCCAGACTCACTGCTTTGAAGTTAAAAAATGTGGTTAATTATTTCCAGTGAAAGTAAGACAAGTTTGGATGTCATGTAAGTGTTAAAAGTAAAACTTAAGAATCTACTGTATAAAAATAATTTAGATTGTGTAGGAAAATACAGTTAGAAAAAAAAGAAAATGGATAACAGAGGACTGATGGGAGGAAATTGATTTGGAGGAAAGCAGCTGCATCTTCCATCTGCGCTCACAAGAGAAAACGCTAAACATTAAATCGCAGCAGATTTTTTTTACTTCTCAATTGTGAACCCAAGAAAAGCAAATCCTGCTTCTGTAGTTGGTTTATAAGAATCATTTTTCCTGATTTTAATGAGAATATTTTACAAAGGAAGATCAGACATTTCATACAAGTTAGCACGCTGAAGCAAGGATCCCAAGGGGCGGAGGCATCTTCTGCAAGTACACGCTGATGTCTGCGCTGGAGAGAAGAGGGGCCTTCAATAGTAATGATGATTCCAGAATGTTAGACACAGTTATTAGAATGAAACAATATAAGATGGATATTCTAATAACTATATGAAGAAAAAAATAAGTAAAATGGTATATAATCTGCTTTGCAAGATATAGTATTTGTTAAGCAAATATTATCTAAGGGATTGTGAATTGAATTGAGAATTCATTTCAATTAAAAGTAAATAAATAGTGATCAGGTAGCCTGGATTACTTAGATCTTTTTCTTGGCCCAGAAATTGTATAATATCTTGGGTGGCGAAATAGTACATGAAACAATGTTTTCTAGCACCAAACAGGACAGAATATTATGTTCTTAATCAAAGTAAAGTAGAAGGAAAGTTGTTTAAAAATGTGATGATACAAGTATGATAGGAATGAAACAACAAAGTGATGTAATACTGAAGAATCCCTCTTAACTAACCAAAATTGCCTTAAGTCAGAAAGAAATTCTCGTAGAAAATGAGGTAGCTTATTATAGAAATTTTTAGCTTGATATGTCAGTGAAGATTTCAAATTGTCTAGAAAGAGTTGGAAATTTGGAAATGAACATGCATAGAAAAAACTGAGAAAGTAAATATTTTTAATAAAAGGTTTGGATAACTTTGTATATAATGCATAATACAGCTACCCTACATGGGCGTAATGTAGATTGGAAGCTAACTTCACATACCTCTTTTAATCATAAAAAGCATCCTGTAATTTAAGTATTACCCTCATGTCACAGACAAAACTGAGACAGTAAAACAAAAATTTCTTCCCTAAATCACACAGCTAACAAGTAGCAGAACCTAGAGTTAAAATCAGATCTTCTCATGCCAATTTTCTGCTCCTTTGTTTATGCTACATCTGATCACAGACAATAGATGAAAAGAAAGAAGAAAAGGAGGTCAAGGAAAAATATGGATAAATTCATGACTCAGAATTAAGTTAGCATAAAATTTCAGTCAGCATAATTTTGAAAATGTATCCAGCAAAGTCCAGCAACCTGGGAATAAAATCTGAAAAACAGATGGGGAAGTGATTCACTCTTTAAGATTGGCAGGTCGACACAATACAAGGTTAAATATACAAAGATTTTTTTAAAGTGGATCACCGAAAAGTTGAACTGTGTTTCAGCGAAGAAAGTGAAGACACAACGTGATTGATGGAGTAAGAATTTGAAAAAGACTGCTTACTTCTCGTTATCAAAGTTCAAATTATCAGATTTTAATTTTCTCGGCCTCCATTGATTCTAGAGCACAGGTGCACTGGAGATTTCTGAAACTGCTTCTGCAGGATTTAGGGCAATTCTGCAAGCTCCCTAAATCCTCTCAATAGATTTTACTTCAGCTTAAATTAATCAGAGGTTTGTGGTTTTTTTTTTTTTTTTTCTTATTGACTAACACAACATTTAATTAATTTTGGTTTCATTTTTTTCTTCCCTCCCTTTTATCTCAATCCCTTAACATTACAGAAATTATTTAAAACCAAGAGAGTGTGATCAACATCAAAGAAATTGGGAGAAACTCTTAGAAGATAGAAAATAGATGGCATTGGATTGACAGGAGTAAAAGAACCCTTAAACTTAAAACTTGCTCAAGAGGAAATCATTAGAAAGATTCATAGGAAGAACAGATCCAAAGATGTTGATAGTAAAGTATGGAAATGAAAAGATAACTGGTTTCTGAGTACAATCATCTGAGCAATTAATGAACTGTATTACCCACAGCAAAACTGGTAGGTCAAGCAGAATTTTCTCTCCTTCCTCATATAGAGAACACTAGTTACTAAGAGATGCATTCATCTCCAGGCTAAACAATCAATACTCTAAAGAATGTGAGGGAACTCCTTATCTAGAGAGAGCATCTTAGGCAATGTAACAGGGCAAGGAGAGGAGCAGAAGAGTACTAGGTAGAATTTTGGACTCCCAGAATTTAATGTATTTTGGAGGAAAATACATTAAAAAATAAAGCTGAAGACAAAGGAGGGAGTCAGTATTCCCACTTTTTCCACTCAGTCCCCTGAAAGTGAAGCTGAACTGTCATCATCCCCATCCAAGCAGGCATTGCCCATAGTCAGTTCTTCACCTCGCCCAGAACATCAATCTGGCTACTTTCGCTAATCCACTTAACCAAAGCACAAGTCTAAAGAAAGTGAAATTATGTCTATACTTTGTATCTGCCCAATGAGTGACCCTTTATAAAAGAATTTCTGGCATTAGAAAATAGGCTATTTAATGTTCAGAGGGATCTTCCCAAATCCTCTGAGATTACCCAAGGTCAGTGTTTTCTAGATTTACCTTATCTGAAAACCACCATTATCTGATAGTTTCTTATCTAGTAATCACCTATGGAATTTGTAGAAAGACACACACACACACACACACACACACACACACACACACACACACACTTCTGGAGGCCACTCCAGACCTACTGAAGTAAAATATTCATTTTTCCCTCACTGAGGGGTTCAGAAATCTAAATTTTAAATAAATGAGCCAGGTAATCTTGTGATCTTACGAATTTGGGAAATATTATAAAATGTGGTTCTATGTACAATGACAAGCACTATTTACCTGCCTCCTACATCTTTACACTCACAGCATTTTTGCTTTATTAGAGACCGCTCTTTAATAATTTTTTTCAAGTTTACTGTTTATTATTGATATTAAGTGTTGAAAATGAAAGAATGATAACTTCTAATGGGACTTAACAATTTTTTCTTGACCAGTATTACTGTTCTCAAACTTCAGAAGGCATAAGGTCATCTCAAAAATTATTAAAGTAGAGATGCCCAGGCCCCAGAATGTCTCTGATCCAGTCTATTAGAAATTAGCAGGAATCTACATATGTAACAAGCATTCCTAGGTGACGTTAGCACTTTCAGGAAACCTTACAACTACTCTCCTTACTTTCTATTTGCATCTCTCAGCCTACTCACTCCACCGCTTATTTATCTTTTTCCCTAATTTCTCTTCTGTTTCCACTGCCTTACTTAACTCTCATCCAGTGACAGTAAATATGATGTAATTCATAAGTGTCATATCTGTTTGGTTGTAGATTGTCAGTACTGTTTGCATATGCTATATGGTTTTACCACCAGCAGTTACCTTATTTGAAATAAGATGATAAGTGAAAACAAACTGGCTAAAAATAAGTAGATCAAAGGTTCTCATTCCTGGCTGCATATCACTTGAGAAGACTTTAAATCTTCCACCAGAGATTCGGATTTATTTTGTTGCATATGACACCAGAAATTAGTATGCTCTTTTAAGTTCTCAGGTAATTCCAAAATGTGAGAAGAGTTGAGAATCCCCAAATTAGATTCAGTGGAGACTTATGCACTGGGAACTGGGAAAAATATATCTCTGAGGCCTAAAATCAGTGGAGGGAGAAACAGATTTCAAGAAAGAAAGAAGGAAAGAAAGAAAGAAAGAAAGAAAGAAAGAAAGAAAGAAAGAAAGAAAGAAAGAAAGAAAGAAAGAAAGAGGGAGGGAGGAAGGGAGGAGAGAGGGAGGGAAGGAGGGAGGGAGGAAGGAAGGAAGAAAGGAATGAAGGAAGGAAGGAAGGAAGGAAGGAAGGAAGGAAGGAAGGAAGAAAAGATAATCATATATAATTGATGGAGGGGAAAATAGAGAGAAAGAAGCATTGTCAGGGCAAAGAGAGAAAGAAATCAATGAAAATGAACGGTCTTTCCTCAATACTTGCTTAAAAAGTAAGAAGAGTTTACGTGGATTGAGAGTATAGTGTTTTAGATGGATTATAAACAGATGAGATAAAAGGAACTTTCAATGTTTTCCACTCCAAAGATAATGGAGGGATTAGAGTCCATTTTTCTTTCCAAATCAAGTCCAAGAGAGAGAAAGAGCAAAAGTCAGAGTATAACAAGAGAAATTGTTATGAATGCCTATTCAAAGAATAAAGGGAAAAATGAATGGCAGATGGATGAATATTTTGAAATAATAGAACTCAAAAATAGAAAAGGACAAACTAAATCAAAATCAAGAGCACAATTAAGGGTAAGAAAAATCACTGCCAACACTATTTAGACTGAAGGGTCTCTAAGCAGGCCATAGAAAGTTCACATTAAACATAATCAGATACAAAACAAAGGGAGAATATGAATAGAAAAGTTTGCGTTGCCAGAATACAGGTGCCCCCCCTCACCCCACCCAACAGTGGAAAGTAGAAGATTCCTATGAAAACTTTCATAAGTTGAATTGGCATAAAATAAAGAAGCAATTATCATTAATTTACATGGAAAAATTTTTGAGCATTCCCGAACCCCCAAAATAGCTCATCAAGTCATACCAAATAACACATAAAACCTAAAATAACATTAACATATAATAAATGCAGGTATAACATGATAAAACACTGTCTGTATTGAGCAGAATTAATGTATGTAAAATGTAGTTTCATTTATTAAAAAGACTGACTGATTTCTTCTTAAGTATAAGATAATAGAATACCACATTTGTACATGCATCAATCTGCTCAGGCAATACACTTTTTTTTTTTTTTTATCCATCACTGGATGTCAAATAAAAAAGGCCACTTTGCTACTAGCACAACCAATAGTAACTTTGACAGCTTCAAGATTTTTTTTTCTAAGTATAAATAGTATGACGAATAGTGGATGCAAGCAAGCTCAATGTGTGCACAATGTTATTATTTTGTTCACCAAAATCAAAATTCTTAATTACTCTCAGTTTTACCCTAAGTATAACACCCTTACTAGCTCTCCTAGACTTTTCTGGTACCTTAGGGCACATTGCACTAACAGATGCACAAAATAAATCCAGATAAAACACAGAAGCTCACTGACACAGTTCAAAGCTATGGCGGCTTGATTCTGAGACCTCAGGTAGGGTACTAAGGGAAGGAACTTGGCTGGTCCACTCTCACTGCTGGGGGTCGCTGCCTCTATAACAGAAAACAAATGCTGAATGTTATTGTCACTTTTTGCCTAATTTTGTAAAAGTGAAAATCCTTTTTAGATTTCTTTCAGTTATGGAAAACAGGTACTCATATAGGGCTTTCATAAAAGTGAAGTGGTATAATGCAAATTTTTGAAAAGCGGGGAATATCTTTAATGAGAGATTAGACTTGTTTTGGAAGGACAGGCAGAAGGAGCATTTCACAAATATTCTGTTTCAGCAATAAAGAATATCGACATGACTAAATTGGTTAAAGTTATAGAATACAAAAAGATAAAGGAAAATATTGTTTTATAACTGCAAAAGTACTAAAAGAAAACAAAACTTTATTCTTGGAAATAATGTATAAAAGAAGTCATAAATCCAGATAAATCAAACTATTTTGCCTTATGCAGAAAGGAAAGGTGACTGATTTTAAATTCACTCCATAAAACAGGATACTGAGGACAAATATCTACTCTCCAATATTAAAAAATTAACTCTTCTAAACAAATCATTTTGAGATGACTCCCCAAAAAATGGAATTGTTAATTCTAAATTAATCACATTCATTAATGCAATAAAACAGTTGGTGGGTACACTCATACCTTTGATCCTGTGTTAGAACCTTATTTTTTCCTGGTCTTCACCATCCTAATCCCTTATATCACACAGTCTGACATTCTGGAGAGAGTATTTATAACAATCTGTAATGTAATAAATTATAAAATTTGATAGTACATCAAATCAACTGAATAAATTGTGATACATAAATTATAGTTCTATTTAATATGTGATTTTATAATAGGTTTTCACCAAGCTACAAATGTGAGAAAAAAAAAAGAAATAAATATCATTTTTCTGCAGGAACATACCATTATTATCATATATAATTTTATTCTGCCAAATATAATGTTTTTGGTTGAGACATCATAATATAGGATGAAAAGCATAGATATATGTGGAAAAGTGATAGTTTTGAATTCTCCAATTGTATAGCACACATTCTGGGGTTTCATTCATCATTTCCTCTGTTGTCTGTGTTTGGAAAATCCATTGGTGAAATTTAGTCTTCTTTTTACTTCACTCAATGACTATCTGACTCTCTGACTCTATTGACTATTCAGTGCTTAAACTACTTATTTCCTTGTCTCTCATGGCAATTCTCCACATTCACATTCATTCTTCTCTAGTCATTCTCTATCAGGTTCCTTCCTGATTCTTCTAAATTTACATTCTATTAATGATCATCAAATATATATTCCCACCCTAGACCTCTCTTCTGATCTCCATATGCCCAGCTCTCTGTTAAACCTGTTGATGAATACAGTAATATTTGTTTGAGCATATCTTCTTTTCTCCAATATTGGCTCTATTTAATGCATATTTCAACGACCTTAATGACTGTAATCCAGTTTCTCAAGTTGGAAATCTTGGAGTCACCTTTTGCGGAAGTTGGCATTACATCTGAACTTTTCATTCAAACTATAATATGTTTGAAAATAAAATAAGCACTCAATATACTGGTCAGTTAGGATGTGCACCTACACTAGAATATCCTTTTTTTATTTCAACTAATTGGTCACTGAGTCTGGAAAACTTACTGACATTTTTCAGACCTATTTTTTTCTTACTCAGATACTTGTGATATTATCCCTAGAATATTCCCAGACTTACTGATCTTCCTGCTTCTAATAGTTGCTTTTAACACTGATATTGAAATTATTTTTCTAAATCTCAAATCTGATTATGTCATTCTTTTGTTTAAAATCCTATTGTATCTCTTATCTGCCTTTCAGGAAAGAAAAATGAATCTCTTTAGTATAATATATACATGTAAGCTATAAATTCCCATCTACTTTGGGCTGCTTTGGGAGGATAAGTCAGTATAATGGTTAAATGCAGCTTGGTTTCTGTGTAAGTTGTGAAAAGCTGGAATGAGAACTGCTCCTTCCCAGCAAAGAGAAAAACCTGGGTTAACTACAAAGTCATATCTTTTATTGAATCCATCAAATTTTTAAGGTTGCAGGACAATAAAGTAGCCTGAATCTCAAAGAGAGGCAGACATCTACGAGGAGAGGTAGAACACAAGGACTTTCTCACCTGGGGAATAGGACAGGATAAAGCAGCATTATCTACCACACAAGTAGATAAAAATCAATCAAGTGAATAAAGAAAAACTGATGAATTCCTAAAATTAAATGTGGACTAGTGTGACAATATTGAATCTATGAGATCCTAGATCCAAGTGGAATTTGCACACACTCACAGCCTGTTTTCTATGGACCTTAACTCTTTGCCCATGAGAAGGACTGGGGGATAATATGGGAGAGCAGAGAGAGCTCCGAATGGTGGTACATACATGGAACAGATCAGCCACCAGAGAGGAAAAGGTATAGAACCCCAGCCCCTGCCCTGATCCTTCTCACATATGGAGTAAAACCTAAAGACCCTGGGGGCAGGAGGGGGGTGGGGCGGGAAGAAAACGGTCATCTTCAGGGTACAGGTAAAGACACATCAATGCTGCATGAAAGACAGAAGAAAGGGGAAAAAACCTCTACTGGGAGGGATAGAAAGCAAAGACTCCTAGAACAAGCATCCTATCCAAATACCACCAGAAAAGGGACAAAATACATTCTCGCACATAAATTCTACCACAGACACAAGATAGAATTTGGCCACCAGGGGACGAAGAGGCATAAAACCTGAGATATGCCCTCCCTCCCTTGAGGTCTAGGGACACAGGACCTACTTAAGATTGAGGCTGGACCAAAATGACAGAGAACCGCTCTGTCCCCGACAGAAGTCTAAAAAGTATCAAATAATAAACTACAGAACTCTGCCTCTCAGGCATTAGAAGAACATTGGGGGAGGAAGATGGGGGATAGGGAATACATTTCCTCCTTTGTGGTACAGGTATTCAGAGACAGCTAAAAATTAGGGTAGAACAAAAACCCCAGTGATACTCTAGCCTCTGCCCCAAGCACAAGGCAATGCTAGAGAAAATTGAAACCTGTCATATACTGACATTAATCAAAATTGACTACAGACTGGATTGATTCAATATCTCATACTATGACCTGAAAGAAGAAGAGTGCTCATCTCTAGGAATAAACGTTATTTACCTATGTCTTTACTGCTTTATACATATTTTCTAGCATGTAATAATTATGAAACACATAAAAAAGAGAGGAAAAAAATATTGCCATTGTCAAGATTTAACAATCAAAAGAACCAGACTCAGAGATGACCCAGAGTTTGGAACTATCAGAGACTTAACATAATGTTATTCATGATCATCAGAAAGTAAAACAACAAAAATGTCTACCAACTGATGAATAGATAAACAGACTATGGAACTCATATAAGGAAAGCTATTCAGCAAAAAAGGGGAAGGAACTTCTGATATATGCCATCATATAAATGAATATCAAATGCAGTTATCAAAATTCTCAGACTGTCTCATAAAAAGTGTGAATTTTGAGAGAAGAGAAAGATGGCAGACTAGGTAAAAACAGGGTTTGCCTCCTCCCAGGTCTGCATTGAAATTATAACCAAATCATAAAATAATCAACATGGAGAATCACCTGAAGTCCAGCTGATCATAACACATATGACTGATAATATAGAGAAGGAGCCACATCAAAGCTGGTAGGAAGGACAAAATCACCAATGGGGCAGGACCCGCACCCATGGGTGGTGGAGGAATGCCAGGAGGGAGAGCAAGACTGCGGAGGCTCCTCTGAAGGAGAAGGGGGTCCAGGCCTCATGTGGGGGCTCTGTAGCCCAGGGTCCCAGCCCAGGGAAGAGGAGCTCCCAAAAACTCTGACTATAAAAATCAGAGGGGATTCTGTCCATCTTGTTGAGTTAGAAGGAGACTGAAACCCTAGACGATCCTTGGAAGGACCCTCTCACCTATGGACACTCACCTAGGGCACCAGTGGTAAGTCAGGGGTTCGCACAAAATTCATACAGGGAAAAACTGCATTACCTGGCACCAGAATGAGGGCTGAATGGGCAGCCGCCATTGTGCCCTAGTTGGCCCCCCTACAGGGCAATCTAGAGACTGCTCCAGCTTGACTGTGAAAACCCCTCCCACAGGGCCATTAGGAAGCACTGGACTAAGGAGAACAGCTCACCCCATCTAACTTGCAGATTGCTAGGGGCTTTCGTTGCTGGATAGCTGCCATGCCCTGTACTATTCAGGGCGATTAGCAGCTAGTAACCAGCACTGTGAATGCACATTTTGGAGGCAGTTTCAGGTAGATCAATGCTGCCAGCAGAAACTTGGGCAGATCTCAGGGATCACAGAAGTTGGTCTTGCTGTGATCTGGGACTTTTGTGGGAAAGCACCAATGGTTACCAAAGGTGCAGCAAGACTGAGCCCTATTGATTTGATGGCCATTGTCTCCCTGAGACTCTGCCCCACCCTATTTACAAATTGCCCCAGGCAGTCAATGGCCAGTGCCCCTTCCCCTGGAGTCTTCCAATTCACAAAAGCAACAAACTTTGGCTAGCACAGGGCTGGCACTGCAGGGAAATCAGTTGTAGGCAGACCCCTGCTGCCTGCAAGAGCTGCAGTATCATGTGGGTGGATCTCAGGGGTTTGTGGAACCACCCCAGACAGCAGCTGGTCTCACTGTGATATGTGACTACATCAGGAATGCCCAAGGATAGAAGTTACAGCACAACTGAGGCTATATTGGCCTGATGCCCCTTGTCTCCCTGAGATTCCACTTCACCCAAGCCACAAAGTGCCTGTAGCCCATTGACAGGCAGCCTCTCCGCCCTGCTTTTCTTTGGGGTTGCTCATTCTATGCTGGCAACAGACCTTGGCTAGCTCAGTAAGCATATTTCGGGGAAAACAGTTGTTAGCAGACCACTGCTACCTGTACAAGCTGCAATATCTCTTGAGGTTATCACTGGGGTCTATGGGACTGCCCCAGAAAGCAGCTTGTCTCCCTTTGATCTGTGACTACTGTGGAAATGTGCAGACACAGAAATTGCAGAAAACTGAAGTCATTGGCCTGATGGCCCTTGACTCCCTGATTTCCTGTCCCATCCAATCCACAGAGTGCCCATCGCACATTGATAGGCAGCTGCCCCTACCCTGGAGTGGCACATTCTAAGCAGTCAACAGATATCAGCCAGTGAAGCAAGCAAAATTCAGGGAATACAGTGACAGGATGATCATCGCTGCCAGCATGAGATACAATATCACCTGGGCAAATCTCAGAGGTTTTGTGGGCACATCACAGAAGAGAGTAGGTTACACAGTGATATCTGACTTTGGTGGGAGCCCACAGGCCCAGAGTTGACAGCAAATCTGGTGTGTAGGCCTGATGGCTCCGTGTCTCACTGAGATGATGCCCCACCTAACCCATAAATTATCTGTGGCAAACCTGCTCCCAGGCAACCCTGTCCCATCCCATGCTTTCTTTAGGTCACAAATTCAACTGCAAACAACAGCACTCAATTTGTGTGGCCCACTCAAATCCTATTCATCCAAGAGAAGCATTTGGTGGCGGGCCATGAACTCATGCACATAAGCTTCAGTAAGTCTTAAACAGAGCTTGGGTGTTTTCAGGCCCAAGGTAGGCAGCAGCTGATCTTGCTACAGTTAGAAACTTGTACAGGGAGTTACAGAGACAGCGCTGACATGTAAACTGATACTGCAGTGGCAGGGGAAATTTGCTCACTAGATCCAGGAGACTCCTGGGGTCCCTGCATCACCCAACACACATATCACTCAGAGGATCTTTCAGTTTTTGAGACTTATGGGCAACTGAAAGGAAGTGTCAGCCCTTGAGGAGCACTGGTCCTTCTGCTAAACAGCCCTAGATCAGGAAAGGGGAATAACTAGACCGCTACCTATGGCATTATCTCTTCTACTTACCTATAGATACAGTATAGGCAATAACCATCTGTGAATCACTTTGTAGCTCCCACCAGGTAGCCCTCAGCAATCAAAAGCAGTGGCTGACGTTGGCCTACTGGGGAGCCCCTACCAAGGGGCCACAAAACCAATGTACCCAGAAGCTGGCAGTAGACCACGACAGAGCAACTCCTTACTAGTCCCAAAAATGGTACACACAAAGAATGGTCTCAACAACTACACAAGCCTGCTAGGGCAAATCCTACTCAGTGGGGTCAGCCCCCACACAGCAACTTTTACTCTCTGGGTGCAG
Source organism: Eidolon dupreanum (assembly GCA_028627145.1). NCBI lineage: Eukaryota > Metazoa > Chordata > Mammalia > Chiroptera > Pteropodidae > Eidolon > Eidolon dupreanum. Next base: position 146,362,730 of record CM053502.1, read on the forward strand.
CCAATTCCCACAATTAGTCAGCCTGAGTGTTAATCCACCCACTGATGTACTAACACCAATAAAATTTTAGCTACAACAAATCACACACAACCCACACAAAGATCACATTCAGAGCTGCCGGCACAGGAGATCAGAAAGAGTGCACCACTGGGCGACACAGGACATCTTCCACATAAGTCCACCTGGCCAAGGCTGAGAAATGAAACAAATGTTCCTGACACATAGAAACAAACAGAGAGGCTAATAAAATGAGAAAACAAAGAAACATGCTACAAATGAAACAACAGGATAAAACTCAAGAAAATAAGTTGAATGAAATGGAGGCAAGCAACCTGCCCAAGAAAGAGTTCAAAATAATGGTTATAAGAATGCTCAATGAACTTAGGGGGAGAATGGATGAGCACAATGAGAATTTCAACAGAGAGACAGTAAGCATTAAAAAGAACATAGAAACCGTAAAAAAGAACCAGACTGCAATGAAGAATACAATAACTGAAATGAAGAATACACTAACTAGAAGGATTTAACAGTAGATTGGATGAAGCAGAAGGTCAAATCAGGGAATCAGGAGACAAGGTAGCAGAATATACCCAATCAGAACAACAAAAAGAAAAAAGAATTTTAGAAAATGAAGATAGTTTAAGATACCTTTGAGACAACATGAAGTATAATAATATCCGGATCATTGGAGTATCTTAAGGAGAAGAGAGAGAGCAAGGGATTGAGAAGCTATTTGAAGAAATAATGACAGAAAACTTCCTAAATCTGGCAAAGGAATTAGACATAAAAGTTCAGGAAGCACAATGAGTTCCAAATAAGATTAATTCAAAACCCACTCCAAGATACATCATAATTAAAATGGCAAAGGTCAAAGACAAAGAGAGAATCTTAAAAGAAGCAAGAGAAAGGCAGCTAGTTTCTTACAAGGTTACCTCCACACGAATGTTCTCTATCACTTTTCACTTCTATCCAAGTGTAGGGGATTTATTTCTATGCACCAATATGTATCTCTATTTTTGCACCAATCGCTTGGTGTTATAATTATTTCCTGAATATTTTTTCTCTTCTCTCATATTATGACTTTGAATAAAAGCCACATTGCATCCAATGTTCTGTCCCAGATCTTAATTCATGGCACGACATACAATAGATGTTCAATAAATATTTGAATAAATGAATAGGTAAAGAAATCTATTATGGTTCACTTCGATCTGGCTACCTAATAGCACTTCAAATGCTCTTGGCTGATAACTCTTAAAATGCCAGAATTAAAGAAGCATCATAGAAAGAACTTATCTGAAATACCAGAGCATGCAAAGTCAATCAATACAATAGCACATGCTGTTCTTATAAGTCAGGATCTGCAGGAAGCCAGGGGTCTAGCAAGGTAAATAATGGATGAGTGATTAGATAAACGTCACAGCAGGTAGTAGGAAAGACCTAATGCAGACTATTGTAGACAACTGAACAGAATCTAGTGTATCAGAATCAGGTTGCAAACAGGTTTTGTGTTAGGCCTTCTAAGAAACAAGGACTCCCTGCCTTACAAGCTTTGTTAACTTGATCTCAGTTAAATTTGGTCAATTTAAGACTTGAGAGCCTGATTTGCCTCTTCTCTGGAAAATTCTGGTTTTGTTTTTCTTATCGTTAATTTGTATAGGGTCCAGATTTGCTTCACCTTTATTTCATTCTCTCTACATAACCTTGTTTTATATTTCTGAACACTTGGGAGGCTGAGAGAGTTTACTGTCAGTAGAATAGTCAGCGATGAGTCATCTGAGGACATGGCACAATGCTATGATTATCACACAGGTGTAAAGCTGTGCAATAGTGAGAATGTGATATAATGAAGAGGCAGAGCACTTTCGGAGCCCAGTATTTGCAACATAAATGATTCTGAAAACAGGAAACACTGATATCATTTCATGTGCTCTCAGCAATTGATAAAATCCAGAAGTGTCTCTCAGGGGATATTATCCTCAGTGATACCTCTGCTAAGGACATGCTAAAAAAAGTTTTTCCTGGGTGAAGGAAGCAGCTCTCATGGAAACTCTCAAACATACCTAGATTCTGCTTCTTTCTGTCATCATTTGATCCTTCTCTGTCAAATAAAATGCAGTCTGCAGAAATTTGGAATTACATTTTTTAACCTGCAGCAGCCCTGTGGTCCTGCAGTGAGAGAATATATAATTAATCCCTCATAATAAGATTGTCTTACCTGTAGTTACTAGGCTGGCAAAGCATGCTAAGCCAGCATTTTATAGATATCCTTATCTGGATGAGACTGATTCTCTGATCTATATTAGAGGTCAAAATAGGTCAAAGGATTAAGTATTTGGACAGGTAGAATATGTATTCAGGAATTACAGCACATATAGATTTTTTAAGTTCATATATATGTATATATGGATAAGTTTTTTTTCTTGCTCCAGCTAACTTCAATCACATGTCAATGTGTCTGTGAGCTATGAGCTCTTAGCTACTAGAAGTTTAACAATGAAAGAAATATGTCCATGGGGATTTGAATTACACAGGTCGAAGCATTTGTCAAAATTTTCCTGGAATGGAATACTTATAATCTGAGCATTTCCTTGTATATAAATTTTACTGCTTAAAACTCAAATAGAATAAAAAATTATTGAACTCTAGTTAATGATATGCATGCTAAAATGTTGTCTGCAACTAGCTTTGAAAGGCATCAAAAATAAGATAAATTGTTGGATGTATAACAGGATATGTATGTTGCAAACTCAGTGTGGTTAAATATTAATTGTAGAATCTCAGTGGTAGAATGTTACTGTACATTTGAGATTTTTAATAGTAAAATTTCGAACAACAAAAAGAAAAGGATAGGCCAAGTTAAAATTGGGAGCAAAGGAGAGCTCTAATAAAATGCAGCTCAATAAAATATAATAAATGGAAGTTAGATACAGGTTGGCAAAAAAATGTTGTCATATCTATAAGATGTATGTGAAAATCAGATTTCAAGATAAAATCTGAGTTTGAAACCAGTAAAAGTCAACTAGAAGGCAAGGACAGGAGAAGTTCATAGGTACACTTGTGGATAGAAGTTACTGCTATTGGTATTTGTTTGTTTGCCTTAGACCTAGTCCCTGAGAGTATGCCTTTGTAAATTTTGAATGCAAAGACTTTGAAACCCAGTGTCTCATAAATATGCTTGAACAGAATTTACCTAATTAACATATATTTTCTGATTGTATATCATGCATTAAGGCAGGCAATCATGCTTCATGATAAGCTTCCAACTGTATAAAACTCAAAATTACACTCTAGTCTTAAAAGAAGTTATTTCAATTGGGTAATAAGTGCTCACAATGAGCACTTTTTCATGATTACAAAAATAAAAAAGTTCTGATTGGGAAAATATGCTTACTACAGCAACTTCTGTGTAGCAGTTACATAAATTGCCCTTCATTTTTCATCCAATACTATACAAAATTGTTAGCTTTCTATACTTTTTATGTGGTTGTATAGTCTTCTCTGAAGGATCACGTGACCTGCTCACAGCATAATTAAACAAAGGCAGAAACAAGAGCCATCCTGAAAAGGGAGCGGGGGAAATAGTACTGAGATCAATAAACATATATTTCGTCATAGAAATAAAAGAAAAAATATGAGAAGTATGTGTAAAAAAGAGGTATGATAAAGCAGGAAATGAGACAATCAAAACTCAGCAAAGTTTAATTTTGTTGGAACTAATGTTAAAGATTTAAAAGAGGTGTGTTCCTTTTCAACATGATATTATCTCTTTTCTCTCCCCAAATGCTGTTACTTACTTCTTCCTCTCAACATCACATTGAACTGAACAAAGAAAAGAGCAAAAATTTAATATAATTATCTGTAGGAGCAGCAAAAATTAGAACATTCTCTTCAACAGGCCTGAAAATTTGATTAATTTCTGGGAGATAGAAGGTTTGTCATCCTTATAAGATTATTGTGCTGTCAACTCATTATGAAACTCGAGCAAAAGCTAGCTGCCTAGTGAAAAAAGTGGGCAGGTTTCACCCAGTAACTATGTGTGCTAGTCCAGCCCCTGTGAGAAGCAAGCTATAAGAGAAAATGGGAAGAGATCCAAGAGAAGCTAGGAAAACCATCACATTATGATTCAATCTGACCCTGAGTGAAGGACAGAGGAAAGAGAACATGCAATGTTGGGCAGAAATATCACTGACTTAAGTTTAAAGGAAAATTTGACAAGACTGTTTGGGAGCCAAAGTTGCTATCAGAGGAGTCCAATCCAGGAACAGGCCTGCCTTTGAATCCTGCCGTCATTACTCCCAGGCAAAAACAGTCTGTGGGAAGTATGACCTCCATTAAAATGTGGCAATAAATATCAGAACACAGAACCTGAGTTTCTCAGCGAACTTTGCTTACTGTAGCTCCAGCCCTGAGATGGGTATGTTCATGGCTGCTGTAGTCCACATTTTGCAGTCCACTACACATGTATGCAAAGGAAACCTCCTCCATGGTTCCCAGGGTCCTCTCTTCCTAAGAGAAATTTTAAATAATATCAATAATTTGAATTTTGAATAGGGAAGTTTGTGAGGAGAACTATAGATAGCTCCAATCTCTGTATTTGATCTGGGAGGTACCACTGTTCTTCATTCCCCCTCCTCTATTTGTTTCAGACTTCCCTCATCCTTGGCTCTCACCTTGGCAGGTCACGGGGTTCCATGGTGGTATGATCCAAACCTTCATTTCTGAGGGCAGTGAATTCTTGATAATTATACCCTTCTTAGTCTGGGTTTACCGCAGTTACAATGGGGCAATGGAACACCAAAAGGTGTCCAGGTGGATCATCAGGGTTCCACATTTATTCTTCCCTGTCTCCAACTGGAAGAGCAACCTTACCTACTCCTAAGAGTCAGCATCAATTTCTCATACCATTGACTCCTCTTCTTGCCTGCTGGTCACTGGCAACAAGGACTCCAGTGTGCCCTGGGAGCAGTCACAGCTTGTATGTCAGTGGTCCCCACAGTGCATACTTGTCATGGTGATGCCCTTAAAGGCACAGCATCTCCTTACTCAGAATCCATTGCTTTTTGCTAGATGAAACAATTTCTGATGTTATAACAAGTGTTTGTGCTGTGTTATGTTTCTGATTTTCTCTTTTTAATTTGAATCTTAAAGCCATAAAATCACTTTGAAATGAACTATATCTGTTCCCTCTTCCCAATGCATGCTCAGATTGTTGAAAAAAGTAAATAAAATAATGCATGTAAAAGAGATTAATGCAGCATTTGGTACAAAGTAGAACTAAATAAATATTGAATCTTTATCCAAATCTTTCCCAATGATAAACTATAACATACTTAGAATGAACATTTTATTTCATATTGCTATTGTAGTATCTGTTTCTTATTTAACACACAATAACTGAGGGCCAATTTGTGTCATGTGCAAGACTAGGCATGGGAATGATTAAGAAGAAGTTGCCTTTAAGACATTTTGAGTTGAGCCCTATATGCTCCGATTCCTCTTTTATACTCAATCAATAAAAATGCCGCAGGAGCTTATGTCTTACACGAATAACTTTACCACTTAAAAAAATATTAAAATATCCTTGAACATTTAAATATATTATTATTGAAATGATGGCCTTTTTCTCCAGGGGAAATTACAAAAAAAAAAAATATATATTATCACAGTCACTTTAATGTATTGGTATGTAGCACAGCTTTCAAATAGTTCGTAATAGATGTATGTAGTTTAAATTTAGTTCTAGATATTATTCACATTTCAGATATTTAGTAAAGCAAGCAGATATTCATCTTCCTTACACTTCCTGTACAAATCTGAGACTTATTTGATTTCAGTGGCTGATTAAAACTTTTTACTTTATGTCCTCTGTAGTTTGCACTGTCTGTTAGTAATTAGCAAGCAGAATTTGTTAAGAAATAGTAAATAGCATATCTCAGTAAAAAAATCAGTATCCTTAGTAACACTAAATTTTCATTGCCCAGAGGCAAAACAAAAAACAACAAAAAAAAACATTTATTCTTTCTTTGGTCTTTTCTTTTGTCCTATCATAATATATTGAATATTTTGCTTTGATTAATGTTCCTATCCCGGTGTTCTGTACAATTACAGTAAAAGCTCTACACTTATCAAAAATATCAGCTTTATAGCACTGTTGAATTTACTGAAAAAGTAGACTATTTGAGCAACAAAAAATTTCCTTTAAACAATAAAATACCAGTTGAAGAAAAAAAATCTTTAAATCTTTACAGTGAAAAAGTGAAACAAATAGAGTAAAAAGAAAAAAGATAAAAGCATGAGCAAGGGAACAAATGATAAGAAAGTTGAGAATGTAATTATCATGAAACATACAATGTCAGGGACATTTTCAAATAATTTTTATTCCATGTCATAGTTCAATCTTAGCACATAAATTGCAAGTTCCAAAAATGGAAATTTAAACCATTTTTTAGGGTTTTTGTTATAGCCTGAAATTGTTCTTATTGACTTAAATGTAGAAGGGACCAAGACTAATGGTTTTTGAAGATTGACGCCAAACTTTTTTTAAACTTTTTGGTCACTTTTGAAATGGATAGTTTAATTATCATTACCATAAGCAATAATCCACTTTAGTCTTCCAGAAATTTTGGAAGAATAAATTCTTTTTATTTTGCACATTATTATTTTTCAGGATAAAAAATATTGCTCTAAGCTTGTGATCACAAAATAAAACATTGATTTAAATTACATTATTATGGCTTGGGGTCATCCCTTAGGATAGAAGCAAAGAGAGCGGGTTTTATGGGTGACCTAAAGTGAGAGGCTCTAAAATCTTACTAATAAATACATATCCCATGCTTGCTTGCCATGGAACATTACACTCCCAACAGAGTCATTGTTAAAGTTAATGATTCCAAAAGTTCTCCATAATAATGCAAATGTTTCACCAGCAGTCAAAATATTAATTTATTATTATTAATTTTAAAAATTATAAATATCTGCCTGCCATGTCTTAAAGTATGTGGATTACTAAAAAGACATGACAGAGAAATGCTGAGAGGAGGCAAAAAGAATGTATCATATCAAGTGTGGACTCAGGACACTAAAGTTGTAAGATGAGCTTCTGAAACTGGGGAAGTGTAATAAATCAATGTGTTAGATATTGTCATTGGCACTCAATGAAATGTTTCATTTTCTTCTTATTTTATGTTTCCATCCCCTGTATCACAGGAGCTATGTGGCTAAAAACTATATATCCCAGATACCCTTGCAACTAGTTTTTTGCATGAGATGAACTTCTACCATTGAAATTCACACATTCAAGTTCAGAAAATGGAAGAGGCGGAGGTCATTTTTCATTTTTTAGTGGAGCAGTCCCAATAAGCAGGATGCATCAGATGTTTCATATGCTAAGTAGAACCAGCCTGTTTGCCCATACCAGTGAAATACATGTGGGCGAGTGGTAACTGTGAGGTTGGTAGTGGTGTAAGCACTTTCCTGAACACTGGATAGCAGTAGCATTTTTTAACCTCTAACTTCTCATCCAGCACAATTTCTAAGCACCTAAATTCTGATATTGAATTCCTTTCTACTTAAAAACATTAAGCTATCTATTCCCTGCTTGAATACTGACAAACAATGTCCAAAGATTCAGGAATTAGGAATACTAAAGAACTAACAAAGGAAGAAGGAAAATAGATGCCAGGGCCTGTAAAGGGAAGGTTTGCCTCAACCAAGGAATTTACATGTACCACTTAATAGGAAAGTGGCCACTACCCATGAAATACAATCATCCTCTGGACACAATGAGAAGTGTAAGAGGGCAGTTGCAAGTACGTGGGGTCTGAGGAAGGCAGACTTTGTCATAGGTCTGGATCTGAAGTAATATCTCGAGGCAATAGACTAAGGTAAAACAGGGCAATAGACTGGTAGAAGGGAAAAACAAGAAGGCTTGCTTGTATAATTTGCTAAATATTAGAAAATTTTGGTATTGGGTAAGATTATTCATTCATTTAAGTCTGCTTTGACAATTTGACATTTATGACATAGATTGATAGCAATGACTAGATTATCTTTCAAGATTATAAATTATAAGGAGGTTTTTGTCAAGAGAAGAAAGAGAGAAAAACTTAATGAGAAATTGAGGTCTAGATGGCTACCTACACATTCTTGGCAAGAAGTGGTAAAAGCCTTGTAGAAGATTCTGGGGACAAGTCTTATCAATTGGCATTTAGTATTTTAGTTTAACAGATTTAGTTTAGATTCAGAAAGCCCTCAATTTAAATTTTGTCAGAGATGCCTTTATTAACCTCATTGATTATAGGACTGTAGGTTTGTAGTTCCATTTGGTAGAATGTCAGGTAATTTGCTATGTTATTGTAACTCAATTAAAATAATTAATCATTAGAATCTATAACCAAGATACAGGATTAGAGAATGAACAACACTCCAGAGTCCTGGCTTCATTCCCAGCTCAGTCAATATCTATTACAAATAAATAATCTCACCTGCCTATTTCATTTTCTCCATCTATAAATCAAAATGCTTGGAACTACTTAGTTAAGCCCTTACAGCAAGTTGTAAAGATAAAGAAGGTAATGGTTGTAAAGCTGTTTGTAAATCCTCAACTATGAATTATCATGCAAGGTGTATGATTATGCAGTTATTATTTAAGTAAACAATATACAATTATATAATTATATTTAATCTTGAAGTAACTGGCCAGATGGAACTGCTAATATCAGATACACACACACACACACACACACACACACACACGGCTATTTATTTCCATATTTGAAGACTGGTACAACTGGTGATAACATTAGATGCGGTAGACCCAAGTTGGTCAGTTTTGTATTGTTCCTGGAGTCATTCCAAGAGCCCCAGCTTAGAAACTGCCAGTCAACCTCATCCAACAATTTTGCTAAGCATTTAAATTCCTGTATTAAATTATATATTGTTTAAAAATCTAGAGTGGTTTCTGTTTCTAACATTAAATGCTGCCTGATTATTTTCTTTGGCTACTTTACCCAAAATACTCACTGAAATATAAAACTATAAAACAAAACACTTTACCCAAAATACTCACTGAAATATAAAACTATAAAACAAAACACTTTTTTTAAAAAAAAAGTTTCTTTCCTTCTTCATGGGTAAAGATCTTTTTTTTATTAAAATATCTACGCATCCACAGTGCTAGTTTCTCTTTCTATACACCCTTACCAATTCTTGATATTATAAAATTTTCTTATCTTTGTCAATTGAAAGAATGAAAAACGACAACATTATTAGTTTATAGTAAAATTTACCTGATTCTTGTTCTGTGACTTGCTCATTTTTCCATTTTTCTACTGTTTTGCTCATGTTATTAGAAAGTCTATGTCTGTATTTGAGTGCTAAGCCCATACTGTCCTGTATACTAAAATGTTATCACCACATCTATGTGTCATTTTTTTCACCTATTCTATGATGGCTTCATGTTCTTTTATTACAGGTATAATCAAATGTATCAATCTTTTTTATTAATTTTGCATTTATGTATCTTGTACTAGAAACAATGTTTTCTAATATTGTCTTCTAATAAATTTACTGATTTTTGTTAAAACAAACATGATCTTTAATACATCTAGAACTTATTTTTTTTTTTGAAACGTGAGCAGTAATGATTTAGCCTTACTTTTAAATGGATGGTAAATTATGATAAATTGATTTATCAAATAATTCACTATTGCCTGCTAACTTTATACACCAATTTTATCATCTATATTTTTGTATATAAAGAGTGCTACTTTTAATCTTTACTTATTGTGTTACATCGAATTTTTGTAACATGAGTCTTTTTACTTATTATAGATTTATAACATATTTGGATATCTGCAAGGAAAAATTCCCCTTTTTAAATTTCTTTCAAAACTTTGTTGACTGTTATGGATTTAATTTCTAAAAAATAATATAGGTACACTTGGTGATTGTATTGAATTTGTAGCTTAATTTTGGTTTTACAACATTGAGTATTGCTACTCAATTCCATAATGCACCTCTTTATCTAAATGTCTTTCGATGTTCTCAAATATAGTTATAACATTTTTCCCATTAAAGTCTTCCACAGTGCAAGATCAAAATAAAGACTTAATCCTAATTATAACTAGTAAAATAATCTTCGAAAAGTCAATTTATAGTATTTTTAATATTAAAAATAAAGAAAGATTTATCTAGGCATAGAGGTAAGAAGTTAAATGTACAGGAAAGAAAACCAGAGTAACATTAGATTTCCTTACAGCAACACTTCATATCAAAATAAAATGATGCAACCAGTATATGAAACTTAAATGAAGAAAAATGTCAATAAGGGATTTTATATCCTGCCCAGTCAACCTGCAAACATAAAGATCATAGATAAGTCCTTGTAATTGTGTAAGAATGTAGGTTTTACAACCAATAAGAAACTATAAAAGTGAAAGCAAAACAAAAGTCTAACGCAAGTCCTGTGCACTTAACTATAACATAGTATAGTGAGCAAAATGAAAGCCAAAATTGTTTAAATATGTGAAAATGATTCATGAAGTCATTTCATGTGCTTGTATTTGGTCTACTGTTGTTGGCTCTAATTCTAAGGCTATATATAACCTTAACCCAGGCAGCCTTGTTGCAGATACAAATGTACAAGTAGTTTTAAAAAGTCTTTGCAGAAGCATGGTGCATAGATGATTTAGCCAAAATTCGTATCCATAACTGTACAAGTAACTTATGCAGCTCTCATCTTTTCTTAGGAGAGTGACTTATCTTGATCTGTTAGTAGGTTCTTAATAGCTTAACAAGTGTTCATATACAATCATTTGAGTAAAGTCTAGACTAGAAAAAAAAAGTTCATTTTATTCAGAAAAGTTCACAAAATAGACTAATAGATTAAATTATGTAACAATAAGTTAAAATAATATGTGAAGAATTATAATTTTAGTAATAATGGTATAATCAGGAATTATGGAAGAACAAAAAAGTCCAAATCCAATTAAGATTGTTTCTAAATATGTTGTAAACGTCCTGTCAGTTTTTGTGTATCTTATTTTTGTATCCTCTAAAGTGCCCAGCACTAAACCCACATTGCAATTGAAAATGTTTATTAAATTTTGATTGAAAAAGAAAGAAAAGACTTTTAGTCTATAAAATCAATGTATAAAAGAACTATCAATAAGGAAAATATAGAATATCTTTGTGGCCTTGAAATCATGAAGAAACTGATAACTATAATAAAAAAGATTGATAAATTGAAATGCATTAAAGTTGAGGATCTTTAATACTTAAATACTTATCTCTTAATACTTAAATCAAGAAACATAATTAAAAATGAAAATCTAAGCCATAAACTGTCAAAAAAGCATTTAGAACACATGCAACCCAACGTAGGTTTATTACCTATAGTATATAAGGAACTTCTACAAATAAATAAGAAAAAGACAAATAACTTACAAATAATAGAAATATGAGCAAAATATATAAAAAGCATTTTATTTTATTTGTTTTTCTTTTTTTTATTTTTTATTGGGGTAACATTGGTTAATACAATATAATTTATATAATTTTCAGGTGTACATTATAATTTGACATCTGTATATTCCATTGTGTTTACCACCCAAAGTACAGTTTCCTTCAGCTACCATATATTTGACCTCCTTTACCTTGTCTACCTTCCCCTTCCTCAACCACCCCCTACCCTCTGGTAACCACTAGTCTTAAAAGGCATTTTAAATCAAGAAAACATGTATGAAAAATAATCATGGAAAGAGGCTTGACTTCCCTAGAGATCAGATAAATAAATACTAATATCATGAGATACTTTTTTAACTTAATAAATAAGCAATAACCAGGAACTTTGACAATATCAATTATTATAGAAGATGTGAATAAGTAGGAACCTTTCTGGGAATAGTGTGAATTGATATAACCACTTTGGGAAACAAGTTATCATCAATTTATAAGGCTGACATTTGTTCATTTTATAACTAAAATAACTAGAAATTTCACATCCAGGTGTATACCATAGAAAACACTTTCTGGCGTACATCAGGCTTCATACACAAGAATGTTTATAGAATCACATTTGTAAAAGCTACAAACTGGACATAATACAAATGTCAATATGTGATATTAGTTAAAATAAAGTTAAGCATAGCCTCACAATGAAATATTCATCAGTAAAAAACAAAATGACTATTTAGATGAAATATTTTGTCGTTTGAAGAAAGATATGTTTTTGAAGGAAGAAATGAAGGCAGCATCTATTAGCCTAAAGTTGAACACCTGTTTCACCTCAGATTTAACAAGGCAGTTTTACTTGTTCTTTTTTATATGAGTATAACCCATGCTCCCAGCCCTCAACACATATATACACAAGTACTTATTGAGAAATTGTTTTAGAATTCACACAGGTTTATTTATTCACAAATAAATTTAGTTTTAAAAAGTGATTAGAGTAAATATTTTAAATATTTTGAAAAAAGAGGAGTTACAGTAAATAAAGAGAGTATACACCAAAAAGGAGACAAAGATATCCATTTGAAATAAAGTCACAATGTTTGTATTATTTCAGAATTTTTAACTAGTAGGGTAGAGAGAAGTGTGTGGCTGTTGTACTATAAAGACAATGTGTCTTAATTTTTCCACAAAACTTTGCAGGCCAGAGGGATTGGCATGAAATATTCAAAGTGATGAAAAGTAAGGACCTACAACCAAGATTACTCTACCTAGAAAAGCTATCATTTAAAATTGAAGGACAGATAAAGAGCTTCCCAGACAAGAAAAAGCTAAAGGAGTTAATTGACACCAAAGTAGTATTATAAGAAATGTTAAAAGAGCTTTTTCAAGAAGAAGAAGAAAAAGATCAAAAATATAAATAATAAAGTAGCAATAACTACATATCTACCAATGATTACTTTAAATATAAATGGATTAAACGCTTCAATCAAAAGACAGGGTGGCTGAACGGATTAGAAAGCAAGACCCTCATGTATGCTGCCTACAAGAGATTCACTTCAGACTGAAAGATGCACACAGACTGAAAGTAAAGAGATGAAAAAGGTATTACATAAAAACATAAATGAAGAAAAAAAGAAACAGCTAGAGTAGCAATACTTATACCAGACAAAATAAACTTTAAAGCAAAGTCTATAACAAGAGACAAAGAAGGACGCAATGATCTCACTACTGAGTATTTGAAGAAACTCAAAATATTACTTCTGAGGGACAAAATATTACTTCCTATGTTCTTTGCAGCATTATATACTATAACCAAGACATGGAAGCAACCTTGATGTCCATGAATGAATGGATAACAAAGAAGTGGTACATACTTACAATGGAATATTATTCAGCCATAAAAAAAAAATGAAATCTTGCCATCTGCAACAACATAGACCTAGAGGATATTGTGCTGAGTGGAATAAGTCAGACATAGATAGATAAATGCCATATGATTTTACTTATGTGTGGAATCTAAAGAACAAATAAATAAAACAAAAACAAACATAGATATAGAGAACATTTTGATGGTTGTCAGATGGAAGGGATGTTGGGAGATTTGGTAAAAAGGGGAAAGGATCAAGTAGAACAAATTGGTTATTACAAAATAGTCACGAGGATATAAAGTATAGTATAGGAATATAGTCAATAATATTGTAATTACTATGTATAGTATCAGATCGGTACGAGATTTATAAGGGTGATCACTTTATAAGTTATATAAATGTCTAATCACTATGTTTTATGCCTGAAACTAATATAATATTGTATGCCAACTGTAATTAAAAAACAAAAAATTATTTAAAAATAAAAAATAAATTGAAAAAAGACAATGTGTCCTAGAAACAATATTAACTAGAAAAAACCACTTCCCAGAGGACTGCAAAAAAGATGATACAACTAAAAATATATATACATATATAAACATAATTGTATGATTAATTTATAACTAAGGGAAAGGTGGTCCAAGATGGGGCACAGGAAAATCCTAAACTCATCTCCCATAACCATACTGAATCTATAGCTATATATGGACCAATTTTCTCTGGGGGAAAAAAAAAAAAACCTTAAAACTAACTGAACAGCTCCTTCACAACAAATAGTGAAAGGGCCACATTAAGGTGGGTAGGTGAGGCAGAGACATGGTCATGCCAAAATCTCCACCCTGGTACAATAATCCACAAACAAGAAGGATCTCACAAATCTGGAGCTTGTCCCTGAGGAATGAGGGGATTGTGACCTGCATTAGGAACCTCACCTCTTGGGAGTTATCCTGATAAGACAAACCTCCAAAATGACTGGCTTTAAAAACCAGTGGGGCTCACATCCCAAGAAAACCAAAATGCCGTAGAGAATTAAGATACTTCTCTTAAATGGCTCACACACAGACTCACTTACTCCAGGAACCAGTGCAAAAGGAGCAGCTTGCAAAGCACCTAGACTATACAGTCATGTGCCACTTAACGACAGTGATATGTTCTGAGAAATACATCGTTAGGTAATTCTGTCATCGTGCAAACATCATAGATTGCACTTAGACAAGCATAGATGGTATAACCTATTATAAATCTAATTTATATGGTATAGTCTATTGCTCCTAGGCTACAAACCTGTATAGCATGTTCCTGAACAAAACAACACTAGACTAAATCAAGCACAAGAGAAAATGATGCAATCAAGAAATGCAGTAAACACAAATGTATGAGGCTGCTGCCAGCTTAACACTGCATATTGCTCTATAGTAAAACTTTTTATAAGTAGAAAAGAATACGTTCTAAAATAATAATAAAAGTATGGTAAATATATAAAACAGTAACATAACTGCTTATTATCATTATCAAATATTATTTACTGTATATAATTGTATGTGCTATACTTCTATATAACAGGCAGCACAGTAGATTTGTTTAACTCAACATCTCCACAAACATGTGAGTAATGTGTTGCATTATGATGTTACAATGGCTATGATGTCATTAGGCGAAAAATTTTTCAGCTACATTATAATCTTATGGGACCACTATTGTATAATCAGTACATTGTTGGTCAAAACATTGTTATGCAGGGTATGACTGTATATGAAGGAGATTAACTCGTTAATACTAAAGCATCTGCCAAAGGGCCTGTTGGGACTCTCTCTACATGGACAGAGGCACTGATGGACACCATTTTTGCATTCTCCCACAAGCAGGCACGACTTGCCCTGTGCTCTCCCAGGGCCTCACTAAAGCCAGCTGGCATCATAAGAGACCACGATGAACAATTATATGCCAACAAATTGGACAACCCAGAAAAAATAAATTCCTAGAAACATACAATCTTGCAAGACTGAATTATGAAGAAATAGAAAATCTGAATATAACAATTATAAGCAAAGAGAATGATTCATTAATCAGAGATCTCCCAACAAACCAAATTTCAGGATCATGTGGCTTCACTGGTGATTTCTGGCAAATACTTGAAAAAAGCTGAATACCTATCCTTCTCAAACTTATTTTTTTTAACTGGAGCATAGTCTTAGAAACCAAAATCTGGGCATTAGGTTTACTATTGGTGTGTCATTGCTTCTAGGCCCTTGTAGATGAGTTATATGTAACTATACAAACCTGTGTTTGTGTGCTGTGTGTGTGCGTGTATACATATATATACACACATATCTATATATACTCATATAAATAACCATCTCTATATTAAGCTAAATATGAGTTCATACTTACATGTCCAACCTGAGTTCATTATTCTTACTCCTTTATAAGTAGGATATTTTTCTCTGACTTCCTTTAAGAATTTGCCTTCTTCTTTGGTGTTCTGAAGTTTTAATATGATATTGCATAGGTTGGTGAAGAAGAAGAAGAAGAAGAAGAATTAGAAGAAGAAGAAGAAGAAGAAGAAGAAGAAGAAGAAGAAGAAGAAGAAGAAGAAGAAGAAGAAGAAAAGGAAGAATTGAGTATTTTATTCTGCTTTTGCTGTTCTCCAAACTCTTGGATCTGTGGTTTGGTATCTGTCATTAATTTTGATAAGTTCTGGGTCATTTTTTTTTTAAATATTTTTCCTTCTCAGTTTTCTCTTTACCTTCTGGTATTTCAATTACACATTTGTTGCATTTTTTGAAATTATCTCACCATTTTGGATGTTATGTAATGTTTCCTTAATTCTTTTCTCTCTTTATATTTTCAGTTTGAGAAGTTTCTATTTACTTATATTCAAGCTCACTGATTTCTCAGTCATGTCAAATCAACTTATAAGTCCATTAAGCCATTCTTCATTTCTGTTACAGTATTTTTGATTTCTAACATTTTCTTTTGACCCTTTCTTATAATTTTTTCTCTCTTCTTATAATACTGTTATGTTCTTTTATATTATCTGTGTTTTCCATTAGACTTCTTAAAATGTTAATTATAATTATTTTAAATCCCCTGTCTGATACACTATTGGTGGAAATGTAAAGTAGTACAGCAGCTATGGAAAATAGTCTGGAAATTTCTCAAAAAATTAAAAATAAAAACACCATATGATTCATCAATCTCACTTCTGAGTGTATATCCAAAATAATTAAAATCAGAATCACAAAGAGATATCTGTACTCTCATGTTCATTATAGCATTATTCACAATAGCCAACACATTGAAACATAAGTAAATGGATAAAGAAAATGTAGTATCTACAATACAATAAAATATTATTCAGCCTTTAAAAAGCAGAAAACCCTGCTATTTACCACAACATAGTTTAGTCTGGAGCACATTATACTAAGTAAAGTAAGCCAGTAATAGAAAGGCAAATACTGTATGATTTTCTTTAAAAAGGGTATCTAAAATAATCAAACTTGTAGAAGCAGACACTAAAATAAGTAATGCCAGGGGCTAAGGGCAGGGGAAATACGGAGCTGAGTTGAATTGGTATACAATTTTAATTATGTTCTAGAAATCTGCTGTACAACATTGTACCTATAGTTAACAATACTTAACAATACTGTGTTATACACTTTAATTTTTGTTAAGAGATTAGAGGTCGTATTGTGTTCTTATCACAATTAAAAGAAAATTCCTGCTTAATAATTGCAACATTTGTATTATAGGCAAGTATGGTTCTAGTGCTTGCTTTGTCTCTTAAGTCTATTTTTTCTTTTTCTTTCTTTCTTTCTTTCTTTCTTCCTTTCTTTCTTTCTTTCTTTCTTTCTTTCTTTCTTTCTTTCTTTTTTTTGCTTGTTTGTTCTTCTTTCACCTTTTGTCATGCCTTATAATTTTGTGTTAAAAGGCAGGTATTTTGTATATGGTAATAAGAACTGAAGTAAATAGTCCTCTAATCTGAAGATTTTTGTTATTCTTGGTAAGATTGGGGTTTTGTTTAATATTTGCTACAGCTGTAAGTGCCAAAGGATCAAAGTTCCTCTAGTGTCTTTGTGTTTATTTCCCTATGTTAGTTTGCTAGTGTTGTAAATTCTTGGCACACGTCCTTTATCCCATTATGGAATGGTCATAATCAGTTTTCTGACTAGCTACTTAAAGTCTAACTACTCAACCTGATATCCATCATATATTTTCTACTACTACATATGTTGTGGAAAATATAAAATGTAAATTACCAGCACATACCTCTCTCTAATGTCCTTGGTCTCTGATTCTGATATAGGTTATCTCCCAGGTCATATACACATAATCCTGAGAATAGCAATATAGTTACAGAGCCAACACTAATCATTCTTTTGATATGTATCCTAAGGTAATACTCTTTTCAGAACATTAAATTGCCAAAATGGACAATTTTTCAATGGCTGAGAAGGAAATTTGTGATATTATTTTATTGATAAGGCTCAATGTTATATTCAATATATTTAACATTTAAAATTAAGAGTAAGTGAAGCTGTATATTGTATCAACAGTAAAAATAAATGTTGAATTTAAATCACTTCAGATACTGTGTAAAATTTTAAGTTCTTGGATTCATTAAAATATTTATGAATTATTAGTAGTAAATATTATTAGTCAATATTCTTCTTGCCTTTATTACCTAAGGATTTTATTAGTATATCTTCCTAGGTTGAAATTATCAAACAGTTTTAAAATTCTGGAAAATTCTTTTTATAATGCTATTGTATATTGCTAAAAACAATATATGCAACCAAATAAGTAAAAAATATTCTAACTTTCTAAACTAAAAATGTCTGAAAAAGTCTGGAATATTTCCCAGAAAGAATTCATTGAATGCAGGTTACCATGGTGATTAGCAAAAATGTGGAATGAAGTTCATTTCATGATAATTGCTACATATTTGCAGCTGAAGTGCATCTTTCAGTTTCAGTCTCAGACTTTGAGACCATAATAATAGCTCTGGAATCTGAGTTGTATATTTAAACCTATAATGTTGTGCAGAGACATATCTAATTCGGTGATTTTTTTTGTGTGTGGTGACTAACATGGTAATTTTTAAAAGCTTATCCCTATTTATTGAAATGTCTGTGTATAGTTAATTGAGATTATGTTTGGTTCTTAAAAAAAAAAACAACAGAATTTATTATGTCCACAAATCAATTTAAAGATAAAAGAAAAGAAAAGAATAAAAGGATTTATTTTAAAATCCTCCCTCTTTAGAAAGAATTTATTTTTAAGGCAATTGAATGCTCCTGCTTTGTAATTATTTCTAAAGAAGTTTATGGTCTGATGCCAACTTTTGTGAATTAATAATTTTGAAGAATGGTGCCAAATTCAGTAAGTCGATGTTTTGAAAAGCTATTTTAACTCTTTGGGGCTAAGTGAAAGTTAAATATAAAACAATAAATTGCTAAGGGGTTAGTATGTGATATTATAATCATATAAATAAACCCAATCAAAGATTCTTAATATTAGATACAGAATAGACCTATGTCAAAATGCTTTATTGTATACTGTTACTTTAAGTTTTTGTAATGATTTGATTTTAGAATATTGTCTATGTTTTTTTCTTAATTCTTATGACCCTCTGAATAAAAATAATATTGAAAATAAAAATAATAACATTCATTGAAGAATTACGATGTCACAGACACTATATATACTAATTCATGTAATCCTTACAATAATACTAAGAAATAGGCCATTATCATTATTATCTTCATTTTATGAATGATAAAACCAAGGCACAGAGAAATGAAGCAATTTGTCAGACACCACACAGTTAGTATAGGGAAGAACCAGAAATCAAATTCAGAGAGGCTGGCTCTAGCATCTTCACTCTTAACTATATAATATTATACTTCTAATATGAAGTATTTTTATTCCCAATTAATAGAATCAAAATTGAAGTTTCGAAGAGCCAAGTACTGACAATGTTACACAGTTATCAAATGGTAGAAGTAGAACTGAAGTTTGTTTTCTGATTCTAAATCTAGGGAACATTCCATCACAGTTTATGGTCTCCTTTAACTTAAACATAAATTATTGTTCTTTCCTATTTTGCCAGCTGGGAATTAAAAAAGTTTAGTTTAAACTGCTTGTTACAATTATAGCCTTCAGACTGGGCTTCCCTATTTATCGTATATATCATATGTGCTCTTTCCATATATCACTGATACATAAGGATTAAAACTCCAAATAAGCAGTTTGCCAATATTAACAATTAGTCTATCAATTAACTTTTTTTTTTGAAAATTTTAGTTGAAAGAAAAAGAAAATGACTTTCACTATTAAGGAAGCTATGGAGTCAGACTTTACATTTTATAAAGAATTTTTAGTCTGATTACAATAGTCCTTTTAAAATTAAGAAAAAAATAAAAGGGAAAGGAAGCATTGCATAGCTTCAAAGTGCTAAGAAATAAAATTTTTCATGTGATTAGCAAGAGAGAGGAAGAATATCATGATTCTGAAATTTGGTCTCTAATAAACACCATAGAAATAACCCTACCTATGAAGTGGTTCAAAAGTCTGCTCTCTGTGTGTGTGCGTGTGTGTGTGTGTGTGTGTGTGTGTGTGTGTAATAAGAGCAATTGAAACCGATGTACACATTTAAAAAAAATCAAAACAAAGAGAAACCTCCCAAAAAAGCTTACATCGCATCCCAGTTTAGTAGGACAATCTACTGCAGAAAGAAGCAAAGTGTTCTGTCAGGGAAAGGAAAGCACTTAGTAGTAGGAGAATCAGAGAAACCAAACCGCTGGCTTGTGACTCTCAGATATAGCTCCTAGAAATACTTGAATACATATTTAAGGAGAGAATTTTCATGCTGTTTTAAATGTTAGGTTTAAATCAATAACAATTGGATACAACTAATATTTTTTGACTCTGCAATATAGTCATAACATTAAAAAGACAGAACATTATGAAAATAACTTTCCTTATAAGTGCCCTACCAGAGATGACATATACAACATTTATTTAAAGATAACCATGTACTCTTTGTTTATAATTGTATTTGCATATATCCTAGCAGCATAAATATGTAGCAACATTTATAAAGGAAATTAGTGTATTAGAACAAAATACAAAAAATGTTATTAAAAAAGAACAAAATATAATGAATGATTTTACTGATATTAAATATTTTTGTAAAATTACATTATAGTAACATCCATCAATAGTAGTAAATTTTGATAACTCAAATTAAACACTGTTTCAAAATTCTTATTCTTTACAAATAACTGCAAATGGGCACTCTTTTTAGCTCTTTCATAATAAATTACCTTTGAGAGCGCTATGATTGTCTTATTAGTAAAGTAGTAGACTAGCTAGTTACTAAGTGTCAAAGTCTATGAAATATTTCATGAATTAGTTATATAGAAGGATAAAACCCTTAAACCCAAGTTTGCCACTAAGTATTCTTTTTTTTTAAATTGTGGTTGTTCATATAATCCTTATTGGGTTTTACAATTAGTTAAATTGTGAGGATTCTTTAGAAAGGAATGATTAAAATGAAAATGTTTCTGCTTTTATCTTGCCCATTTAGTAAGGGTATATTCACTTCTTATGGTTTGAGAAGTAGAGAATACACCTGACATTGTCTGAAGAAATAATAGAGACTATTGTTACTTCTCAAATTGATATTTTAATATATAATATTCACTGTAAAACATTAAAATACAACTGAATATGTTAAGGAATGACTTTAAATACTTAAGAATTTAATAAATGCAGGGCAGAAATTATAAATTTATTAAGGTTAGTTTTCCTACCAAAATAAAGTAGGCACTAATATATGTCTCATTCTATTATTAGAATAGCTAGATTTAGTTGCAACTTTTTTTTTTTTTGCAGCACAAGAGTTATTGCTGATGCCTCAGATTAAATAAAATACAACAAATCCATGTCAGATTGTGGATAGTTGGGAGGTTGCCAGCCTCACCCATTAGCTATATGAGTCATTACCACACACTCATCTCATAAAGTTGTGATTCAAATTTGTGCCTCATCAAAATCACAAGTGAATTCACATCACAGGTCTACTATTCACAGGAATAGAAACTCCAAGTGTTAAGTTGACAAATGCCAAGTATATGTTACTAACTGAGACCATTTCAAAAAAAAAAAATATCTTTTCGAAGCATAAATAATTTAGTTGGCAGAAAGAAGACTTTTGTGAAACAAAACAAACAGCAAACAAATTACAACAAAAATATAGTATAAACTAAATGATTCTTTTCTTCTATAAGAATTTTCTTAAAAATCATCTCCTCTGTTAAGTGTTCCTAACTTCTCTAAGCAAATTAATCCTTTCTTCCACTCTGAATATGTTTATTAAGCATTTCTCGGTATTTGTTTCAATTTTTTTTTCATATTGTGTCTATCCACAGCTAGAATTTGAGAATCTCAAACAACATAGTAATGTTATCAGGTTAATTTTTATATTTCTTAACATAGTGCCTAAAATATATAATTGTTTATCAAATTAATTCATTCACAAGAAGCTCTACTGGGCATGGATTATTGGGCACGAATAACTATCTTGCCCCTTTTGGTTCAAGAAAGCACTTAATCAGGAGTTGTCTGGATGCAGAGCATGAGCAGTTATATTTAAGTACATTCCACACTAGTTGTCACACCCTCTGAACACTGCACACACAGATACACAGAGAGAGGACATGTAAAGTTATTATGATTAGAAAGATATCCATTGATATGGCAGTAGAAAGTTCCCTTCAAGAGAAGATGCTGATAGTTTATCTTCGTTTTCTGATTTCTCTCTAGATGAAAGATTTGCATGTTTACACTTTCACAAAAGAGAAAATATGGCAGTGTATTTTACCATTCACTGTGGATTTATGTATTACATTTAATTTTCTGTCATGATTCAGACAGGGACATTTTTCCCTTTCTGTGACTTCCATATATTAAGTTGTGATAGCAGGAAGTATTTTGATTCTCTGCTACCAGAATCGACCCCCTCACAGGTAGCTGCTGACTGCTAGAAAAGTGATGATTTGGACCTGTTGGAGCACACAGGTCAGACACACCTCTACTACGAATTCCCTGACACCAGATCTTTTATCACTAGAGATTCATTATTATGATTTAATGATGTTATCTACTTTAAAAATGAAACTACTCATCAGAGAGAACTTCTTACTGTAAATGAACTGATCAGATTACTTTCTTTCTAGATCTTAAAATTTCCTCAAAAGACTTGTTTGTTGGAGGAGTTTGTGGACAGTACATTTCAGCTCTATCTTCCTGTCCTTATCCTGATTAACTATGGCATTTGGTATTTTTTAATCATCATTAAGAAGAAGAGTTCAGTGTGATTCCTTTTTAGCATAATCTTTTATATTTACCATAGGAAGTAGCATAGTGTTATGCTAACCAAAAATATTTAATAATTACCTTTCCATCAATTAATTAATGAAATATTTGCCCTTTCTCTTACAAATGTCAAAATATTTTCTCTAAAATTGTTATTATAACAGACATGTAATTCTGGAATTTTTGTTAAGAAAGTGCTTTCATTTAAAAACTCCAGAATTTTGATGCTTCATTTACCAACTATTCAAAAACCATGCTGAGTTGGCATTTGCTTGGCAGCCTAGATTCAGTGGCACTATTGTAGAACCACTTAGCTAATTTAGAGAGTTGTACAGTCTAATTCAACATGATATTTAAACAATATAGAGGGTTTTCAGAAAAAGAAAATATGAAGATCTGAATTTGTGTCATACTAAATTATACTAAATATTGATAAACTGCCATATAAACAGAAAGACTTTTGCTGTTTTTCTTGTAAACCCTCGTGAGAGTCAGTATTATCTGTCATTTCATTTTTTTAAAACTATTTTCAACTTATGTTCTTCTTGGCTATGAAATAAAGACTAATGAGCTTTTTTTTTTATTCTAAAAGTGTTGGAATGTATTCCTTCTGTTTTCAGTTATTTTCAGAAATATTTTCTTAAAGCCTTTTATTTTCTTCAAGATTGATAGTAAAAAAAGGAAAGAAGGAAGGAAGGAAGGAAGGAAGGAAGGAAGGAAGGAAGGAAGGAAGGAAGGAAGGAAGGAAGGAAAGAAGAAAGGAAGAAAGGAAGGAGGAAGGAAGAAAGGAAAGAAGAAAGGAGAGAGAGAGAGAGAGAGAGAGAGAGAAAGCAAGCAAGCAAAAGACATGAACTAACAACATAATTTGGATGATGGATATTTGGATTAAGAAATCAAGTTCATACCTCTGTAAAATTTAAAACATCTAAGCATTTTTATATATGCTCTTATATTTTGTCAATTATTTCTCATCTTAAAATTCATTAGTACTTCAGTAGGTCATGTAGTTTGAGATATATATCTAGATCTATACAGTTATATATCCATAGTTTTATATGGATCTAGGTATATAATCTATATATAGATA
Source organism: Eidolon dupreanum (assembly GCA_028627145.1). Taxonomy (NCBI): domain Eukaryota; kingdom Metazoa; phylum Chordata; class Mammalia; order Chiroptera; family Pteropodidae; genus Eidolon; species Eidolon dupreanum. The sequence goes on from CM053502.1 coordinate 146,386,520, forward strand.
TATATTTGCATTTTGAATATCCAAAGTTTTATTGGCAGTGTTGTAGATGGACAATTAGCAGGAGAAAATATTACATTTTTTAATAGAAGCAGTAACTAAGTAAATTATTTGTTTAGTTATTAAAGTTTAAAATGTTATTTATGTTTACAATATTTAAAGGAAGATGATGTCAATTCATTCATTCAATACACAAAAACATATTAAGTGTTTACTATATACTAAGCACTGTTCTAGGTCTTGAGGATAACACAGTGAATAAAACATAAAAAAATGCCTATCCTTTCACTTATATTTCTAATGAGGGGATATAAAATAAAAATAAATTAGCAAAATTAGATAAATAATTATAGAAAAAAAATGAAGCACTGAAAGAGGATGACAATTAATTTTTTAAAAGCTAGTTCAAGTATATAAACCAGACGTTAGTTAAAATATTTATATGTTTGCTAATATTTTGTGCAGCTTTTTCAGAGTTTTAATGACCTAGCTGAGATAACATATAAGTCTCTCATAAACTCCGTAAACTCCAATGATAATCCTGAGACAGAATCTTTACTGTTTACCAGGGACATCTTAATTAATAACTATGAAAACACCTCAAGGCACAAACAGTGTGGTTTTTCTGATCTTAGAGATGATTTTAACACCTAAAAAAACTATATGCTTTTTTATTCTGCAGAATCAAGAAAATTTTTCAAGAGTTCTAGTGAAGATAGCAGAGTAGGTAAACACTATACTTGCCTCCTCTCAAGACCACATCAGAGTTACAACTAAACTGCAGAACAGCCATCACTGAGAATCACCTGAATTCTAGCTGAATAGTCTTATAAGTAAGAACATACAAAAGAAGCCACATTGAGACTGATAAGAGGGCCAGAGACACAGAACAAGCTAGTCTCACATCCACGTGTGGTGGTTAAAAATCAGGAGTGATATCTCAGCTACGGAGGTACTCCTAAGGAGCAAGGGGTCCCAGCTACACACCAGGTTCCCTGCCTGGCTCAGGGATCCAGTAATGGGAAGAGAAATCCCTATAACTTCTGGCTATAAAAACCAATGAGGATTGTGGCTGAGTGAGATGGAGAGCTGCTGGAGTTACAGGCAATGCTCTTAAAGGCTGGTGCACTTGCCGAAAAACTCACTTGCTCTGAGCTCCAGTGCTGGGGCAGCAGCTCAAAAGGCACCAGAGGCATATGGGAAAGAACTAAATTGTCTGGTTTCAGGACAAGGGCTGGAGAGGCAGCTTTCTCTCAGACAGAAGTGCTAGTAGAATCCATTGTTCCTTTGTTGAGCTCTCCCCTAACCCAGCGTGCAGACACAGATGCCCACCATATCTGAGACTCCTTCAAACTGGCTAGCACTGGTTCCCCTGCCCCAGTAGTTCCCTGAGACCCCACCCAACTTGCGGGCCCAACCGAGTCACTTCCACTGGCTTTTCTATACAAGCAACCTGCCTTGGTTCATTCTGCAAACTTACCTAAAATCTCTCAAAGTTTTGCAAACTACAAACAAGCAACATCTGGCATCAACATGCCCTGTATCTTTTGCTCATCAGTCCCAAGTCCAGCACTAAGAGCAGCCAGCCTCAGTTCACAGCTTAGCCTCTCCCAAGCACCTTCAAGACCAGAACAAGTGGAAACTATCTGCAGATCACTCTGTAGCTCATACCAAGTGTCTCCAAGTAGGACATAGGCAACCCCTATACTTGGCCTGCAACAAAGCCTCTCCCAAGTGGCCTCAGAACCAAAATGCCCATGGATAGCTTCAGATTACACCTGAGCACCACCAACTACCTTCACAAAGAACATGCCCAAGGGCAGAATTGGCAAGCACCAGAGCCCTGCTAAAGTGAATCCTACTCTGTAGTATCAGCCCCTCCACTGTAGTCATGGCCAGTCCTCATCATCAATCAGCCTGAGGATCAATTCCTCCCACTGATGTGCAAACAACAACCAAGCCTCAACTACAACAGGGGGGCACACACAACCCTAAGGACACACCTAGAGCACCTGGCTCAGGTGACTGGGGAGACCACACTCCACTGGGTCCCACAGGACATCTACTAAATAAGGACACTCTGCCAAGACTGGGAGACACAGCAACTCTACCTAATACATAGAAGCAAACACAGGTAGGCAGCCAAGAAAGGTGAGATGAAGAAACATGTCCCAAATAAAAGAAAAGAATAAAGCTTCAAAAAAAGAACTAAACAAAATAAAGCGAGTAATCTACAAGATGCAGAATTTAAAACAGTAATATTAAGGATGCTCAATGATCTCAGTGAGAACTTCAATAAAGAGATAAAACACATACAAATAGAAATAGGAAGCATAAAAAAGAACCAGTCATAAATGAAGAATACAATAGCTAAAATGAAGAATACATTAGAAGGAATCAACAGTAAATTAGATGAAGCAGATCAGCAATTTGGAAGATCAGATAACAGAAAACACTCAATTGAAACAGCAAAAAAAAAAAAAAAAGAATCCAAAAAAAAAAAAAATAAGGATATTTTAAGGGGCCTCTGGGACAACATCAAGCATACCAATATTCACATCATTAGAATACCAGAAGAAGAAGAGAGAGCAAAAAATGAAAACCTATTTGAAAAAATAATGATGGAAAGCTTTCCTAACCTAATGAAGGAAAGAGATATACAAGCCCAGCACAGAGAGTCTCAAACAAGATGAACCTAAACAGACTTAAATGCATAAGAATGTCAGTTGATGTCTCAACAGATATATTGCAAGCCAGAAGGGATTGACATGAAATATTCAAAATGATAAAAAGCAAGGACCTACAACCAAGATAATTCTACCCAGCAAAGCTATTATTTAGAATCAAAGGATGGATAAAGAACTTCACAGAAAACAAAAAGCTTAAAGAGTTTATCACCAACAAACCAGTATTACAAGAAATGTTAGAAAGACTTTAAGAAAAAGAAAAGATAAAAAATGAGTAATCAAATGGCAATAGCTACATATCTATCAACTATTACTTCAAATGTAAATGGATTAAACATTCCAATCAAAGATTTAGGGAGGCTGAATGGATAAGGAAAAAAAAACCCTTATATATGCTGCCTAAAGGCAACTCACTTCAGATTAAAAGACACACAGACTAAAAGCAAAGGAATGGAAAAAGGTATTTCATGAAAATGATAACAACAAAAAAATCTGGGGCAGCAATACTTAGACTTTAAAACAAAGGCTATAACAAAAAAAAACTAAAAAAGGACCCAGTAATTCCACATCTGGGTAAACTCAAAAATGAACTCCTAATTGTTTATTTTTTTGGTTTCACTTACTCCAAAGAGATGTGCATTTATATGTTCATGGTAGCATCATTTACAATAGCCAAGACATAGAGGCAACCTGGGTATTTATCAACGGATAAATGGATAAAGAGGTAGTATGTTATGTGTAGTGGAATACTACTCAGCCATGAAAAAGAATGAAGTGTTGCCATTTGCAATAACATGGACGGACCTAGAGGGTATTGCGCTGAGTGGAATAAATCAGCCATAGATAAACATCGTATTATTTCACTTATATGTGGAATCTAGAGAACAGGATAAATAGACAGACAAAACAGAAATAGATTCACAGATGCAGAAAAATTTTTTTTTTTTCCTGCAAAAATCTTTATTGTTTCAGTTTGGTCTAAGGCATGGGAGAGGGCTCCATGGTGGTTAGAAGGCTGTCTAATGGTTGCCAGGAGAGGCTCAGGTATAAGGTCAACACCAAGGGGATGCAGAGAGGTCCCTCAAAAACCTCTGGGCTCCAAAGGCTCCTAGTCATGCTTGAGGGTGAGCTTTTCGAAGACATACTCACCAGCCCAGCTTGAGGACAAGCCTGCCTGCAGAGGTTAGTCATATGGTCACCTATCGTCTTGATGAGTCTCACTCTCTCATCTAGGAAGTGACTATTCAGAAAGTCACAAAGATGGGGGTCTTCACAGTCAGAACCCATGGCATGCAGATCCAAAATGTCCTGGTTCAGGTATTCTCTATTATCATGAAAGTTTCCATGGCATCCTGAGTTTTACTCCACTTATCTTGGGAAGTCTTCTGCAGTTCTAGAAGAGGGAGCAGCTACCACACTGGTTTTGCATCTTGAAGAGACTCTCGGTGCCCTTGTGTTTTTCCTTAGTCAACTTGCAGAAAAAGTGGCCCAAGCCTTCCAGAGCCACATCATCATGGTTAAAATAGAAGCCCAGAGAGAGGTAGGTGCAGGAGGCCCACAGATATAGGTTGACCAGGAGGCTGACAGAGGCCTCCACCTCAATGGAATAATTCTGACAGATTTGAGAGCTCTTGGTTGTTTAGCAATAAGGAGTTAAGCTCAAAAAACGGTGTTGGCTAGTCTCCAATGCCAAGGATGGCTGAGAAGGTTCTGAAGGCTGCAACTGGAAAAGAGATTAGAGGGTGGTCGAAGGCTGAAAAAAGGGGCATCCATGGGTCTGTTTTGTCCAAACACTGTTGAAGCAAGAGACAGAATTGGGGAACCACGAAGGCACTGCCTGTACAGAGAACATTTTGATGGTTGCCAGATGAGGGGAATGAGATGATGCATGAAGTAGGGAGGGAATTAATAAATACAAATTGGTAGTTACAAAATAGTCTTGGGTATGTAGAATATAGCATGGGGAATATAGGCAATAGTATTGCAATAACTATGTATTGTGTCAGATGGGTACTAGATTTATCAGGGTGATCACTTTGTAAGTTATATAAAGGTCTAATCACTGTGTTGTACACCTGAAACTAATACAATATTATATGTCAACTGTAATTGAAAAATTTTAAAAAAAACATATATTTAAAAAGAAGAAAATCAAGACTGGTTGTGGGGATGAAGGAGGAGGCAGTAACAGCAAAATCTATGAGAACAAATGATTTTGTAATTTAATCTTTTGCAAAAAGAAAATAAATTAGAAAACATTAAAATGCTTGTTTAATTTTTTTTGTGGTACAAAACAAGTTTGTTTTAAATTTTAGTCTTATCCCTCTCTTTTAATGTTATTGGCTGAGAGAAAAGTTTAAAACTAAGGTTCATGTAAGATAATCTTTTATTCTGACACATCAAATTATGAGTTAACCACAAATAATAACAATTATAGTTGACATTTATTGAAGGGTTACTATGTGCTAGATGTAATCACACTTGATCCTTACAGAAATCTCATGTGGTAATTATTGTTTTATTGATGATGGAATTGAGACTCAGAGATATTGTTACTTCATCAAGGTCAAACAGGAAGTAAATGACAGATAGGAATCAGACTAAATCTATAGCCCATATTCCTAAACTATATAAGTTTGACTCTTCTAAGTAATATCCTTGAATCAATCAACTGTTATAACCAAAATAAAAAAAAATTGAAATCATAAGATTAAAAGAAAAAAAACATACATATCGTAAAGACAAACATAATAAGAAATGTTTGTATGACCTTGATTATAATGGAAAATTTTAGGATTTTAAGAAAAATTGGGGTCATATTCTGGCTATATATTTTTTCAATTACAATTAACATTCTATATTATTTTATATTAGTTTCAGATGAACAACATACTGGTTTGACTTTTGTGTCATTTATGAAGTCATTTCCCCCAATTAATATAGTACTCTCCTGGCACTGTATAGTTATTACAATATAATTGACTGTATTCCCTATGTTGTACTTTACACCCTCATGACTATTTTGTAACTATCAGTTTGTATTTCTGAATCCCTTCACCATTTGCACCCAGCCCCTTGACCCCCTCCCATTTGGCAACCATCAGTTTATCCTATCTATGGGTCTGTTTCTGTTTTGTTTGTTCATTTATTTTGTTCTTTAGATTTCATAAATAAGTCAGATCACATGGCATTTGTCTTTCTCTGTCTGGCTTATTTCACTTAGCATAATAAGGATGGTAAGATTTTATTCTTCTTCTGTGGCCAAGTAATATTCCATTGTATATGTATACCACTTTATCCAGTCGTCTCTTGATGAGCACTTACCTGGGCATCAGCTCCATGAATGGTAATATATGCATTGAAGGTTGGTAATCATGTAAGCGGAACTGTGCAGGCCACAGCATAAAATCTAATTTTATTCCATGTGTGATGGGTACCATTAGTGGGTTTCTAATAGGTGGAGTGCCTTGATCTGTCTTACATTTTAAAGACAAGGATTACTCTGGCTGCCATGAGAGGAAAAAGCTTTAGAAGAGCAGAAGTAGAAGAAAAGAAATCAGTTAGAATATTATTTTATGAAATATTTATTCGGGAATAAAAATGGTTTAGACTAGAGTGGTAGGAAAATTGGTCATGTGTAGAATATATTTTGATGGTAGCGCAAATAAGATTTTCTGCTTAAATGCAAATGACATAAATATAAAAGGGAGAAAAGAGAGAGAAATGTAATTTAAAACTGATATTTTTAGACTGCGATTAATGATACAGTTCCCTGAAACAAGAACATTTGGGGAGGAGCATATTTGATGGAGAACGTTGACTATCATGAGACGAAGAAGATTAAATACGCAAATGATCATGTCAAGAAGGCAGCTAGATCTGGAGTGCCGGGGAATGAGCAGGCCTGGAGATACTCACCAGGGAATCAGTGACATTTAAAGTCATGGGTGACATTTTAGCAAAAAAATGTAGATGAGAAGAAACAGGATGAAGCCTTAGGGACCATCTGAATTTAGAGAAAGACACAAAAGATCTCACTCAAGAGCTTGAGAAAAGGAATCAATCATGGAGATGAAAGACCAGAGGACAACCTAGTCACAGGCCTCTGGATTGAAGGTTACTGAAAGTCAGATGACACAAACAGGAATTAGTGCTCTTGCTCTTTAGTTGTCCTCATCATCGACATTTACATTTATGGCCCATCTTCCACATTAAAGTGAGGAGGGGATTCCTTCAGAAGAAACATTTCAATTTTTCTATTTTTTTTTATCTGGAATTTTCATCAAGATAAATGTAAAGCCATAAGCAGTTGGAAGAAATAATACAGAGACATCCTGTACATTTTACTCTTTCTCCCAGTGATAACATCTTGCAAAACTAGTACAATATCACAACCAAGATATGATAGTTCCTTTTTATCCAGTTTTACTTTCTGCAGTTTCAGTTGCTGGAGGTCAACAGCAGTCTGAAAAGGTTAAATAAAAAATTCCAGAAATAAACCATTTGTAAGTTTTAAATTTAAATTGTGTGGCATTCTGAATAGTGTGATGAAATTTCAAGCTATCAGCTCCCTTCCAACCCAGACGTGAAACATCCCTTTGTCCAGCATCTCCACCCTGTAGACACCACCTCTGTTAGTCACATTGTAGACACCATCTCGGTTATCAGATCTAATATGGTTGTATCACAATGCCTGTGTTCAACAGAACTTTCTTTTATTTAGTAACAGCCCCAGAGTGCAAAAGTAGTGATGCTGGAAATTTGGATATTCCAAAGAGAAACCATAAAGTGCTTTAACTAAAAATGTGAAAGTTCTCAATAAGGAAAGAAAAAAATTGTATGCTAAGGTTGCTAAGATCTATGGTAAGAATAAATCTGCTATCTGTGAAATTGTGAAGGAAAAAGAAATTTGTGCTAGTTTTCTGTTGCACCTCAAACTTCAAAGTTACAGCCATAGTGCATGATAAGTGCTTAGTTAATATGGAAAGGGTATTAAATTTGTGGGTAGAAGACATGACAGAAAACATGTGATTGACAGTGAAGTGTTGCACCAGAAAACATTGAGCCTATACAAAGACTTCAGCAAGGGATGCTCTGAAACAAGAAACACCAGACCATTTACTGGAAGTTAGAGACAGTTACACAGATTTAGGAATAGGTTTGGCATTTTATCAGCTTTGATCATCACCAGAAGCAAGGATGCAGTACAATAAGATACTTTGAGAAGGAGAGTCTACATTCACATAACTTTTGTTACAGTATATTGTTATAATTGTTTTATTTTATTATTGCTGTTGTTAATCTCTTATTGTACTAATTTGTAAATTAAATCTTATTATAGGTATGCATGTATAGGAGAAAACGTAGTATATATAGGGTTCAGTACTTCCTGTGGTTTCCGACATCCACTGGAGGTCTCGGAACATAGTCTCTGTGGATAAGCAGGAGCTACTGTATTGACATCGATATTATCCACAAATCTGTTTAGATTTTTCGAATTTTCTTTTTTGAACTCATTAATGTCTCTCTGTATATTTAATTCAACACAGTTTTATGAGATGTAGGTTCATGTATGCACCACCAGAAACAGATAAGAATAGCTCTATTGTAAGGATTCTTCATGTTATTCTTTTATAACCATTCCTCCCCTTGGTTACCAGTAATCTCTTCATTTCTAAAATTTTGTTATTTCAAAAATATTATATAAAGGAAATCATACAATGTGAAACCTTTATGGTTGGATTTTTTGCTCAGCATAATTCCCTGGAGATTCATTCAAGTTGTTGCATTTATCTATTTTATTGCTCAGTGGTATAGATGCACCACAATATATTTAACCATTTCTCATTGAAAAACATCTGACTTGTCCTCAATTTTAGCTATTATGAATAAAGCCTCTATGAATATATATATGCATAAGGGATTTTTTTACAAATGTAAGTTTTTATTTATCTGGAACAAGTGCTCAATTGTATTATTACATTGTCATATGCTAATTGCATATTTAGTTTTTTATGAAACTTCCAAATAGTTTTTCAGAATGAACATATCATTTTCCATTTCCATCAACAATGTATAAGTGATCTAGTTTTTTGGTATCTTCACAAGCATTTATTATTATTTTTTTAAAAAGTTTAGCCAGTCTGATATATGTCTAGTGATATCACATTGTAGTTTTAATTTGTATTTTTCTGAATGTAAATTTAGCAAATGTAGAGAAATGTCTTTTCATATATTTATTTGTTATCTTAGTCCATTCAGGCAGCTATAACAAAACTATGATACACTGAGTCACTTAAACAACAAACATATATTTTTCACAGTCTGGAATCTAGGAACTCCAAGATCAAGGCACTGGATGATTCAGTGGGCCTACTGATGAGGGCCTACTTCCTGTTCGTAAACAGATGTCTTTTTCTCAATGTGTCCTCACGTGGTGGAAGAGGCAGGAAGCAATCTGGGGTCTCTTTTTATCAGGGAACTAATCGTATTCATGAGAGCTCTACCCACATGACCTAATAATTTCCCAAAGGCTGAGCTCCAAATATCATCACATTGAGGGAATAAGTTCCAATATATAAATTTTGGAATGGACACATATATTCAGTCTATAGCACTTGGCAATTGTACATCTTTTTTAGTGAAATGTTTGTTTATTTCATTTGCTCACTTTCTAATTAGATTTTTTTTAATGTTGAGTTTTGAGAATTCTTATTTATGTTCCAGATGCTAGTCCTTTATCCAATATGTATTTTTAAAATATCTTCTCCTGACTTGTAGCTTATCTTTTTATTATCTTCACCTGGCTTTACAGAAAATAAAAGTTTTAATTTTGATAAGGCTCAATTTCTCAATTTTTCTTTTATGGATTCTACATTTAATGTCAATTTTAAGAACTCTGCCCAGCTCTAGATCCAGAAGATTATTTTCTCTTCTTACTCTTCTAAAAATCTTACAGTTATGTCTTACATTTAAGTATATGACCAACTTCAAATTAATTTTGTATAAGGAGTGATGTTTAAGTCAAGGATTTTTGTTGTTGTTTTGTGTTTTTTATTTTGTTTTGCTTTTGCTTATGGATGTTTCCATTGTTCCAACACCATTTGTTGAAAAGGCTATCTTTTTCTTCATTGAATTGATTTTACACTTTTGCAAAAATCAATTGTGCATACTTGTGTTGGTCTATTTCTGGACTATCTATTGTTTCATTGTTCTACATTCTTTTCTCTCAACTTTTTCTTTGTTTAGATTTCTATTTTTTTATTGTTTCAAGATATTATAGTTAATTCGTGGAGCATGTTTATGATGGTTGCTTTAAAATTCTTGTCAAATAATACCAATACCTGATTCATCTCAGTATTTGTGTCAGTTGATTTTCTTTTCTAATTCAAGTTGTAATTTTCCTTGTTAGTATGACTGATGATTTTCAGTTGCATACTGAGCACTTTGTTATGATAGGCGACTCTGGGTCCTATTTAGATCTTTTATTGTCATAGGCAGTCACTCTCTTTCGCTTTAGCATGCAGGTCCTAGTCTACTTTTTTGTGGGCTGTGGTTCCAATGACAAAAATTTGACAGTTTTATTTTTGTTTCCTTGGTTTATCTTGTGGCACTGTGGTTTCCACTTATCTCTACTAGTGTTGGCTGTGGAGGAGGAAGGGATTTCCCTAGGCTGAGCAGCCCATTGTGTCTTGCTGGGTGAGGAAAGTCTCAGATCTACTAAGGTGTAGGATATAAACACTTTCTTGACTCCTGGCAAAGTGGATCAACATACGATGCCCAAAAATTATAGGAATATGAGCCGTAAGTCAGATGGGAGGACCTTTCCTTCTGAAATATCTTTTTTCTTGTTTTCACTCCTTTCTTTCCTCTGAATTCTTAGCTTTCTTTATTTTATTCTAATTTTACTGTGATTATGCTGCTGGAATATTTAGGAGAGAATCTTACTAAGCATCACTCCCTTTCCCACCAGTCCAAACCTCCCACCTACACAGAGCTCAGCCACGATAGAGCTACTTTGGTCTGTCACCACTTGCCCCCCATACAGACACCTAGGACTGAGTAGCTAAAGCAGAGAAGGGGGAGTTTATGCATGTTTTAATATTTGGAAATGGGGAGTTTATATTTCTAGTGTGGAATATAGAAAATAAATACACAGACAAATAATATAACTTCAGATATAGTAAGTGCTATAAGAAAAGAAAAAGACAGTGGTATAAACAGTGGGGGGTGGGGAATGTGTGTGTAGCTAATTCAGTAGACTTCCAGAAAGACCTCAGAAATGCTAAGGTATGAGGTGGGTTTTGAACTTGGTGAGTTTAAGAGACAGGTAAGAAGGCCAGTGGAGTTGTAGTATAACTTGCTTCAAATTCATGGTACAAAGCAACACTAGTAATTAGTACATTCCTCTTTTATCAGAGATCAGATTAGTTTATCTGACTTTGACAAACCAGTGCCAACTAATTTTGGACCTACTGAAATTATCCTTTATAGCACATCTGGTAACCATAATTTTGTTTGAAGGATAGGTGAATTTCCAGTGGTTTTTAAGAGAACCATACCACGTAGGTAGAAATAAGAACAACAAGCAAGGCAGTGAGACAAGAAAAAATTTGTTAAAAAAAAAAAAAAAACTCTTGGCATCCTAGATAAACGAAATAATTCAAAGAACTGAAGGGATTGCTAATAAAAACAAGAGAAAAAAACAAATTTAAGATTATAATGAATAGTCATATTTAGAATTCTGTGTATCATTGTAGAGACAGTTACCGTTCTTCCCTAACATATTCTTAGAAATAGCATCTGACCATGGATCAGCTTTTCATCTAAGAGCATTCTAATTTGAGATTGAATATTAACCAAATATATGATATGGAGACGATCAAAAATATATCATGAAAATAATTACATCATACACTCCTGCATTTATTTAAAATAAATTTTTGTGAGTTCTTTATAGTTTTTATAAAATTGCAATATAGCATGCTTATATAAGGAATCAAAAAGTATAAATTCATTTATTCCACAAATCTTTATCGAACACTAAGTACATACTGACCATTGCACTAATTTTATGTACTTAATCTAATTTAATCTTTACAAAATATACTTTTAGTGCATATTGCTATTGTTCACTTTTTCAGATGATGAAACTAATGCACAGTTAAAAAAAATGGCTGAATAAGAATTTGAATGCAGGTTATCTGAATCCAGAACCCATTCTCTCTATCACCAGTCTACATTATGTAATATTAGTTTCTGATCTCAAGGTGCTCAAATTAATAGAGAAGACAGGCAAATGAAAAATGACAATATATTATGGTAAATATATTCCATAGAGTGCTACGGAGGCATTTGGAAGAAGTAGCTAGCTCAGCGAGGGACTTGTCAGAAAGGCTTCCTAAAGAAGAAAGTAGAATAAGAATTGAGATTTAAACAGCAAATGGAAATTCACCATGAGAAGATCAGGTGGGAAAAGTATTTTCAGCAAGGAGAAAAAACATTCATTGCGAAAGTATGAACCTAAGAAAGAAAGCATTGGGGAAAAGGAAATATTTGAGGGAGAAGAATAAGATAGGTAAATGGGATCACATTTTAGAAGGTTTTATCCATCTTATTATGGAATTTTAAAATGCCAGTGGCTGTGTGTAAATATTGAAGAAACTCAAAGAGTGGAGATAATAATAAATATATTTGACAACTATGTTGAAAATAAATCAAGGGCGAGAAACCAAATACACATGGATAATAATGAGCAACTGAATTAAGATTTTGGCAATAGGGTTAGAGAAGTAAAAGATGTTTCAACAGTTATTGGGAGGAAGAAACATTTTAACCTAGAAAATAAACTGATGGATAACCCCAAACAGAGGGAGGACATAGAATCAAAGTAGTGCCTTTAAGAGGACTAAATTTTCACATAATTTTGTGCTAAAATGCAAGAAATGTTGAAAACATGAGGCTATGGAATTTGACATATCTTAATTTAAATCATGACTCTACAGTTTCTAAACCATATAATCTCATGCAAAATATTTCAATTCTACAAGCCAAAATTTATTTATACCCTCTTTTTTAGTGTCTTCCAGTCAGTCCCAATGTGCTATCACTTCTATTTCTTAAAAACAATTTGAAACTATAACTTATTGGCCTTTCTAGCCCTTTGTATCTTGCTTGATCTGCAGACTCCTCTTAAACAGTCTTCTTGGCCTCTAATATCTTCTCATTCTAGTCCATTTTACACATGCCATCTTTCAAAACAAAGAAAGATAACATTTTTCTAAAGAATACTGGCTTCAGTGTGGACAATGTATATAGGGAGACAAGAAATTTCCAAGGAGATTAGCTGTGATTGTTACAATATTCTGGAAGTGGCTTGATGGTTCAGAAGGGATAGACTAGAGATGTAGCAGCAGAGGTGCACAATGTGGATGGATTTGAAAGACTCAGTTCTGGATAGCATGGAAAAGGAGAAATGTGTGAAAGATGACTCCTTGATTTCTAATTTGAGTTGCTGGATGAAAAAGGGCCAAAAGACATAGAAAGTGGAGTTTGGTTTTGGACAAATTGATGGTGAAATGATTCTCAGAGATCCAAGTGGATGTACAGAGGAAGTAACTGAGTCTGAGTCTGAGTTAGAGCTATATATATAAGTGTCATGAGTATGCAGGTATCTGTGAATTTATAGATGTGGATAAGATTGTTAAATAGTGAGTATAGATAGAATGGAAAAATCAAAAGACTATGACATTAGAATGCCAACATTTAATGGTAAGTAGAAGAGGAGGAATATACAAAGCACACAAGAAGTAGCCAGAAAAGTAGAAGGAAAACAAAGAGGGTGTATAGTGTCATGGTTGCTGCCAGAAAGACTGTTTCTAGAAGGACAGAGTAGCCACAACATTGATCAATACTGAGCAGTGAAGCAAAATGATGTCTGAAAAGTGTCCCTTGGATTTAGCAAGATTAATGTCTTTTAAGGGCATTAGTGGGTAGTTTACCCCTGGAATAAGGGGCATGAAAATAAAGAGTGGGTTGAGGAGTAAGTTCAAGATGAGGAAAAAGAGAAAGTGAAAATAACTAAGAAGGAGTTGAACCATGAAGAAAAGAAATGAGAGAAAGAGAGAGAGAGAAATTTCTCTCTCAAGGGATATAGTTGATGTAAGAAAAGAATGCATTTAGTTGTGAAGTTCATCAGTGCCCAACAGAGCCATGTCGGTCTGAGACAAAAGCAAAAATGTACATCCCTAATACACTTATCAACATATCCTTCCATATTTTGAATCAAGTGTTAAAAGTTAATACAAGTTTTACAATAAAATATGATGGCTACATATAAAGCTCCTGACTACCCAGTCTGTTTGCACACCACTGTGAATCCTTGTGAACTTACACTGCACCACAACCTGGGGACTGCCAGATGGCAAGAATACTGTTGTTCGTGTTGCACAATAACATGAAGTCATAGAGCAGTCTATCTTTATTTAAAATTTCACTGTTTTGTTTATTATGCATTTTTAAATAATGCATTAAAATATCATTTATATTGATTACTGAGTTTATTAACATCCCTTTAAGTCTTATACCTGAATTGGGTGGCATACTCATCTCACTTTAACAATGAACTTAATCTAAAAGCAAGGACATCTGGTCAGATAATTATGGTTAATAGTGGAGATAATGGGATTAGAACTATTCATCACAATTTAGGAAGTACATTAAGTCCTTAGGAAAGAGCTGTAAATAGAGATGATATAGCTAACATGAAAGCATATATTAAAGGAACATTCATTTATTCATTCAAGCAGAAAAAATTTAAATATTCAAAACACTAATTTGAATTTTAAAAGCTCCATATTTACTTTTCTGACACAATTCCTTTCTAAAGAATCCTGTAGTCTAATTTTGCTTCAACACTTTGTGCGTAAGAAATCATACTTACATGAGTCGAGAAGCATCAAGTTATAACATATTCTCGAGTGAGAAAGAGGGCTGACTTTTAATGTAATTTAATCAGCACTTAGACTAAGTTTGAGTGGGAGACTATAATTCAGTGTCAGTTTATTATTAATTGTGAGTCATGTCAATAAAATGTAGTCTTATGACAGAGATAGGTGCTTGATTGTTTCTTTGGTGTGCAAAAACGCAATAATTGTGCATATGTATTTTTTATTAGCACCTCATTTTCCATGAAGCCTGAAAATATGAAACATTTTGCTGAGGTCCTGTTAACAGTATCTTGAATGCTTCATCTTCATTTTGTTTATCTGTATTAAGTATTCTACTAGAATAACGTTTGGTGTTTAACAAGTATATTACAAGTCAAACCCGGATCAGTGATTTTGCTACTTTATGATTCTCATTCTGAGCTCCTATTCTCTCTAGGTATATAATCTGTGAAGAGAAAGTTATATATTTAAGGAACAGGTATTCTTTTTCACTAACTATTTCATTAGTTTATAAATGCAAACTATTCAAAGTTGTTTGCTTGGGTCTTCTCTTTAGTTTAAAATTTTATGTACTTTTGTTGGGTAATTAGGTAGCCTGAGCTACAGGAGTGAAAGCCCAGCTCTGTAAGCATAGAAATGACAACACTGACTGTCGAACCCAAAAGGCCTCCCCTAAGACCTCCCAGAGAAAACTCATTTTTCAAATAACACTACCCCTACATCCTGGAGTACGAGGAAATAAATGACTACAGCATAGCAACTGATTTAGGCCAGCCACAAATGCTTGCTTAGTAAGGACTACTCTGGCCTTCTTTTCACTGAAGCCTCAATACTATCATTATAATGTTATACATATACCCAGAAAATCATAAATTTAATTATAACAGACTGAATTCTGGGTAAAGAATGCACAGTTGACAATAGGCTAAATAACAGCTGTCAATCAGCATAACCTCATACATTGATCAGCTAGTAAAACCCTTGTAACGTCCCACCAAGGCCCAGATATATGACAGACCTCCCCACCTCTACGAGGCTACAGCCCCCTCTGGTGTAGTCCATTTCTCTTTTGAAATGTACTTCAACTTCACTGATCTGTAATTCTTTACCCTAGTACCATCGGGACAGCAACGGGCTTAGATCACCAACAACGGTAACACTTTCTAGATTATAGATATACATAATTACACATATTACTTAAAATTAAAATGTTACTTAACATCTTAAGGGTGAGACTTTTTCAATTTACTCCCTTGTTATAGCTGACGTCGTATTTTCAAAGCAATATGGCTTTGGACAGCCCAGCATATGTTCTTCCATTTGCTGGCATTTAAGGGAGTCAATAAATAACACTCATGGCTTCTTCTCTTGTGTTCAAAACTGGTTGAGAGATCAGCACAGCAGTCAGACAGATGGAGATAAATATTTTAATCTTTTTTTTTCCCAATAAATGTTTATCAGAAAAATGTGTTTTTAGCTCTGCACAAAATGGACAATGGTACCCTATAATTCAGCAGACTTAGAAGTTGCACCATACAATTTTAAAACACCCCTGGGTGGGGTGGGGTGGGGGAGGTCCTGCCCTATAAAATAAATGACATGGAGAGGATCCCACTTCTTTTTTTAAGTCATCTATCAGGAAATCCATGGCTCCTCCCTGGAGGAAATAAGTGGTGATACAGAGACTAGGAGGGTTTATTTAAAGAGTAATTCTCAAAGTGTGATCAGAAGATCCCTGAAGCCTCCTTTTAAAGGTCTACAAGATTCTCCCTTCCAACCACATATCTGTGTGAGGCTGCATCCTCTGCAGGTACTTCAACTAAAACAATAAATGCACCTGAGTGAATGAGAAGAAAAATCTAAAGACCCAGCTGTCTTCTATTAAGTTAAGACATTAAAGGTTTGCCAAAAATAAATAAATAAATAATACATCTCAACTCGTTAATTTTTTGGTTTGAAAAATGTAGTCATTTTACAAACTGTTAAGTATGTTAACATGTTAAACTTTATTATTTCTGTTAACTAATAACTATATGATTTTTTAAATTTCTAAGTTCCTTAAACTTTATTATTTCTGTTAACTAATAACTATATGATTTTTTAAATTTCTAAGTTTCTTATAACCCATAGAATCAAAAGTTGTTTGGTGGCCTCAGTAATACTTAAAAGTGTAAAGGTGTCTTGAGACAGAAAGTTTGAGAGCTATTGTTCTAATGGAATATCTTTTATTTAGAAACATGAGTGGAAAATAATTACCTTTGTTCTAATTCTCAGCATAGGGTATTAAGGATATTAGCTTTATTGCAGACTATTTTTCGAGATACTGATATACTAATCAAAAGTATAAGTATTCATCAAACCTTTTTGGACAGATATTGGTAGTCTTCAGCATTATTAGTTCATGGCGAATATTGACTAAAACTCTATTCTTGACCAAATTCTAATCTTCTCTGATCCCTCTTCTTAACTAGGATTCAAATGTGAACTTCTATGTCCATCCTGTCTTTGCTGGACATGCAGTGCTCAGTCGTAGCAAGAATTCTGCTAAGTCAGTTTTTCAAGAACTCCCCTATCCTGGATACCTGATTAAGTTCCTCATTCACTATCTCTGTTGTGTAAGTCCTTGATCTGCCTTTAGCAAGAACTCTGTAAAGCCAGTTTAGCAAGAATCTTCTTACCCTTGATGTCTCTTCTTAGTAATTTTTAATCCACAGACCCCCATCACCCAGCTCCATGCCTATAGAGTCTCACATGTTCTTGCATTTGGACTTGAGCTTGATCTCTCTCCCTACTGCAATACTCCATTGCAATAGTCTTGAATAAAGTCTTTCTTATCATTTTAACAAGCATTAAAATATTTTTTTCTTTATCACTATCTGGGATAAACTTTAAATTTTATTTGCTAACCTTGCTTTTCAGTATTACGTCATTGGCTTAAACTGAGGAACATGAAAACAACAAATTGCTAAAAAAGAGAGTTTCTCCTAGAAAACTTTTTTTTCTTTAACAATTTTCATATAAAATGTAATTTAACTTTTTTTAAAATTACAAGATAGTGCTATCTTTGAAAGGACCTAGGAGAAATATCTCTCAGGTCTCAGCAACAAAAAACATTGTACTTATTTTAATCCACTGACTTTTCCTTACATTGTAGAGGTGGTCACTCGAGTCCTTAAACTCAGACCTCCTTTTGTTGACTGCTAGAAAGTTTAGGCCAAATTTGTAGTCCTCTATTAAATGCTATTAAGTACTGCTCAGCATGAGGAAGTAATTGTATGCATGTTCATTTAGTTCCTAACTCCAGATTAGCTTCTTCACTCTCATTTTGTTTTCTATTTGTATTAATTTACTCTGTTACCTACCCTATCTTTCTCGCTTTAGTGTTTTTAAGCCATTTAAAATCTTTTCTAGAAACTAGCAAATTTTCAAGAAATGGTTTAAAAACAGTAAGCTGAATGAATCACAGGGGCTGAGAAAGCAGTGGTTTTGAACTCATCCCATATCTACATTGTTAGTTATTATCTTCTCGTATTTCTGGGTTAGAAAACAAAGGAAGAAACAAACCTATGCAAATTTGCAAGGCTAATGTTTTTAAACTAATTAAACATGGGGACCTCAGGGGTTTATTTGTTTTTTGTTTGTTTGTTTGTTTTTTCCCATAATTAGTCTAGGATGCCTTTGTCACAGAGTGTTGCCACTTTTTCATTTGGAAATTTTGCAGATCAGTGATATAAATGCAAATATAAATGAAAAGACTTAAAACATCCAAATTCCTATCTTGACTCATTTACTAAAATATTCTCCCATATTGTCCTTTTTCCTCCCTCTACACAAAAGGTATTTATTTCTTTATTGAAAAACTCATTACATATGCTTGTACAATGTCAATTAGCCATGATGCAACAAGAATTTTATGTTTGAACTACAATGAATTTCTAAGAAAATCTGTTGTTTTCAAGTCTGAGGCTTCAAATGGAAAAGATCCAAATCATTACCTAAATTTACATTCTATTGTTATGCATGAATCTTTTTACAACTTCCTATAGGGTATTTAGAAATAAACAAAAGTTTTATTTTTTCTCTTTGCTTCCATTGTGCTAAAACCTTTTTATATAGCTAACATTTGGGGGTAAAAATCTAAAATAGGGGGAAAAAAACAGAACTAAATCTCATAAGAAACTCTACATGGAAAGGAAGGAAATTGGCTGGTTGGAATCAGAGCTTCCTTGCAGCATCAGAAGAGAAACCAAAATTAAAAGTAACAGTAGAATCTATACTTTGCTATAAGAGTGTTTGCATTGTTTGGGAATTAATTTAGCCAGTTAAATCTCTATAATTTGTGTATTTGAAATCCACGTCTTTAAAAATACTATTTATATTTTATAATGAAAAATCAAGCAATTGAGAAAACACTGTGGGAAAGAGGAAAAATTCTTCTTTCTCTGCTCTGGCTCTTTTGGCTGGTCAAATAATCAGATCAACAGAAGGCAGACTGACAAGAGAAACTCAAATTTAATCTCATGCGCACTTAAAACCCACATATCTAAGAAAGTGAGACTTTGCATACATAAGAGATTCAGAGATAGAAAGGGGCATTGAGGTATGTAAGACATTCTGAGCTAGGGATAAGGTAAGGTGCCTCAGGAACTTTAAAATGTCATTGGTGGATGATAAGAGCAGACATTCAGTAATTAGTAGTTTGCTTGCCCTATACATAGGTCAAAAGAAGTTATCTCTGATAATCTCTTATGAGCAAGGCCTTTAATTCAAATTATTCAAGGTGGTTAAGGGACAGGGGCAGAAGTTTCTCTTGAGCCTGAAGCCAAACTTGCCTTTAGCTCAAAGTATCCTGCATTTTACTGAGGCACATCTTGGGGTGGCTCATTCTGGACCTACAATACCATAAAAGGTCGCTGTCTCACAGTGCATCCCTCAGAAAACAGTCTCTGAGATTGCTATCTGTGTGAAGGAGGTTGATGGGGAAGTCACACCACAAAAACTGTTGCAAAGGAGTGAAGGCAGCAGGACTGGAGAGAGGAAATTCTACTGAAATGCAGGCACAACAGAGGCCTCAGTCAATCCCACAGGAAGTTCTGGATCTAAATATACTTTCAGAGTTGTGACAAATTATCTCAAATTGAGGCAGGAGCCCAGTCTTTGTAGCTCCAATATGGTCAAGTCATTAGATGATAGCTGACTGATAGTGGTGGAGGGGGGCATAACCTTGGGTCAAGTGGTGCTTATCATCTGAAGACAATTTTGGAAGTAGAACTCAGCTCCGAGCTGTTAGCAAGCAATGAATGATCCAGGCAGCTGGGGTGGTGGTCTTGGTCCCCAGGGGGCATCTGAGTGGCACACTGCATTTGTGAGTGCTTGAATCCACTTGCTTTGCCTAAATTTACTTTATCTAGGAAAAGTTTCTTCAGGTTTCTGGCTGGTCTCTTTTCCCAAGGAGATTTGCAAGAAAAAGATTAGTAAGATAAACTATCGTCTCCACTTCCATGGCTGGTTTTGAGACCACAAGTGATACTCATCTTTTTTCTCCTTTACTATCCATTCTCGATTTCCTCTTCCTAGTACCTCTACTGGTCTAGATGGCTTACCTGATGGGTTAGCCCTGATCCTCTTTCTGAGGTGTCTTTTCTCCTGCCACCATATCCTTTATCAGGTCATGGCTGCTGTATCTGTCCATTTTCTATCACAATTGGGCAAAAGAATTAGGATCGCTTGAATGCTAAACATTTTCTTCCTTGCCTTGTTCATCTAACAGGGACCCTACCTCCTCTTGAGGGACAGTGTTAATTCCACCTATGACAATGGTGACTCAATTCCTTCCTTCCTGTTAGTCTCTTTGCACAAGATGCTCAAAGAGATGGAAACCCAGCCACAGCTAAATGTTTTATGGGAGATTTGTCATGTTTCCTGGTGGAACCAGCACATCTAGACCCACAAAGCCTAGACCTGCAGGTGACAGAAGCACACACTCACCAAGTGTATCACAGAAGTGATGGTAAGTAAGAACTACTCCTATTTACTCCCTTTGGTTCCCAGAAACAGGCACAAATAGTCTATCTTCTGGGAACAGAGAACCATATAAGCAGTGGTCCCCAACCTCTTTAGCACCAGGGGCCAGTGCTCCTATGAGAATCTAAAGCCTGATGATCTGAGGTGGAACTGAGGCAGTGATGCTAGCACTGGGGAGCAGCTACAAATTCAGATGAAGCTTCACTCACTTGCCCACAGCTCACCTCCTGCTGTGCAGCCCAGTTCTTGAGGCCACAGACCTGTACTGGTCACAGCCGTGGGGTTGAGGACCCCTGCATAAAAAGATTGTTGATTTAATGTGTGTACTACATATTAGAGAACAAAACCCAATCTTTGCAAGACATAATCCCCAAGCTGGCACCTGATTTATTCCTTCAAAGGCTTTTCTATCACTCTGTCAGGCTCTCACTTTCTGGGAGGTGCAGTATGTGCTAGGACCAACAGATGCCATAATTTGCACTAAAGTATGTTCTTTAGTGCTGTAATTGGTATAGAATTTCATTTAAGAAGATCAAATATTCTCTAAACCTGGAATAGCAGTGCTGAGCTCTACAGATACAAAAGGGCTCAAAGTAATCAACTTAATCCCAAGTGTCTAGTAGATCTCCTGAAAGGGTGGCGATATATTAGTGGATCAACATTGTTTTTTGTTGTTGGAAATTGGACATTTGGCAGCAGCTATAGATAGGTAATTTTTGGTAAGAAAGAGCCCATGCTGTAAAGCCCATTCAGAGCTCTATTGCTACCACCATGGCTATACATTCCATGTGCCCACTGTCCCAGCTCTGGGGTGGCCAGTGACAAAGGCT
Organism: Eidolon dupreanum; assembly: GCA_028627145.1. Lineage (NCBI taxonomy): Eukaryota > Metazoa > Chordata > Mammalia > Chiroptera > Pteropodidae > Eidolon > Eidolon dupreanum. Next base: position 146,408,006 of record CM053502.1, read on the forward strand.
GGTTGATGTCAACTAGCTAAATAATTTTTCACATTGGTTATTTAACATCCATTCTAGTGAGTACTCTCTGGAGAGCCTGACCATGTGATACAAAATACTTAAGGTTCACTCCTACAGGCTCATTCACATGCTCCTTCCCCAGATCTCTTTGTCCTTAATATCCAAATCTTTCTCTTTCCGGACAAGCTATCCTCAATCGTCCATTGTTTTATATATTCTAACCTCAGTCCATTTCTCTTTTCTTGCAAAGGGGATGACAAAGTACACCATCCAAAGATCTGCCTATTGGAAAGATTTTCCTTCACTCTTGCCTTTCTGGCCCTCCCACAAGCAGAGGTGAACTGTAGCTACTGTTCATTTTTAGCTTAAAAGCCAACATATACCAAGCCAACCCATCCTTAAAGAGCTCAGTAATTTTCTTCTTATCACTTGATCTCATGAGACACCCTCCTCCCTCCCCAATGTGGTTATAGATATTAGTCTGAGGAGAGGTGACAGTGTGGTAATGATGAATGACAGCAATTTTGACCACCTGTTTGGGCAACTTACTTTTTCTTTGGGTCCTGCTCATGCTTGATCTTAGATGTACCACTTCTATTTTACAGTGGATTGCTTCTGGCCTCGCCTAACTTATGACTTGACAATATCAAGCTCAAGATAGTTCTTGCTATATAGTCACTTGATATCCTCCGATCAGGTACTATATCTCAGGACCCAGTAGCAAAGCAGGGTCTCTTTTTGAATGGTATATAATTCTTTTCTGAAAATGACATGCTTAGCTTTAGAACTCTAGGTATTTATGTTGTATTTCTTTTACTAGGAATTTTTATAACCTCCACATGACATCATTTCTCATCACAGATGCCTCTGAAACAATAGGTACTACTGTGTCATGTGGCTCAAATGCCAGGTCTGCTCATAGAAACTTTTCTGATCTGAGCCCCACTCAAAAGCTTTTCATGTCACTTGATAATAAGGCTAGAGAAGAATTCCTACATGAAGAACATGCTGCCTATAATTCCAAATAGACCTACCAGGCATTGTACTTCTTTCTTAATGGTGAGAATGCAAGATGCCATACTTTGTTCCTTACTTTGAATGTAATATCTCAGAATGTCCCCAAACACTTGACTACTAAAAAAGTCTCTCATGTGGAAGTCCCCTGATTCTTCATAAGTTTTATCACATTAGCGCATTTCTTTCCCTACATTTGCCCTCATTGAACCCACAGCTATCAGCCTAACACACTTAATCGCTTCCCTTGTTTTTGAAAATGTTTTCTCAGTTGGCCTCCAGGACACTCTTAATCATCTCCTAGTTTACAGTTCATTCCTTACCAGTCTCTTTGGTGTATTCCTTCTCATCAACCCGACCTCTAAACATCAGAAGGCCCCAGGACTCCCCTCTCAAAACACTTTCCTATCTATACTTAATTCCCAGATGATCTCTTCTAATTGCATGGATTTAAATACCATCAATAATATGATAACTCCCAATTTTTTTAATTCTTTCAGAGAATTCTCCCCTAAATCCCAGCCTGAAATATCCAACTGCCGATTCAGCATCTCCATTTGAATATCCGAAAGACATCTCATATTCAAAATGTTCAAAACTAAAATCTTCATTCCCCTCCTTTATACCCCACTTCACACTCCCACAAAAAAAATTTTCTTATCCAGTCCACTCTATCTCCATCAAAGATATCTCCATTCTTCCAGTTGCTTAAGCCAAAGATATTTGGGCTATTCTTGAATCTTCTTTTCATTTACATTCCACATCCAACCCATTAGAAATTTCTTTGAATTCCTGCTTTGAATCATGCCTCATATGTGAATATTTTCCATATCACAAGCATTCTAGTCAATCCATCATCATCTCTTGCCTAAAGTGTAACACTTCCAAATTGGTCTCTGACGTTCTCACGTTTGCCAACTCCCACACCCACAGTCCACTAGCTTCCCAGGGTGTGTCTTTTACAATATAAGCCAGATTATGTTTCTCCTCAGATCAAATTCTTAAATGGATTTTTATATTAGGATCAGAATAAAATTTAAATGCATCGCTATAGCTTACATAGCCTTACAGTATTTGGTGCCTCATTATTTCTCTGCACTCATCTCTAAACCCTCTTAGCTCAAGCTACATAATTTTTCATACACTCCAAGTTTGTTTCTACTGCAGGGCTTTGCTCTTGTTCCTTTTGCCTAAAATGTTCTTCCTTAAAACTTCTGAAATCTTTTAAAGTGTTCCTTTGTAAGAGATGCCTCGCCTAACTATTTTATGTAACATAATACTCCATCACTCTCTATCCCCCTTATCCTGAGTTATTTCTCTTCATCATGACTACTTCCATTTGATGTATATTTACTTATTTACTTTTTTTCTTCCTTATTTATCATTTATTGTTTCTCTTTTCTGGAATGTAAATCCACAAAAGAACTGATCTTCTCTATTCTGTTTACATGGAATCATTGCACCAAAAATAGTGCCTGGCACATAATAGGATATTAATACATATTTGTTGAATAAATGAATGAAAATAATTCTATAATTATTAAAACAGTGAACTAAACATAAACTTCCTTTTAGACATGGAAATGAAATGTGTAAACTTTCACACAGGCATATTATATTATGATATGTGTTTATGATATGTACTTATTTTAGAGTATTTCTTATATTTTGATTCTATTGATATTATCAAAATGTACTTAAATTTCCAAAGAAACAACTAGATAAGTATAATATATTAACAAGAATTATCTACACTACTTAACTAGTGCTACTTTGAACTAGAAAGACGATAAAGGAAATAAAATGCAGACAGAGCATTAAGTTAAAAATTGGTGGAAAAATAAATTACTCATTATATCTCAATACTAGTTAGGAATGTAGAAATTTAGATGAGCAGTAAAAATAATAAATGACAGATAAGTCTAAAAATCATAGCTTGGAATATTGAGCACTCACTATGTGCTAAAAATCTGTGAAATGCTATTTTAGTTTGTTTGGGCTGCTATAACAAACTATTACAGACTGGGTGGCTTATAAACAACAGAAATTTAATTCTCACAATTCTGGAAGCTAGAAGCCGGACCAGGGTGCAGGGCTTTCTTCCAGGTTGCAGACTTTTCTCTGCATCTTCACATGGTAGAAGGGGGTAAGACGCTCCCTGGGGCCTCTTTCATAAGGGCGCAAATCCCACTGGTGTTGCCCTCATGATTTAAGCACCTCCCAAAGGCCCTACCTCCTAATACCATCTTATTACATAGCATTCTTTGAAACTGATGATAAAAGACATTACCTGTGATTATAAAACAAGAGAGCTGAAAGTTATTTTTAATGCTATGCAATAGTTTGAAACTGTTCTTCTTCTAGCTGATAATGCAGTAAAACACTTTTGAGCAAATCCCTGAGTGGAAGTCTTGAGCATTACCATAGTTCAAGCTGGTTAAGAGAACTGCTGAGACAAAGAAAAAATACATTCATTCCTCCAAAGTTAGAAACAGCTGGGTAATGAAGTTCCAATGGTATATGTTTCATTTAGGCATTTAAACTTCCTAAATTTCCATTCAGGTATTTATTTTTAACATTTTAACCTAGAACAAGGATTGTTCCTTGAGATGAATTTAAAACACCGTTGGAATGTTTCTTCAGTATGCAGAGATTAGCACTGAGTACTTTAGGTGTTACAAAGAAGTAAGATTTAATCCCAGGCCCTCAAAACACCTTATTCAAAAATATTAATCTTTGAACAATCTAACCTTTAACATGCATCGAATGAATCCAACTGGTCCTTGGAAAAGATTGTTTTGTGATGAGAGGCCTTAAAAGAAATTATGTTGCATGGAATGGGCAGCTCCAATCATTCATTAGGACATATGTCTTGATGTATAGCACAGATTATTCTTTTGTTTTTCTTAGTCTAATAGTTTCAGTCTTAAAGCATTAGCCACATGAGGTCACTGTTGTTCATACATGAATTATAACTACTGGATAAATCTTGATTCTCCTGGTTGAGTGGTCTTGGTATCTATGACTTGAATAAACAGTGTGTGTGTGTGGTGAGGGGTGGACAGAATATTGTGTAAAGTATACTTTAGAAATTCATTTAACTTCTTTAAAATTCTTTTACGGGTAAATCAACAATTATTTTCAATAAATCCAGAATTTAAAATTTTAGGGTAGTTTGATTAAGAAAAAAGAAAAAAGATTTAATAATGCGTACAAAAGCTGATTTTGTCCTTAGAGTAATTCTGAAATTATCTGCATATGAGACTCTTAGTCATTTAGTCTTTGCTGGTGGTTTTTCAAGAGCACGTTAAAGTTCATAGTCTTACATGCAGTCAATTATTGTGGAATATCTTTAGAAATATGATAAATAAATTATATATTATTTAGGTAGCATATTTTAAATCTTTGGGCCACACCATCGATGCTGTTACTTTCTTATAGTCAGAGGTCCATTTTGAATTTTGAATTGAGGCACTTCAGAGGTACTGAATTAAACCATGGACATAGAAATACTAGGCTTTCTAAATAATGGAACATCCTAGATATAGTGTATATTTACCAGAGGCCATTGTAATTGTGTGTGTGTGTGTGTTCTTATCTAGTTCTCCCATGGTGCCACCAAAGTTAACCTTGTCAAAGTCGCCAAAGGCCTCCATGATACTAAGTCACATGGACCCTACTTAGTCCACTCTTCACTGGATTTCTCAGGAACATTAAACAGGACTGACCACTTCCTCATTCTTGAAATTCTTTTTTGGCTGTTTTCTATAATGCCACTCTCTTCTAGTTTTTCTCCTACTTCAATAGCTGCTCTCTGTCTATAATACTCAACCCCTAAATATTGGTATTTTCTAGGTCTCGCTTGAATCTTCTCATCTCTCTCTATTACTACCCCAAGTGATCTTATCCATTTTCAATTTTAAAATACCATTTATATTCTGATGACTGCCTAATATATATCTGCAGCCCAGTTTCTTCTTTTTAGCTCCAGACTAGCATATCTGAACTGCCTAGTTAATAGCTCCCTTGCGTTGTCACACAAACATTGCACCTCAGCACCTAGTGCATTCCTGGCATATAGTGGCAGCATAATGGATATTTCTTGAGTGAATTAGTGTGTGAGTGCACACATGCATCCTGTGTGCACCAGCTCATGTATAAGTTATTTGTGTTGGGGTTATCTTAATTCACTTATATGGCTATGAGAAGAAGCGTGTAAAATAAAATGCTAGCATATATGGAATAAGTCCCTAATGCTCTTCTCTATGCCAATATTTTTTGCAGATCATTGGTAAACCATATAAAATATGCTCTCTTATCACATAAAATATTGAGAATCATAAGGACTGGTAATTGAATTTCTTCCCACACTTGGTCACTTTTTCACATTCCTGTCTAAATGTTCTAACATCCTTTCCCAACTCTGTTTTCTCCATTGCCTTTTAGAGTTCCACTGTGAAATAGGGTTCTTTATTCCATATACTCCCTCTCAAATATTAATGAGAAAAAGAATAAATATTGTAACAGCCTCATTAAAATACTCATATTTTTAACACAAATATTTCCATTGAATATTTGACATCTGATTATTTTTAGAATACTCTTTAAAAACAAATTCACCAACTTGATTTAGTGGAGGCATAAATGATAAAATCTTTGTGAAGATTAGATAAAGAGAAAGAAAAATTATTTATTGATGAATATCATTCAGCATTTTAATATTAGTATCATGTGAGATAAAACTAATAGATGTATTAAATAGAATAAAATGGGTCTGATGCTTCTTCAGGGTATTTTCAATGTTAGAGAATCTACTTACCTATTCATTTCTCTTTTTATGATTAGTAGGCTAATTAATTTTGAAAAGCTATATTTGGCAAGCCCTTATTAAACTAGGATTATGTAGTCTTGATTGTCTCCTTTATGGGACCAGAGATGACTAATGAGAGAAATACACTAACTTCAGATTTTGTTAAAGTTTCTCACTTAATGAGTTCATTCTGGATGGTTAATTTCAAGACTTACATCAGGCACTAACTTTTCCACTTTCCTATTACTGTAAATTATGATATATAGATATCTTTATCCCTCGATAGTCCTCCATAAGGTTCAATTTAAGCCTGTTTCTATTTATAATTTGTAAGCATTAAATTTTCATCTGATGCGACATATGTTGAAGTCATATATCAGGGCACTTGACTGTTTTGTGTGTAAATACTCGTAAGATTGATTGACACTTCTAAGGGTTAAAAATGATAAGGACATCATTATTGCCTAGTATTTTGTGTTCTTTTTAATATTTATAATATTCCTGGATGTAGAGTGAGCAATAACATATAATAAATCTTTTTTTGATTTGTAAAATAACATTCTTTTCCTGTTTGGTAATAAATATTCTTTCTTACAAAGAGAAACATTTTTCACCTTTCAAACCAGTGCTATCAATTAGAGACAAAACATAGGACCTGGCATGACAGATAACAGCTGTCCTTCACAACATTTTTTTTCATTAGTTTCAGAAATTATTGCTAACCTATCTGATATCCAATTAAAGACACTGGGAAGGAGCAGAACTTAGAGTCTTCAGAGATTGCTGAATATTAACGCACGTGCATGTGCATGCGCGTGTGTATGTGTGTGTGAGAGAATGTGTGTGTGTGTCAAGGTGTTTTTAATACATATATCCATTGCAGGTAGAAGAAATAAGCAGATGGTATTCCAGTAGAGCTATATTTTCTCTATGATTTCTAGATCAGAGTTGCCTGGTTTTTATTTTAATGTATAGTGAAAATTTATATGCTGTGGTTGCTGTAAGATATAATATACGTGCTGTGGTAAATTCTATTATTCTCAATTTTATGTTGTCCTCACTGTAAGAGTTTATACTTCCATGTTCTATTGACATTGGTTTGGCCACGTGACTTGCTTTGGAAATGATGTTGCCACATCCTAGCAAAAGCTCTAAGAGCCATCATGTGGTTTTGCCATTGATTTTTTTTTTCTGCCAGCACACAAACAGTATTTAACATTAGTGAGCTTTATTTCAATTGAAATATTATTGGAATTATATTAATAATACAGTCTACATAGATAGGGCCTGATCCTTCCAGCTTGGGTTTCAGGTAGCAAAAGTGTGAAGCCAGGCTGTAGCTGACCTGCAGTTGAGACATAACTGAGTAAGATATAGTCTTTATTGTTGGAAGCCACCAAGAATTTCAGGTCATTTGTTAACATATAATAACTTAATGATAGCTTACTAATATGTGTACATAAGCCCCCAGCATAGTAGGTCATAACCCAAATAAGTGCTATTCTACTATCACTGCTTAATTCTCAGGACAATAAACAGATCAATTAATATACTTTATGGTTTCAAATGTTTGTTATTAAAACCGAATGTAGTTAACCTCGTAGGCAACCATTTCATTTTTAATAAAATCTTTTATTTTTATTTTTTTATTATTTTTTAATCCTACAAGATCTCCTTTCATGACGTAGGATCTGTCTACCTCTATAGGCTCATTGTTTTCCATTCCTAGGTTCCTTTCTTTTACATTCCAGCCACTCTAGTTGCCTTTCTGCCTTTTGGATTGCTAAGTGTGTTTCCTTTTGGGACCATTAAAGTATTTATTTATTCTGCCTAGAATGGTTTTCTCCCTATATATACTTTCATGACTACCACCTTCACATTTTTAGATCTCAGGTCAACTTTTATTTCCTTAGAGAGGTCTTCCTTAACCTTCCTACTTAAAGAAGGATTACTCCACCCTTGGAAAAATATTTTTATTGTGTATTTCCTTACCACTACCAACTACTAGCCTGTGTATGTGTACTGTACTCATATATGTGTTCAATTTATTGCTTGTTTGTTTTTCAGTAGAGTTTTATTTTTCCCTAAAGGCAGGGACTTTGTTTTTTTCCATTACTGTATTCTCAATATCCAGAATATTACTAGCACATAGTGGATGCCCAAAATATAGTTGCCGAATATATGACATTTGCTCTCTATTCTGTTCCCTAAGCTTTGCTGTTTTTCTTCATACACATACATCACCAAGGCATCGATAATAGTGTAAAGAATAAAACACCAGCCCTCACCTATAGCTTTACAGATCAAATTATAATTCTGAAGGAATAAGCAACAGAATCGATGGTGTTGATGCAGCCCTAATAAATAGTGTCAACTGAGAAACAATGCAATAAATAAGGCAACCTAAAGCTACTATAACAACTTTATTACAGATAAAGTTGGTATTAGAGAATGTATCTTGCAGGAAAGTGAGATTCCTAATACTGAATTAGGTATGAATGAATAATCAGACCCTCCTTATACAGAAGATTGTATATAAAACTTAGGGCATATTGTATTCTTAGAATGAGAAACAAATAGGCTGCATAGGCCTAGTTTCTCCTTTTGAATTTACTACGCAGATTAAGCCTCTTTTTCTCCCCTGCAGAGATGTGAATAAGAGGGCAGAGCTAGGCATCAGTGGTGTAATCATGGAGCTGTCACCAATAGACAGAACATAACAAGTAGTGAAGAAGTGCCCCCAAGTCTATGACTAATACTTTGCTTTTTAAAATGTATATATTTTTATTAGATTAATGCTCGTATGTTATCTTCCCTCCCTCTTAACTTTTCAAAAAATTTTTCACTAATCACGTGAGTAAAAGAGGTAGAACATAATGTTTATTATTCTAGACCAAGATGCAGTGGCTATAACTTTAGGGAAAACTAGTGATTTTTAAGAGTAACTTTTATAAATATGATCCTTGAAAATTATCATAATAAGACTAACATTTGAAATATATTTTAAGCCAACATTTTAATTCTATAAGTACTTATATGGAAGCTGAAATGGAGAAAATATCCATTTTTATTGAAAAATGATTGCTTATTATGACTAAATTTGGAAGCTCTACATTATTTACCCAGTGTGATAGCAGACATTAACATGGCCATTACTAAAAGAAGGTCTTAGCTTCAATTTTCTCTTCTCTAAACATTATAAAATGTATTGAACATAAAGTGTTTGGAGCTCAGTGCAAACTTATGTTAATAGTACTATTTTCTTTTCAAGTTTAAAGCCAAATAGTTCCAAAATGTCTTTGGAATTTAATGTTATTTTAATTTTCAAAGGTTTTTAGCATCTATAAATGGAGATTATCACTTATGCAAAGCATTGTAACGTATGATTAATAAAAAGAAATTAGTACAATGTAAGTTTTAGGAGTAAATGGAGAGTTTGCTGAGAATAGGCAATGACACTTTACCTCAATTTCGTCCCTAGAGAAGGATTGGTACCATCATGATGCCCCTGCTCTTAGTGGCCATTTTTTTGTGTCCTACAGTTCCTCCTCAATATCTCCTTGACTTTATTTCTCTGTCAGGTGTCTTTTACTGAATAAATCTCATGTCATTACATAGATTAATTCTATGATCCCTATTAGCTAGATCAGGAACTCCTCTCAGTGTTTTTAAACAGGCAGATATTTGTCTCTCCCCTCCCTAAATTATTAAAGGATGATGAATTGTCTCACTCCAGGCATGCATGACACCAATTGTTAGTTTATCTTAATCCAGTATCTAACATGAGAAAAGTGTGAAGCAACAGAATTATAGCAGCAGGAGCATAAATGATGCTATGACCTCTCTGGAGATTCCGAACCATGGACAACAATGGCACCTGTCAGCAATGCAAACCCCATCAAACTGTGTGGGTTCAGAAAAACTTCAATATTGTGTCTTTAGTCAACAGTGTGTGGTAGATGTTGGTTTGAATATGACCTTCTCCACAGACTGTGAATGATATCATAAACTTTTGCAGGCTATAAGGCTATGTTTATTTGTCCATAACAAATATTGTGGTGTGGTATGGTTAGCATGTTTGCAAGTAGAAAGGCATCAGTTTGATGGACTCTCAGGTGGAGCAGTTATTACAGGTTTCATAGGTTTAGAAATGGTTTGTTGGCCTCAGGCATCATAGATATAAGCTTGCATATGATGGTCAAATGAATTGAATCTACTATCAAGAGCTGGAATTGTTTAGTCAGTAATAGGTCTGGGATTAGAATTCAATGGTATAAAAGCATAAGAAAGAAAGTGAGAATTAAAAAACTTTAAAGGGAAATATGCATTTTTCTATAATTAATTATGCATGTCCCAATAATAATATGCAAACAGTTACTGAAATGAGGTTTTGGAAATTTTTACATTATTTAATATAATTTTTCAGGCAATTATATATTGTAATTACTGTTATTATTTCCACATTACAGATAAAGTTACACAGGGTTAGAAAAATTAAATGAGAAGTCTACAGTTGCATAAATTATAAATAGCAAAGGGCATACTGAATGCAGGACAGGCTGACTCCGAAGCCCACATTCCAATATTGTCGTACCTTCACATTTGCATTTTTTCTTAGAAGCTTTGTGCTGGTATTAGAGAGCTGGACTTTGAGCTCTATTCTGTCTCTTCTAACTCTTTGATCTTCTTCAAGTTGCTTAATCTCTTTAAGCTTCAGTTTTCTGAACTGTAGAATGGGGATAATAGCATCTATTTCAGATTCAGTTGTGAGAAATGAGTAAGAATGTATATAAAGTGATTAGCACAGTGCTTGAACCCTGATAAGCACTCATTAAATAGTAGTAGAAAGAAAGAAAAAATAACAGTAAAAATAATAAGACTTTGATGAGAAAAATTGAAAATTATACAAGTAAATTCAAAGATATCTTGTGTTCATGGATTATAGAAATTACTATTGTTAAAATGTTCATACTACTCAAAACCATCTATAGATTCAATGTAATTCACATAAAAACTCCAATGGCATTTTTAACAGAAATAGAAAAAACAATATTAAAATTTTAATGGAACCAGAAAACCACAAATAGCCAAAGCAATCCTGAGAAAAAACAAAGGTAGAGACATCACACTTCTTGATCTCAAACTATACTACAAAGCCATAGTAATAAAAACAGTATAGGGTTGGCATAAAAGTAGATACAGACCAATGGAAAAAAATTAAAAGCTCAAAAATAAACCTGTGCGTATGTGGTCAACCAATATTTGACAAGGGAGGCAAGAATACTCAATGGGGAAGAATAGTCTCTTTAATAAATGGTGTTGCAAAAATAAGAAAACCATCTGCAGAAGAATGAAATTGGATTCTTATCTTACAACACTCACAAAAATTAACTCTAAGTGAATTAAAGACTGAAGAATAAAACCTGAAACCATAAGACTCTTAGAAGAAATCTTAGGGACATGTTCCTTGACAGTCTCGGCAATGTTTTTTGGGGGTATAACACCAAAAGCACAAGCAACAAAAGAAAAGCTTCTGTACAACAAAGGAAACATCAATAAAATAAAAAAGGCAATCTCCTGAATGAGAGAAAATATTTGCAAACCATATATTTGATAAGGGGTTGATATATAAAATATACAAAGAACTCATAACTCAAAAGCAAAAAAAAACAAACAAAAAAAAAAACAAAAAACAAAAACCCACAAAAAAAGGACAGAGGAAATAAATAGACATTTTCCCAAAGAAGACATATAGGTAGTCAAGAGGTGCATGAAAATGTGCTCGACAACATTAATCATCAAGGAAATGTGAATCCACAATATGACATTACTTCACACCTGTTAGAGTGGCTATCATCAAGAAAATAAGTGCCGGTGAGGCTGTGGAGAAAAGCGAATCCTGGTACACTGTTGGTGGAATGTAAATTAATACAGCCAGTATGGAAAACAGTATGGAAGTTCCTCAGAAATTTAAAAATAGAACTACCATATGATCAACAATTTCACTTCTGGGTGAATATCCAAAAAAAGATGAAATCAGGATCTTGAAGAGACATCTACACTCCATGTTCACTACAGCATCATTCACAAAAGCCAAAATATGGAAACATCCTAAGCGTCTGTCAGTGGATGAACGAATGATGATGTGGCATATAACTACAATGGAATATTATTCAGCCATGAGAAGGAAGGAAATCCCTCCATTTGCAACAACATGCATGGACTTCGAAGGCATTATACTAAGTGATATAAATCAGACAGAGTAAGACAAATAAATACTCTATGATATCTCTTACATGTGGAATCTGAAAGAGCTGAAGTCGTAGAGAGTAGAATGGTGGTTACCAGGGTCTGGGCTAGGAGAAATGGGAAGATGTTGGTCAAAGTATACAAATTCAGTTATACAATGAATAAGCTTTGACCACCTGATGTACAGCATGATGATTATAGTTAACGATAGTTAAGAGTTGCTACAAGACTAAATCTTAAGTGTTCTCACCGTGAAAAAGAAACAGTAATTATGTGGTAATACAGGTGTTAGCTAATGCTATAGTGGTAATAATTTTATAATATATAAGTGTATCAAATCATTCTGGTATATACTTTTAACTTATGTGATATTATATGTCAATTACATTTCAATAAAGCTAGAAAGAAAAAAAGAAGGAAGGAAGAAAGGAAGGAAGGAAGGAAGGAAGAAAGGAAGGAAGGAGGAAAGGAGGAAAGAAAGAAAGAAAGAAAGAAAGAAAGAAAGAAAGAAAGAAAGAAAGAAAGAAAGAAAGGAAGGAAGGAAGGAAGGAAGGAAGGAAGGAAGGAAGGAAGGAAGGAAGGAAGGAAGGAAGGAAGGAAGGAAGGAAAGAAAGAAAGAAAGAAAGAAAGAAAGAAAGAAAGAAAGAAAGAAAGAAAGAAAGAAAGAAAGAAAGAAAGAAAGAAAGAAAAAGAAGGAAAAGACTGGGTATAAATCAAATGATTTGATGCTAGATTCCTACAAGGAGTTCATCACTGAGAGGAACTCTGTAGCAATAGTTTTTCTAAAACTATTATTACTACCTAATTTTGACTTAAAGTCTGATTTTCACATTTTGTTTGTTTTTAGCCATGTTAATTTTCCATGTTGTTTTTACCCAGTGTGGCATTATATTATTTGGACCCAGTGTGGCATTATATTATTTGGACTCAGAACATGAAGGAATATGTCAAAATAGGTGTTTTTAGTGTATGAATTTTGTTGTAAATGATATATGAAATATTTGAAATAGTGAATATTTGTGTGTAGGTAACTTTGAAAATGCTTTGAAGCCCGTTGATAACTATGTATTTGTAGAATACCATTCTACTGCATTAAGCTTGTATCTATAACAATGTGGTATGATTTTTTCTTATTCTTGAGCATCCAAAACATTTAACAGCTTATGACACTTTTCCCTTTAGCAAAGAAAAAAGAAAACTCCAAAATTTGTTGTTACTTGGTTAAAATAAAATTTTTCTTTAAGAGCTCTTGACAAAAACAGCTCTAGTTAAAAAGATTTTAAGCATAAGACAATATGACAAATTTGTCACAATGCAAAATGTGAAAACTAATTAACATAAGGCATTTCACAAAAATACATGACAATATAAATGTCACTTGGGCAATCAAATTTTGAAATTCTGTAGGAGAAAGAGGGGGTAAAAGCATTTGGCCTTCCGTCTTCATAGGAACCATGTGCCTATCATAATTTGGTATTACAGTAATCCTGCTAGAATAAATACAAACTCTAAGAACCATAAACTTCCAATAATTTTTATTATATATTAATTATACAAATATTTTCCTAGCTTTGCCTTTCCACCCATATCATAAAACATTCTCTGGTGCATTACTTTAAAATGACACTCTTTATTCCCACATTGATATCTAATTATATATTGTCATTCAAATAAACATGTAATTCTTATCTTTTCATCCAAATAGTCACATTTTAATGGGAATATGTGAAAAACCTAATAACTTATGTCTAAGTATAATCACATGTCTTAATACATTTAAACAAGGCATAATGAAGTTATTAAGAGACAAAAATGTGTTCCATGTTTTATTTAAAAATGAAGCTTATGATATATTTGGACCTGAGTTATGACGAAACATGTGTGACTACAACAACTGATATAAAAAGTGTATTTTTTAATTCTTAGAATTCAAATATTAAAATATTTGCCAAAGGATCTTAGAATTGAGTCCATCATATACATTCACATTGGCAAAGGGTTGAAAAAACTGAAGTAAACTACATTTATCTAATATGTTAAATTAAAAATTAACTTCTAGATGCCTTGGCTTTAGTATACAACATGAAGCAATGATTTCTGGCTCTAGTTTTTGGTGGCCACCTACATCTATGCTCTTTTCTTTTCAATTCTTTTTATGCATAGCTGCTATGTGAATCTTCCTGGGACATAGTGCTTGTTATTTTTCTGCTTAAGGACTATAATGGGTTCCTTATTGCCTACTCAATAAAGTCCAAACTCTTCAGACTGACATTGAGACCTGCCATTCCAACAGTGTTGCCCTCTATCCTCCTCCAGGCTCCTTCATTGCAGCTAAACTGACCTATTTGCTGAGTCTGGATCTGTAATTTTTTTTACCTCTAAGGCGTGAGTCAGCTTAAATATTCTCTTTCTGATTTACCTAGATGGCAGAAACTTCCCCTTATCAGAACTGCCATAACACTTAGCTCTCACCTCAACTGCTATATGGTTGTTTATATATATATTTGCTATGGTAATTTTTAGAATCTCTCCACCCCATTCCAAATATTAGCCCGTGAAGGCAATATCTGGCTCACTCACCTTGCAGGTATAACAATTTTGTTCCCTTTCTTCTGGCTGCTCTCTTCCTGTACCCCACTCTCTATTATTGTGCCCTCTTGGGACAAAAAGATATCGTTCAGAGGAGGTTGCTGACCAGGCAGGGAGAAGAGAGAAAACTCATCGTTTCCAGCTATTGGAAAGATGGTAGAAAGTAGCCGAAGTAGGAGTAGTAGACAAAGCGTAAGGTGTTTCTTCATCTCTTTCCTACCTGCTCTAGTTGAGACTGAAATTCTTGCATGGTGCATGTAGATTAAAGGCAAAGCCTGTAAGAGAATTGTTGTTGCTACATTTCCCACTCCAACCCCACCATGGGGCAGTACACAGCACAGTAAAATTGGCAAAGGTATGTAATTGGACAGAGTGAGGACCTGGGAATAGTTCTCCAGTGTCTCCTGTATGCCTAAGTCATGAGGACAGTATCCAGACATTTTCTATGGCCCCACAAGAGGATTCTTAAGTCAAGCTGGTAGTTCTAGCTAGAGACTAACAATGACAATGTTGTGACACCCAGAGAGTTGGTTATTAGGTTGAACTGCATGATGACTAATGATAATTTTATTGATTCAAAATTAGTGCCTATGTGGCCTTACCAAAGAGGCATAAATGAAGACAAAATACTATGAAAAGGGGGATCATTGACCATTCTCCCATCCCTAAGACCATTATCAGAAGATATCAAAGAAATACCTATATTTACCACAAAGCACCTGAGTAAAGCTACCTGGAAGTATATCAGAATCATTGTTTCTTTACGGGATAGTTTCAGGATGAGCAATGAAACTTGAATAGACTTATAAGGAAGTCACAGTTTTATACTCCAACTCACAGCAAAAGAAGGTCCTGAATGCCTTTCTGCTTCTTCCACCTTCGGATTTAAAAAGGACAATTTGAATTCAGTATCCCATTAAAGAATTCACTTCTTTTCTTTCGAAAAAGAAAAAACAAATATTTGATTAATATTTATATTAATGAACATCTTCACTTTAAAAATAACACAACTGTATTTAGGGATTTATTTGTCTCTCCTCTAGAAAAGACATACCACTGTGTAAGGATTTTGAATTAATACTACTATGAATACACTACATCTAGTTTCCTAACATTTCTCATTGTCTTTCTCATATTCTATTAAATTGGTATTTATTAGGGTTGTAGAAGGATAAACTGGGGAAAGTACAGCAAATAAAGAAGTTTTACAGTAACTACATTATCTGAATAGATACTTTGAAACTGTAATAAATCTTAATTATATTGAAAAAACATAGAGTACATATTACTATCGCTCACTAAAGATGAATCATGTGTTTATTCTCATTCTATTGAATAGTTTAAATACTCTATTCCTTATCTCATAATTGTAGAAAATGAATTCCAGCTTTTAACTGGGTCTTGAGAAGTGAAGCCATTTAAATGGATAGAATATAGATTCTCTATTTGCCTTGTTCGTAATATGTGAAACCCAAAGTCAAATTATTATTAATCAATTCATATTCTGGTTAATTCAGAATAACACTTTCTTTTTTATTCAATTAGCTGTTTTCTCTGAGATTTTAGTATAAAGGTAAGCTTCTAATTGTGACATAATGACATTAATGTCTAAATTTTAATTTTTACTTATTTTAATTGTCAAGAAACAATAAGTACCCTTTAATTATGATTCAATAGTTAAAATGGAGCTTTGAAAATGTGGCCCTCAACTTCTTTGGCATTCTTCCATGAATAGGTGTGGATCTAGGTCTTCCTTCTTTCACTTGTAACTAATAAAATATGGGTGACTTTTGAGGCTGGGCGATGAAAGACAGTACAGCTTCTGCCTTGTTGCTGGCAACTTATGCTTGGAAATCTTAGCTGCCATGTAAGAAGTCAGACCACTCTGAAGCAGCCATATTTTGAGGAAATCAAGCTGCAAAGAAGAGTAGATCACATGATCACATGTAGGTAATCGGTTTGGCAGTCCTGGTCTTTAAGTTCTTCCCATGTGTTAGACATGTGAGTGAATGAATCTTCAGGTTACCCCTGTACTTAGCTATGAAGCCAACCCTAACCTTGGAGCCCCAGATAGTTTGGAGCAGAAACAAACTTTCCTTGCTGAGCCCTTTCCAAGTTCCTGAACCACAGAATCCAGAGCCTAATAATATCATTGTTTACACAACAATAACACCTAGAACACTAGGCTTATCCTTACATTTATTTATTAATTTTTCATGTTAAAACAAAAATCAGCACAAATTAGAGGCAAATAAAAAAACATAAAAATATGGCTTTTCTAATCTCTGACAAATATTTCATTCCACATATTATATGTTCTATATGAGACAATTCACTAATATAATACTCATAACTAAGAGTCTTACATTTGTAAAATAATTATATTAATGTCTTAGGATATCTCATATTTAATGTGACTAAAATGTTGCAAATATTCAAGTCAATAGATGTAACTGATCACCAGCAAATAAATATTGAGATTCTAGCATATTCAGGGCGTTTTACTTCATATTATATAAAATTTATATAAATTACAAATTAAAATAATTTAATTTAAAAGGATATAACCCAAATGGTATTTAATACAAAAACATGACTTGTTAGGCATTGATGAGAACTACAGCTCTTGTCATTATAATAGCATGATCTGTCTACTTGGCTTATCAACATCTCTTCAAACTGTTCTCTGAAGGCTAGCATTTTGGTAAAACAGATAAATGGAAATAATCGAACATAGTCAAAAACATATCTATGAATTTAAATGTTATAAAATTTATAATACCAAAACATTGGAAACAAATTGTATTGGTATCTTATTGCTGCTATAACAAGTTACCAGAAATTCAGTGGCTTAAAATGAAACACACATTAATTATATTATAGTTATGACATGAGTCTCAGTGGGCTAAATTCAAGCTGTGAGCATGAATACCTTCCTTCTGAAGGCTATGGGAGAGACTATGTTTCCTTACCCTCTCTAGCTTCTACAGCAGCAGTCCTTAACCTTTTTGACCCCAGGGACCAGTGCTCCTATAAGAATCTAATGCCTGATGATTTCAAGTGGAGCTGAGGTGTTGATGTTAGTGCTGTGGAGTGGCTGCAAATACAGATGAAGCTTTGCTTGCTGGCCCACTGCTCACCTCCTGCTGTGCGGCCCAGTTCCTAACAGGCCACGGACCAGTACTGGTCCATGGCTCTGGGGTTGGGGACCTCTATTCTAGAGGACTCCTACATTTCTTGACTCGGGACCTCCTTCCATCTACAAATCCAGCAATGGCAGGTTGGATCTCTTATTACCTTGAATCTCCCTGACCCTTCTTTTACTACTTTCATTACCCTCTCCTCTGCACCCCTCAGCTGGAAAAAGTTCTTTTTGTAAGGGTTCGGGTACTTAGATTGGTCCCAGCTGGGTAATCCAGGCTACTTTCTTCATCTCAAGGTTCTTGATTACATATTCAAAGTATCTTTTGCTGTGTGAGGTAACATATCCATGGGTCCCCGAGATTATAGTGTGGCCAAATTAGAGGGGCCATTATTCTGCTCACCACAAAACCTGTATTTCTGAGAAAAGGATATGAATTCAGTAATTGGGATATGCTCTTACATTGGAATGTTACATAGTCATTAAAGCTATATTGTATACAGAATAATGGTAATTAAAAATCTTAAAATGTTAACTGTGTTAGGCACTATTCTAAAAGCTTTACATATTTTGACATTTACTTAATTCTTCCAACAACCCTGACATATGTGCATTATTACTCCCTGAACCCTTCTTTATAGATAAGGAACCTAAGGCAAGACAGCTAAGTGATTTGCCTAAGGTTACAAGGTTGCTAAACAGGAGAGCTTGGACTATGAAGTCAAGCTGGCTGCAGAGTTCATGAGCATAGTAGTTAATGAGTCAGACATTGTGTTATTGATCTATTGTTAAGTAAAAAATGTTTAAAATCCATTATGCATGATATAACTCAATTTTTGTAAAAAAATAGTTTGCACAAAAATGAGAGATCATCTATCGGTGGAAAGATTACGAATGATTACTTTCTTTTTAAAATTTATTTTGAAAATACTATTTTTATTTTCCAAACAAGAAAGCAAATCCAAGTTAGTATAAAATATTCAATGAATTAAATTTGTTGATTTTGCAATTGTAAAGATAATTGCTGCCTTATGTTTTTAGACTATAATGAAGTAAAACTCAGAAAGAAGGGATCCATGGTGTTTCAAAGTCCAGCTTGAGCTTTTGCTCTTGCTGAAGTAACTGAGTATTGAGTAGACTACAACTCACTTTGTGGTTGTATACCTATAGCATTCTATGAGTTGTTCTGAGAGATAAGTGAGATAAAAGGTGTGAAATAACCTTGAAAAGTACTTTAAAGCAGGATGATAAGGTAGCCAGATGGAGATGTGTAATATGTAACACATTCTCCCCACAGAAACAGGATAGTTAACAAGTTATGTTAACAAACTAGTCAAGGAAAGCCTTATATAGCTGAATAGTAAGTATATAGCTTTATTTCTCAATGAAAGTGCAATCAGCATTCCAATTTGAGGCATCTCTTTCTTTATACACTGCTACGGGACAGTTGAGATTCTCTTTATATTCTTTTCCACCAAGGCTGTGGGGTCAATAGGAAATGGAACAAAGGCATGGTTACCTTAAGGCAGAGAACTGAGTTCCTAACTCGTGCACCTTTATATAAATCAGGCATTGCCTATACTGTAGCTAAAGCATGTGGCATAAATTTAGAGATAATAAAATCTGATCTTAATAAAGCTAGAGAAAAAAGATAAGGTATGTGTGATTATTCTAAATATTTTAAAATCATCACTTCTCTATGGAATTCCAAAAGAATGATGATGTATAGTACTACAGTAAAATGAATACTAGTATTATATACTATCATATAATACATATATTAGGTATAATATACACTGTAAATAAGTATATTAAAATATAAATGAGTATAGCCCAGTGGTTTGGAAAGCAGATTTTGATGTTCCACTGACAAGCTTTCACACTCTAATTCTGCCGAGAACATGTGCACCTGTGATTAAGATTCTCGATTTATCTAAACCTCATGGTTTCTGTATCTTTAAAATGACCAAGTAACTCATCAATTTTTTTGTGGATAATGAAGAAAATGTAGGTATAGCATGTAAAGTTGTAGATGCACACAATAAATGCTCAACATTGAACATGTATCTCATTCACTCTCTTAAGGAGAATATTGTGCCAATGATACCAAGTCAGGAATAAAAGCCATTGTGGATTGCCTTATGTTGTGTTGCTCAAGTGGCAGCCCTGACAAATATTTGAGTGAAGTGGTATATTTTGGAGGTGGGGAAGCACTGAATGGTAAAGAAGAGATATGAGGCAGGAAAGAAAGGTAACTACTTAAGAGTACATAAATGAGCAGTTTACCATTATAGTCAACTGTGGGCTCAATCCTGGTGGGGAAGTCAACGGTCTAGAGTATGTCTCATGTTCCCATCTCTGGGTTGAGAAGCTGGGGTATTTATCCACAAACACCATCTATTACTGGGTGAGAGTTGGTCTCAGGGCTGTAACTTGACTCTTGAGTCAAGCACTTTTTGTGGATAGAAAAAACCCATAGACAGTCCCAAGTATTTCAGAAAGAAGGTGGGCATGTACTGAAAGGCAAGTATCCACAGGCCAGGAGAAGGGCACTAAGAGTCAGCTACAGATAGCATTATGCTTTCTTTCAAACTACTCAGACTTCTACTGGTTATAGAGAAACTACTTCAGGATTATTGATAGATCCACATAAATGCATTGTTGCAATTATGAATTTAAAAAGGTAATAATAGAATGCTTTTCACTATATGGCAGCAACTTCTTCAATATTCATCAACTTACAGCTTTCTTTTTATTTGGCAATACAAATATCTGCATCCCCAGCAGCTAATAGACAGCTAATGAGTGTAAAGACAGAATAATAACGACTAACGGAAACATCTGGCCCTAGATACCTCTAGCTTCAGTTTCACCAAGGGTTGTGGAGGAACTATTACCTGCCAGGCCCGCAGTGGGTAAGAACATATATTGGAATCTTGTAATTTCATTAAATTGAAAAAGATTTTTCAGAGAATAGTCTATTTACAAATGGGGGAGATTGAAAGTAGGTGTTGTCATTACAGTAATAAAATATCCGTATTCCACAAATTTAATAAATCAAATCCCCTTTTGGCTCTCTATGATTGACAAAGTATTTCTGAAAATTCAGTGTCACGCTTCTGGTGTATGCCCTATCCAATTCCTTTATGTTTAGTCATTCGGATATGCCATAATATTTATTCAAAGGAAGCAATCATTTGGGATCTTTATTTGTGGTTTCAAGCATAACGTTATCCCACACAAATGTCATTTTCTCAGTAGGGCCGAATTCCATTTGCTACGGAAAGCTCTTTGCTTGATGTGGTTTCAACTGTCTTAATCTCTTAGAGGGGTGTGTAGAAAGAGGCTTGCTATTTAGTGTCCTAAACCGTTCTTTTATCAATCTCGGCACCTCATTTCACTCAGTACTCTAGCAGATCTCAACATCATATCTTCACTTCCCTGGAAAGTGAGTCAGGAATGCTAGCTGCCTGGATATGTAAAGGAAATTGGACCCTTGGATCCTGAATACCAAGGCCCCAGGGGCCGCCACCAAGGACAGAACGCTTCGCTCTTCGGATTTCGGCCCGCAGGTGGCAGCAACGGGCTCCGAAGCTTGCCTCTGCAGGTTACAGGAACTGCTGCACAGCTTCTGGCCGGTGCTCCCGAGCAAGGTCTGCATGGACCTGCGGGAATCCTCACTCAGCCAGGACGGTCCGTAGGCCAAAGTATGAGTGCTAAAATTGTCTCTGATCCTTTACTTTCTTGAGTGAAAACCAGCAACAGTTCGAAGCAGCAACGGAAATTCATCGAGTCCCTACTCCCTCCGGTTCCCAATTTCCCCACTAACTCCAGCAGCAGCCCGCTCGCTCCCTTTTCCAGAGCAGCGTCTCTCCGTACTCTCCACGCTCCGGCCCTCGCAGTTTCACAGGAGTCGAGCGCTGAGCAGGTGGCAGTGCGTCGGCGGCCGGGGCACCCCTTCTCTTCTGCACCGACCCTCCGACACACGGGTTTTCCGTACGGTCGTGTTGCCTCGGCTGCACCCCTACTTCACCACCCCACCCCCTTCCCTAACCCTCCTCTTCGTCCCTTCTGCCCCAAACACACACGCACACACGCGTCTCGCTTGCCCATAGTGCTCCAGGCTCAGCTGTGGGCGCAGGATGGACACAAGCCCAGCAAGCCACAGACATGCCGCCCGGACGCTTCGCCCCTCGGTCCCCAGCGCCACCACCGCCACAGCTGCCGCTTCTGCACCGCTTCTTTTCACCCAGACCCTGGCGCCGACAGCCCCTCGGCCACACGCCGGGCCGGGCTGGAAGAAGTTGACGTCTTGGGAGGGAGCGGCGGGGAGCAGGTTGAAGGATTTGTTGGAGGAGGATTAACACATCTGGGCGAGGGGAGGGGCAGCGCCGCTGCCAGACGCGGCGCAGACCCCGCATCACTGCGCGCAGTAGCCGCCGCCGCCGCCGCCCGGGACCGCGGAGCCCGGACGCCCCCTCCTGGCCCGCGCCCCGCGGGGCCCCCCAGCGCCGGGCGCAGAGCAACCGCGGGCAGCCGCCCCCCGCAGCCGGCGCGCGGAGAGCGTGGGGCCAGCGCGCGCTGGGCGGTGGCCGCGCTGGGGGGCGTGGGGCGAGCCGGCGCAGGGAGCGGCTGGGGCGAAACTTCGCGGCCAGATGCCCGAGGGCGCGGCGGCGCTGCGAGGCTACCGCTGCTGCCCCTGCGGGCCCCGGGCGCGTCTCTGCGGGCGGCGTTGCCCGCGGCGCGGCGTGTGCGGCGAGCGAGTGAAGGTATGTGTGGCGGGCGCGGCTGGAGCTGCCGCCGCCGCGGCGCCAGCAGGTCCTAATGCCTGTCACTTCCCAGGACGCTGGCAGCAGCAGCCGGGAGCCCCCGAGCCCTCGGCAGGTTTGCCTGTCCTTCCCCGCGATCTGATTGGATAAAGTGGGGGCTCGACGGTGGCCGACGTGGGACAGTCTGGCTGTGGCAGGGGTCTCGGAAACCATGGGTTATTGCAATGGCAGGTGCACGCTTATCTTTATCTGTGGCATGCAACTGGTAAGTGACTCTTGGGTCCTCTTATTCTGTTATGTGCCTTTGAGATAGTGGGCAGGGGGGTGCCTAAAGCTTTTGCCATTCATTAGAATGGAAGAAAAAGTAAAAGAGAAAAGGTGACAGATATATTGCCTGTATTTAAAATGATTTCAGGGAAACGCGCTGTGGGGTATGGGAGGGGTGAGCCTTTCTGCCACTACCTATTTCTGTCCCTCTGAAGACAGTTTGGCAGGTGCGGGTTAAACTTGTCTTTAATTTCTTTACGCAAAGCAGGATGTAGCTCTTGTTCCTTTATTCTTTGCATTCCTGTAATGTCACAACGTGATAGTCACATGTAATTTAATATACAGGTGTTAAAACAGAAATATGGAATTTTTGACTTTTCTTCCAAATACTAATTTTACATTATCTTTGTTTCTTCATTGACATGTATTATTTTTCATGGACTGTATTGTCTTATAAGTATAATGCTCTAAAAAGCCACTATGTAGGACAGATGGTATCCTTATAGCTGTCTGATCTGTAAGCCACATTGAGTTTTAAAAGTATGTAGATTGAAGACGGATACTTAGATGAACTCTGCCACACCATTGCCTCAGGCTGACCAGTAGCCTTTAAATCACAAATATCATGAACGGTTCTAAGGAGAACTATTGTCTTACATTATGTGTGTAATTGTTCCCGAAATGGATACTGTTGTCTGATTCCATAGGATGGAGACTTATATGTACTTTTTGAGGAATGTTGTTCAGTTGTAAAGAGGCAAGAAGCCAATAATGGAAAAACGTCTTGTCTCTGAATTTAGATTCACTAAAGGCAATAGAAAGAGGGGCTGAGAATACTTTAGAGATGAAAAATGTACCACTGTAAGTGGTTAATTTGAGGTCGGAGGTACTTGCTCACTCCTGTTATCAAGTAGCTTTCCCTGGAAAGTTAAATTAATCTGAAGAGCCACCTACGTTTCTAACAATTGTTTCATAAAGGCTGAAAGGACTACAAGACTGAAGGAAATTTCTGAGAACCCATTCAGTAAAGTGTTCAAAAGAGCAAGGGTTTGCTACTGAAACTGACAGAAGAAATCTTTAAGTATTCTTCATTGTTTATTAGTTGTCATGAAGCCCATGAGTGGTGGTTGCTGTTGTTTTGTTTAGTTTTTAGCTGAAGTAGTGCTTTTTCTTGTATATTATCTCAGGATGTTTTTCTTTCCCAGGAGAGGTATTTTGTTTTGTGAATTACTTAGGTGCTTGGTTTAAGAAAAAGAATATAAATATAATTTTAAGAATAATATTTTATTGATGATATGTAAACCACTTTATTTTTCCTACCACATGTTAATTTAAGTTTTGCAATAAAGGATTTTACTCTTAATGATAAAGCTAATCAGAACAATAAGAGAGCTTACTTTGTTAAACTATATTAGGCCAAGCATGCCAAATAGCATAAATGTTTTCAAAACATTTTTATGTTTCTATATGTTTCAGAAAAGAAGACACTTGATACACTGTGTAAAATCTTAAAACTGTCAGAATGAGTGGGTGGGTAAGAGCAGAGAATTCTTATGGTCTTTTCAATTTTCAATTTTAAAAATGTGGTTTAACTTTTAATCATTTAACATAGTAGGGATTTATTATGGCAAATATAGGCATTAGATGTGTATGGCATTTTGTGTGATAAGTACAAACTTAAGAACTTAAATAATTTTAGAAAAACAAGTATACAAATAGGGAAGCTAACTAAACAAAGTAGCAGGAAAAGGCTAAAGGTGTGTGTGTGTGTGTGTGTGTGTGTGTGTGTGTGTGTGTTCACGTGCATGCATACATGCAATGGTGTGTTGGAAAGATGCTACATCACTTATGAAACAGAAATTCTGAATCAAAGCTAAGTTCTCTAGCAAAACAGAATTCACTGCAATTTAGGAGTATTTAATCTAAGCAAGTATACATTTGAATCCTAAGGAGTATTTTATGCTCTATAAGAATCATGAGATTTTTCTCATTCAGATTTATGTACCACCAGGATAATATAATTAGCATTCATGTTCATGAAGATATAGAACAAAAAACAAAGGATGAAGAATATCTCTTTGGTTTGGCAAGGTGAAATGATCACATTTAAAGGACCTCAGAGATTTTTGGTAATTGTTGCTTCTTAAAAATATAGTATTTAATTTTAAATAAAATACTTCTTTTGCAAATCAATAGTTGCAAAGCACTGGACAAAAAAATAGGTGAATGTATATATATATTTTTTGCTCTTAATAGGTCTTTAAAGACTTTTTGTCTCTTTGAGCCATTAAAAGATTGTTTTATAAGTAGACAAGTTTCAAGAATAAGTTATAACTCATGTACCCTGATTGACACAAAAGTTCATTCAGTTTCATTTACTTTCGAAATGTGTAGTGTGCATTTTCTAACATGTGGGTGTTACTTTTTTGTAGTTGTACAGAAAAATCTTAGTTTATTAAAATTAATTGCAAAGAGTTTAAAATAGAAACTTTATTAAATTTCTTTAAGTAACTTTATTAAGTTTCTGGAAATATTTACCTGCAATAAGTAGGTAGAGTGTATTTTAATTACACTTAAAGAAATATTTGTCAACATAAACTTTCAACTAATGTTAGTAGATGATGAGGTAGCTTTTGGTATTGTGGAGATGGGGAAACTTATTCATCGATTTGTTAATCAGAGCAGAGTGGTGTTTGATCCTCTTAACAAGTGAAGGGCAGAGACAAACCCTCCAGAGAAGGTTACCTGTTAAGATTCTGTAGCTTTGCTTTTAATTATGTTCAGTGTGCTTTTAGTTTAATGTTTGTCAGACTACAATTTAGACAAATACAGTCTTTTGAAAATCAAGAAATTGGTTTATAAAACAAGAAATTAGAATTTCATACCATAGAGATTTAGTACAAAACTTCCATTTTATGAAAATGTGTCTGTCTCTATCATAAATTAAGATATTTGAGATATGTGGTTACTCCAACTTCAGATTTTAAGGTAATTCCTTTGAAAAAGGGGCGTGATCTCTGGAAACCGATTTGCTGCATGTGTAGAATCCAGAATTTAAGCTCATAATCTGAAGAAGTTAATTTTTTTTTTTTATCATTGCTGTCCTTAATACTCAGAAACTCAAAATTTCAGATAGTAACAAAAATCATCATGGCATTTGAAGTGGTGGATATAGTGAGTATAGGACAAGAACAATTTAACTTCTTGTTTACAACTTTTCAGCAGTTGTGAAAGAGTTTCAGCTTTTCTTTTCAATGTTTGGTTGAATGAAAAGAGTCCTTTATGTAAACGTTGAAAAGTATTACTCAGATATTCCTCAGTGAAAAATCACTGTTACATTATGGAAGAATATAACTTATTTTAGATGAAGAGACAGCTTTGTTTTCAAGTACAGAAATTCAAAATCACCCACATTTTTGTACAGCAGGCTCCTATATATGGCACAAAGCATATGAGCCATTAGCTACTGAAAGAAAGTATAGATTTACATGCAACAGATTTACACTTGCAAATGCCATTCTTGCCATGTACTCTATGAAATAGTCCTAACTTGGAGCAGGTGCAACTAACAATTAGGTTAGTACACATGTATGTGCAGCTGTGTGAAGAGGCACATTTGAAACTTAATTAAGAATGATCAGTTGCTTTCTATGCACAGTTACTAAGCATTTTCAGAGGTACACATTAGAGAAGGTCATGAATACATAGTGGACTAAATAAAAACAAATTTATTATAATTATGGAGTATTCCAGTGTTGTCGATCATGATTTGATGCAGCATTCATACTTACATGCTCTTTGATTACTTTGTAGAAAACAAAGCATTACATGAATTGGCTTGAAAATTGCTGGTAGAATCTTTTGATTTTCCTAGGATACTTTTGACAAGTTTGAAAGTTTTCCAAAAGTGTGAACTTCACCTGTCACAAACCTTCTGATCTGAGAGTTAAAAATTTTAGATTTGGATATCATTGATAATAAAATTTTGAGGTAGTAAACCAATCCGATTCATGGAGAAGACTAAAAATTTCCATTTAGTATTTCAGAAATTTATGATGTAAGAAATATGCTAGTTTCCTAAGTTATAATGTAATTTTCTTCTTTTTAAATGTTTTCTACTTTTGCACCCTCACATTTTGTCATGCATATGCGCGCGCGCGCGTGTGTGTGTGTGTGTATTTGATTTACTCTTTCATTGTAATTTGGCACAACTTTGCTCTGATGTTTACGCAGAAAGATTCTTCCAGTGTCCAGTTTTCTTTCTTGGTTCGTAAACCAAGTGGCGGCTTTTTTTCTCATATACCCGAAGTTTCAGAAAGCCAATCTGTGCAGAGCTATTTCACTTTCTCAAATACAATAAAGGCTTGGATGGGCAGCATCCCCCTTGCAGAAGGCCAAAGTCATCTCTGGCATGGGGCCCATATGTGGGCAATGGCCCGGAAATGCTAATGGGCAATGCCACCCCCTTTCTCTCTGATGTTACTTTACTTTGGGGTCAAATTCTCTAATTGCCCAGTCAAGAATGGCAACCAGGGATGCCTTAAAATAAGAGGTCTTTATTTCTTGGTCTGTTTCTTTTTGTGTATGTGTGTGCTTGACAAAAGGAAAACCTGAGACAAGCACATTTTAACATTTCTATGTTTATACTGGAAGGAAAAATATTAAAATTATGATATCGATTGCATTAAATATTTGTATATACTACTAATGGCTAAAATTTCAAAGGATATATTTTAGTTACTTAGTAAAATTTTAAGTAGCTCAGTGTAATTTTTCCAAAAGTAGCTTTGAAACTAATATTGCTAATAATGGAAATTACCATATTTCCTTGCCTTGTAACACACAAATGTCAGAAATTAAACACACACACAAGAAAGTATTTCTAGTCTGTTTTTTCACTTAAACAATGAACTCTTCCAATTTTAGTTCCCTGCCTCCTCTCAGAAAGTTGATTATTGTTTATTTTTAATATAATAAAATATATAAAGATATGATGTTTATCTAGCATTCTTTTTTCTCTCTAACAATAGAAATAGGTACTAACTATATTTACACCTGCTTCATTTCTGTAAGGTGGATATATTAGTGTATGAAATATTTGTTCTTACCAACCTCAAGAAATTAAAGGACACTTAGAAATTATGAAGGCAATTATATTGTTTTCTTTCTCCAAATTAAGATGGCCAATGAAATTTTTAAATTAGTTTTTCTTTTAATATTTCAGGTGTGTTTATATTTGAAAGCTTTTACTATTTAAAGGCAGTACTTCACCTCTTCACCTTCATTACTTGCTTATCTTCCTGAAAGCAGTGTTTTCCTTTTTTTTCTTTGCTTAAACTCTAAACAGGCCCTAGGTCTAACTGACAGGAATAGTCAAAACATTTAATCTAATGCAAGCTATAGACGTTCTTTTTTTTAACCTAGAATAGGAGTAATGTGACTTCAAATACTAATAATTATTACCTTTTAAATTATTTATGGATCACATGCTAACTTTGATCCCCCTAAAAATACTTCGTAGGCATTTTGAAAAGTTACAAATAAACTTTATGTGTATTTTGAAAAAAATTAGCTTTTTAATTTTGTGTTTTTATAATTTGTTATGCTTTAAAAATCTAGCTTTGTAAAATAATAATAAAAACTTAATTTGTATTGGAAGCTTGTTCTAAGCTAAATGCTAAACATGTGTTTTTCACTGATTCCTTTCTAATAATCCTATGAGGTAGGAAAGAGATATTAGTATCACCATTTTACAGAAGAGGAAGTGAAGCTCTGAAAGTTTAAGCACCTTTTTAAGTCACCCTCTTAGGAAGTGGGAGAGCTTGCTTTCAAACCCAGGTGTGTCCAACTTTAGCCTGACTGACTTTGTGCCACCGGGCTACACTGCCTCCTTTCCATGTGACATAAAGCAACATCAGGAGCTTACATTTGTTTCACTAACAAAGGCAACATATACCTACTAATTTCTGGTTGACACAGTAATCAACACAAGGCTAAGTAGACTCAGAGAGGGAGGGTTTATGTCAGGTTCTTGTCCAAACCTGACTGGCTCAGGTGGTCTTGGGTTTCATGACAATGAGATGGTAGTATATGGACAAGAAAATAAAAGGAGGAGCTGCCTCCTGCACAGTCAGTGTCCCTTGCTGATTAAGGGTGCCCTGACATTGCAAAAACACTCTTGTAGTTCTACTCCAGAGAAATAATCACGAGTAATAGGTTGTGTTTCTGTTGTTTAAGGGTGGGGGAAAAAAGGTGTAGCTACTATGCATTTCTGATCAGTTATTGAGAAATAGCCTCTCAGTAGTGGCTTGGACATCCTGATATGTATGCTAAAAACAGTTTCTATGGGAAGAAATGTATTTATTTTTCTCAAATTTCAGTTTGAAACCAATCCCTGATGAATGGCTAATGCAGACTAATATCATCTGCCTTTTTTTTTTTTTTTAAGATGTCCCAAATCCTAAGTCCATCCAGACCACTATTGGTGAGAATATTAGTTAAAATTTTTGTTGTTGGAAATGACTTTGGGTAATATGTTGTTTAAAATATGCATTGAATATCCTAGAATACTTTTAGGACTTCAGTATGTATCAGAATCACCTGCAGGCCTTTTTCCTCACCAGCCAGTGGGCCCTCTCCTGAGTATCTGATTCAGTAGGTCAAGAGTAGGGCTTAGCCCTAGAAGTTGTAATCAGTTCTCAGGTGACACTGTTGGTGCTGGTTAGGGAGCAAACTTTGAGAACTACTGGCCTAGAATATAAGTCTCCACTTAATGGTGTCGTGTGAGAGCATCGCCAGTTTATGAAATTCTTCAACCCAACTGGATCATTATCTCATTTTGTCCTTTGGACCAACTATGCCTGTTTCTGACTTGTAGCTTAGTCCCTATTCAGAAGTTTAAAAAGGAATATGGAAACTCTTTTTACAGCATTTGTATCTTTGCAATGAATAGAGATATAGAAAAATCTGAAAGTGATTCAGTGCCTCTATCTCTGCTCTTTATGCCTGGTGATGCTGGAGCAGAATTGGTTCCTTCAACTGCCTCTCTTTGCTATCCTAGCCCTTCAGTCTAGATTTCTGGAGAGAGGGGGTAGGGAGAAATTGAGAGAGATGGGGTGGGGAGGGAAGAAAGATGGATGCTGAAAAAACACTAGACTAAATACCAAGGCAGATTTTCCTATGCCCAGTCTAGGGCTTTTATACTGGACAAGTACATAACTGACTTTGCTCTGGCCATTTATATTCCTGAGTGCCATTTCCTCATTTGAAAAATAAGGCGAATAATTCCTGACCTATTTACCCTATGGGACACTTGGGAGAATCTGGAGAGAAAACGTGCTTAAAGTTTACATGAAAGGTTTTATTGTTGTGTTACTTTTGATACCTAGAAAATCTTTGTAATTATTAATAGTTTAATCTTCAGAAATGTTCATCTAGTGAAAGCCAGAGTAGTTTTGGGGCTGTTTATATCTCATTTGGCCAGTGGCCCTAAGTGCAACAACTAGTTTCTTATAGAAACTTTTTGTCTTCAACTACCATCATTTTTAGGAGGCTTTAAAAGTAAGATTGATATCTCCTATCAGTCTTCTATGGAACTAGTATTTTCAGAGACACATTTCAGCAAAAATTTTACTCTAGGCTAATGATGCAGTCTAAAAGTTAATAATATTAAATTATTATCTAAACAATATTTAAGCGCTAAGAATTCTGTATGGAAACTCTTAGTCAATTAAACAGGTATCTAACAAATAGTAATAGATAAATATGTTCAAGAATATCAAATATTATGACATAATTAATTGAAGAGAACCTTGTTTTCAGATATTTGGTTGTTATTTTTTTATATGTGTACTTGAGTTTCTTGAAATTATGTTTCAGCCACTGAAATCACAACCCTTAATGTTGAAATTCAGTCAAGTCCAATTGCTGATGTTGCAAAGAACATGACATGTTGCAGCAGATTTCCAAGGATATTTGGAACTTCAGAACACCTGGCAGAGGGCATCTGCCGAAGCATTTTCTTTAAAAGCAGTGGGTGAGGAACAATGTCTGTATCCTACATCTAAAACCAAACTCTCTTCCAGCATCATACCCTAAATGTTTGCCTTTGCAGACCGGGTGGTGAGGAGTGAGTCCTTATACTGACTTTTGTTTTCTAATCAATGCATACAGTCTAAAACAGTAGCACATTAAAAAACCCCAACAATGTTTCATTCTTTGAAAACAAATGAGTCTTAGTTTGAAATGGAGGGATCAAATCTCTCCTGTTAACAGAAGTCTTTGTATGCCTCTGTATGATGCTAATTACCCAACAGAATAAGGAGGTGTTTCAAATCCTTTAACTGACAGCCATGTGCCAAATGATGGAAGGAGCAGTGTTATGTATGAAATGTTCAGTGGTAGGGAATTCATATGCGTCTACTCGATATGGGCCTCTAGCCATAGGAGATGTACAAGGCAGATCTTTCGGAGTATTATATTTATAAAGGACAGTCTCTGATGGCACTGGGAAACAAACAGTGGGAAAGACCTCTACAAGCCCCAGTGAGGAGAGAACATTATAGATTGGTGGTATGCTGCCTTCAGTGGTCTTGGCCTCTGGGGAAGGGGTCTGCTGACTTGCCTTGGCATTGAGTACCTCCTTTTTTCTGGCACCTGCAGTGGTGTGAGGCAGCTTGCTCTTGGAGGTCACAGTTCATCCCTGTGGACACAGAGATTCTGACCTCATTCTTTTTATAAGATAAGGATCATGGTGAATCCAGGTGCTACCTGTTTGTTTTACTTGTTTACTCTGAGATGCAAAGATGAGATTCAAGTTTGTGGATGTACTTAACTCCAGGTATTAGAAGCAGTGAGTGAGCTACATGTATCAAAGCTTTAGAAGCTATTATGAATTTGATGTTACACAGGTGGTATATATAAAGAGCCCTGGGTCTCTTTTTTCCTTTTTCCATTTTTTAGTAAAGCTCGCCCACAAATTTGATGATAGTGAACCTATAACTTGTGATTTTCTGAAATATTGAAGCTATGTAAAGAATTATGTCTTTCTTACCCTTATCAACAGGAATTAATTTTTTAGCAGGAGTTTCATTTTTGTCCATCTTTGATAAAATATGGTTCCATTTTATTCGATCAAAGGATGGTGGTTAAATTATGGCTATTGAAAGTGTTTATGAACCTAAGTTTTGCTTTTCTTTTGGCCTGGTATTAAAGTTTCTCTCTTCTATAGTACTAGGGTCAGGTGGAAGTGACTGGCTCTTGAATGTCTAACAATTCAAAAGCAAATTACACTACTCTACTTACAACAATGGATATTTTTTTAAAGGATATTCGGGTGAAGTCTGCGAAGTTGACTGTGAATTCATTAATAGTCTTCTTAAGAACATATTTCTGGTTTTATGTAAAACATTCCTGGGAAGTTCCACAGGCTCTTAGATATGTGGGACAGTGCTTTTCTGGTTTACCATTTTATATTGTCTAGTATTAGATTTGTTTTTGTTCCAAAAAAAAAAAAAAAAAAAAAACTTCCCTAAAAATTAGACAAAGGACATAAGTTCAGTCTACATTTAGTAAATGTAAAACTTATAACAACAGTGTTTGGTGACCTTTAATTTTATGTCTCTTATTTTAACCCTTAAGGGAAACCTGTTGATTTTCACTTTCTTTTCATAAAAAGGAGGTAGTAGTGCTTTGAGTTTCTTCAGATAAATACCCAGAAGTGGGATTACTAGATACTGCTTTGTGCTTTGTTTCTTGTTCTTAGTTTTAAAGTCTATTTTGTCTGGTATAAGTATTGCTACCCCACTTTTTTTTTCATTTCTGTTTTCATGAAATATCTTTTTCTATTACTTTTCTTTCAGTTTGTATATGTCTTTCAATGTGAAGTAAGTCTCTTGTAGGCAGCATATGTGAGGATCTTTTTTTTTTTTTATCCATTCAGCCACCTTATGTCTTTCGATTGGAGTGTTTAATCCATTTACATTTAAAGTAAATATTGGAGCTATGTATAAAATTATGTCTTTCTTATCCTAATCAACAGGAATTAATTTTTGTTGCTAGTTATGAGTTATTGCTACATAGATATATAGTTATTGCTATTTTATTATTCATATTTTTAATCTTTTTTTCTCCTTCTTAAAAAAGTCCCTTTAACATTCCTTGTAATACTGGTTTCGTGGTGATGAACTCCTTTAGCTTTTTCTTGCCTGGGAAGCTCTCCATGTGTTATTGTAACATTATTTACAATAGCCAAGATATGGAGGCAACCTGAGTGTCCATTAATGGATGAATGGATAAAGAAGAAGTGGTACATATATACAATGGAAAATTACACAGCCATCAAAAAAGAATGAAATCTTGCCATTTGCAACAGTCTGGCTGGACCTAGAGGGTATTGTGCTGAGTAGAGTAAATCAGACAGAGAAAGACAAATGCTCTATGATTTCACTTATATGTGGAATCTAAAGAACAAAATAAATGAACGAAACAAACATTTTGATGGTTGCCAGATTGGAGGAGGATTTGGGAGGAAGAGTGAAAAAGGGGAAGAGATTGAAATTTGCAAATTCCAAGTTATAAAAACAGTCACAGGGATGTAAATTACAGTGTAGTCAATGGTATTGTAATAATTGTGTGTGGAGTCAGATTTACTGGTAAGTTGTGAAGCAGAGAATGGAAGATTTAGGAGTGCAGTTCGTGGATGGACTTGAGCACCTATGGAGAGAGTTTAGACTTTACAGGATAGGATCTATGTTACTATAGTTGTTAATTATCGAAGTAAATGGCCAATTCCCTATAGTAGAATAAGAAACAACATGATGTGAGAGTGAGAGTCGAGGTTTGGAGCAAGCCCCGTGGGGAATGTAAGGACAAAGTAGCAATACCTTAAAGGATTATCCAATTGCATCAAAGGCCTTAGTGAAACTGGGTGCCATGCATTTATAGGGGAACCAATTACTTCTTTATTGTCTTCTGACTTTCTAAGAACTGGAATGGAAAAGCAAAAAATGGAAGCTCCCTTGTTCTTAGATTGAAGAAAACAAGGTTCATGAGAGCATTAAGGTGTCTTGGAGAATAAAATGTCTGACAGCAAATAGGCCTGGGTGGGAAAGAGTGATGTCAGAATGGGAAGGGGTAGTCCGGTTACTGGAATACCATTGCAGGCATTTGAGAATAGGGAGGTGGGTTCAGCACAAGGAAGATAATAGAAAAGGTAGGAGGTAAGATGCTTGTGCTGAGAGGCAACAAATGCAATGTAGATCTTGGAGAAGCACACTTCTTGGGTGACGCAGAGGCCCTTGATTGGCCACAGAATTGAGTGGAGGGTTTAGTTAGTAGTCAAGAACGATGAGAGACAATGAGGCCCAGCTGTTGGAAGAGCCGTTGTTGTGTATTTAGGCTTTATTAAAGATGATCAGAAATAAGGGACTGAAAAGGAATGCAACCAGGAGAGAATGAGTATTGTGGGGGTTGTAGATTAGTTGTGAAAATTCTGGAGAGTCTGGGTTAAGCAGGTTATTAGACTGAAAAAGAAAGATGGTTAGGGACAGTCTGGAGGACGCTGAGCCAGGGAGTATGAATTGGGAGGAATGGGCATGTTTAATGAGTTGATTAAATAAAGTGATGAAGGCAAGGGAAAGGTAGGCTTTAGGTGAAGTACTTTCTCAACCTCAGCAATGATGCCATTTTGGACAATTCTTTGTTGTGGGGTGTTTTATGCTTTGCAGGACGTTTGACAGCATCCCTGGCCTCTACACGTTAGATACCAGTAGCAAACTCCCAGTTGTGACAACCAAAAATGTCTGCAGACATTGCCAAATTGCAAAATAGCCCCCTAGTTGAGATCCATTGAGCCAAAGCAAGGTGCACTGAGAAAGAGCACTGAGAAATAACAGCAGGTGTTCTTTATAATAGATTTTGAGTTGTACAGAAGATAGTGGAGGCCATTGCATGAAGAGGAGGCTAGCCTTTAGCCGGGTCATTGTGGATCTGTGAGAGTAATGCCCTGCTCACCATGGCCCTGGGTTGCAATCATGGGGAGTTTTCTAAAAAGTCAACCCCAGCACCCCTTTCCTCCAGCCTCTTGGCTTATGGAAATAAAATCTTCAGGGAAGCAACCTAGCCATCTAGACATTTAGACAACTCTCTAGATGATTTTGGGTTTCCAAGCATGCAGTAAATGGGAAGAGCAGGCCGGTGGATTAGTGTTCATGAAGGCATAGGGAAAAGTAGGAGGAAAGCCAAAAGAGATTGGGAGGTAGGTCGAGACATACATTAGGGAAGGAGAGTGCTTAGTAAGCATTTATGGGAATATCGACTGCAGAGGCAATGTTGAATCTAGATTTATTTGAAAGCTACTTTTTATTGTTAATTATGTGCTCAACCAATCCTTTGTATTCTTGGCTGCTTTGCTTACTTTAGTTTGAGCCAGGTGGCTGTTGTCTAAGACTTGGTGAATGTCATCTTTCTTTTGGTACCAGTAGAAACTGTAAATGAACATTTGACACTTTTAATGTCCCCTCTCTGTAGTCTGCTAAAATGCGCACATTGTGTGTGTGTATATCTTCATGACATTTCTTAAGAAAGATTTCAGATAAGGAATACATATCAATTATGAGACAGATGTGTAATTATTTACATGAAGAATAAGATGTGAGAAGTTTTGGGTTGAGTTATGAGTTTTTAATTCAATTAAAATTTGGATAAGAGTTAATAATATTACAATAAATTTTAAAAATAAGCATTTTTTAAGACTAAAGAATTTGGAAAGCTTTCCTCACTCTTATGGAACACACACACATGCACAATTATAAGTATTGCCTTTCAGGAACTTACAATTAAAACTACTTAAGCAATTAATATTCTTAGGTCATCCCCCAAACCCAAGAATATTCAACAGTATTTTAATATTTGATGTCCTGATTTACCAGAAGGCCAAGTCGTTCCTAAGGAAGTATAGTAAAAGAGTGGAGATAAATTTTTTAAATTATCCTATTTTAGACTGCATAATTTCTCTTGATCCAACTTGATTTCTTTTGGTAACTCAGACTTTTGCTGGACTTTAATTTGCATGCCTGGAGGGAGGGGAGTAAATTACAGGACTTCTCGAAAGTTCTTTCAGCTTGATTTTATGATTAAATCCTGCATTTAAATATTGTCTTGTTCTGGGAGATGCAGGCTAGAAGGTGCTTTTCCAACTTTCATATTTGTGTAGAGACCAATTAATAATATCACCTCACATATTTTTCTTTAACACGCTGCAGGGCAAATTGCAGTAACAGAGCCTACATCCCAAAACAAATAAAAACTGTAATCAACTTAGAACCAGATGTGTATGAAGCTTTTATTTGTAGTTGTGTACCATTCTTTTAAAGATGTGTTTAGGTGTGTAGAAGGGGTGTGTGTGTGTATGTGTGTGGTGGGTATAGTGGGTGTAGGATGGGAGGAAGGGAGAGAATAAAAATGATGCTGTTCATACAAATTGACTTATGTGTTCTGCATAAATCTAAGAAGAGGGATGTGGGTTTTCTTAGAATGCACTGCACTTAGTCCGCTGTTCTGTATGTGGTAGGTGTTCAGCAGTTCTCCTTAACTCAATATCTGCAGTGCTCAAGGTAAAAAGCAGGAGCCCTCATGAAACATCAGTGAAGAATGAAATAGAGACAGAGAATGGAGAAGGCTACTGTATTCAGATGAAACCAGTGGAAGTTTACATAGGCCAGACTGCAATGATCCCCCACTGGAATTTAGCCAAGACACACATTAGTGCATGCTACTTTCTGTCTAGCCTAATTAAAGGATTGTCGAGAACTAACAAAGTTGGCTGACTTGCAAAAGCCGGTGCTTGCTAAAATTTGTAAGTTATAAGTGCTTAACAGTATGATCTGATTTTTATTCTGGGGTCATGTTATTAATTAAAGTATTCTGATCATCTAATTAGAAAACACAGTCTGAACTGAATCTGGAGAATCCTCAGTCTTACTTGCTAATTTAAAGAAAAGTGAAGTGAAAAAGAACACTCAATTAAAGCAATGGAAAGCTAGATTTTGGACATGCCTTTCGAGATGCCCCAGACCAGTAATTATTTAGGATGTACTTCCAGTAGAGACATTAAAGGGACACCAGTGAGTTAGCTTTTAAATGTAGAAATTGTTCCAGACCCCAAATTAGATCTTGGACTAGAATACAAGTGCACAATGGACAGCTGGAAGGCATGATCAACATTACTGATTTGACTAAGCAGTTTGCTCATTGACATCTTGCCTTATGTTTTCAGCTCAAATAGTACTTTTTCCAAATAGTAGAAAGAGAAGGAAAAGTCTGATAAGATTTTAGATGATTACCTGACACTTAAAAACATCACCTTAAGGTGGGCAGGGGGTGGAGTAGATAAAGTATTCTGTGTGTTTTCTAAAGGTAAGGTCCTGTATCTGAGATATCATGTTTGTCTTTAATAGCCTGGAGTTTTGTTGTTAATTTCTTTATATTCACACCATACTGGGAATAGTGCTGTATCAAAAATAAATAAAGAGCTTTCAAAACATTTTATTAAACATCTGATATGTGCCATCTATTGTACTAAGCAGGAGGTATTAAAAGAAGGACAGAAAGAATGTCCAGTGAAACAGAGACCTAGATCATTGGATGTCTAGCAGTTGAGCAATCACAGTTTCTCATTTTGTTTAAGTAGCCAAATTGACTCATTATTTCTCTACAGGCAGTAGAAAATGAAGTATTGGTACAAAGAGATTTTTGGAAAAGAACTTATGTCTTCACAATTGAACAAAAAGGATAGAAGGGGACTTTTAATTTTTGTTGGAAATTTTAAAATAAGCTGCCTGTATTCTCAGTTGTCTTGATTAGTTATCGAGACACATGTTTGTAGATGCATTTGCCATTGATGTGGCAGCAACAGAATACAGCATAGTGAGACATGAACGTTTTTCCTTGCTGGCCATCCAGATGCTTCACAGTTGAACAAGCCATGCCAGCGTCCAGGTGGCTGTGCCAAACCAGAATCTCTCCATGACAGCCATTTTATAGCTCCTGCGTGCAGATCATGGGTTCACCATGGGTACATTTATTTATGTGTTTTATAGCTGAATTGAATTTAAAAATTTGTTACTTGCTTTGAAATTATTTGAGGTATTATTGCCAACCTTTTGCTATTTAGCAATACCATCGCAACAATTTTAATTTTTTTAAAGCCTAGAGGAAGATGCTACCTAATGATTTAAGAAAGTCAAAATATTACTTATACCCATTGTTCTATGAGATTTTAAAATAATACATGTTAAATTAAAATTACAACTTTAAGCCTCACTGAAGAAGCAATTAGAATGAATATATTACCAACCATACATGATAAAACATTCTAGACGTTTCTCAGTGATTTGGCCTCAAAAATAAAGCAGCTGATGGTTTACACCAACAGCATTGCTCAGGATTCACTTGGGCTGCTGCTACTGAGTTTTTAATGAGTAATAATACATGCCGGCCAGTCACATATACTAGATTATTATATAAATTGACAATTGTAGAAGTGAGGCATTTATGTTGTCAATGGATGGAGCTATAAATATAGATATATAAAATCAGTTTTCAGTTGAGAAATTGAAATAACCCTTTAATGAACTATGAATTCCTCATATTGTTCCTTACTATTTTAAATCAGGCATCTTATTTTTAGTTTAGAAGATGAGAGCAGCTGGTTCAGACCAGGTGCTGATGGTACTAATGTTGATGTAAGATGCCACTTAGATGGACAGTGCAAAGGGAATCATTGTCCCTTGATTTGATCATGATGGCTCTAAAATTTATTTTTTGATCTGGCCTTTGACTTTTCATTATACTCAGAAAGTTGGAAATCACAAAGCTGTGCAGCTGCAGAAGATATCACAGAAGATAATACAGACCCTATAACATTACCTCACACACCCAGCACTCACTATTAGTGGTCTTCGTCAATGGTAGATTCTGCTGTGTAACAAAAGCCGGTTATTTTTCTTGTAACTGTAAGAGAGGCCTGTCGTTTGAACCCACTGTGGGTGTGTGGAGGGGCATAGCGGGTAGAGGACTGGGGCAAGGAATGGGGCTGTGGGAAGGTTATGGAGCTAGCAAGTTCAAAAATCCTGTTTCTTTATAAGATCGCCTTGATTCTTGAATGTGCGTATGGATAAAGTGATTTTAGAATCTGATTCAGATTTTTAATCTTGTTCTTGAAGCTGGTAAAAGAGCTGAACTATGTGAAAACTAGGGAAAAGAGAAGTTGGTGACTATGCATAGAGTTGATTGAATTTGAATTTTGTTTTCCTGCCGTACTTCTTTTGATTCAATGATTTTTTTTTTTATTGAGAATATTTGCTTGAAATAAAATAATCATTTACTTAAGATAAATTAATTGTTTCAAAATCTTATATGGACTTAAAATAACCTATTGCTTGGAAAGTATTACTTTGGTCCCTGTTACCACATTTAATGAGATGATTTACCATATCCAAGGTGTGATTTACACAAATGCCATAATTCTTTACAAAGTAATAGATGTGAAAATATTACTCCCAGGCTTCTGACAACTTATTTTTATGCCTCTGTTGTCTCCTGATTTCTTCTCGCTTCCTAACTTTAGGCGTTTCTGAAGGCCTAGTTCTCTCTTTGCCATTAAGTTTTGCTCTTGGGATTATACATTCTGGAGTTGATAAATCAGTTGGTCAATAAATATTGATTGAATATATGCCATGGGACTTGTACTAAGCTTAATGTTGTAGAATATGTAGGGGAGGAAAAAGATTTCCTCCACTCTCTGAGGATTTCTGACTGGGTCTGAAAATTAAACTGACAATACAGATTAATAGGAGAAAAGTACACAAATTTGTTTAATATAAGTTTCATGTGACATAGGAGCCTTACTAAGGAAATTAAGGCCCGAAGAAACAATTAGTATATTTATGCTAGGTTTGATGAAGAGTGGACGGTCATGTAGAAATATGATAGATTAAGGAGTATGAGGTAATTGTAGTAAACTGGGAGAAACTTGGCAAGGCCTGTTTGTTAGGATTTTTCTTGGTGTCTCTTCGTCTTCAGTGATAAGGGTGCTCCTTTCCTCCTTGTGTGGGCAGGGCACCTTCCACATGTATGACTTGTTTCAAGGTAGAAGGGTGAAGGGAAGGTCAGAGTGACTGTGCTTCTGCTGTTTTCTCAAACTCCTTCAGCTTAAAATATCCAATATGACAAGGTACTATATTTTGGGAGTAGCATATCTTGAACTCCATCAAATATAAGTAAGGAAGAGAACAATATGGAACTTTCCATCTGGTCAGCAATACTAGAATGATTAGACTGTATTAGGGAAGGTTTATTGATTTGTAAGTCTAGTTCAGTGTCGAAGCATGGATAAAATTTAGATGATTTAATTTCAAAGTTAAAAAGGGAGGCATGAGGCTGGGTTGATCTGAGACATGACTCCCCCATTCAGATTGAAATATTTATGTAGGTGTATGCATTCATAGTTATATGTGTAGTTAGAATTAGTTAAGATTATGGATTTTATAGTATAATGTGGTTTTTAAGAGCTTAGTTGCTGGAATAAAATTCTCAAATGCTGACTTTACAATTTATGTCACTTTACACAAATTCCTGTACCTCTCTGTGCCTCACTTTTTTAATCTGTACAGTGATTATAATATTTATCTCATACAGCTGTTGGAAGAATTAAAATAAGTGATACATGCTAAATGGTTAGAACAGTTACTGGCTCCTGTTAAGCAATAAGTGCAATTTTTGTTATGATAAAGAGTTTTGAAATCTGAGAAGAGTTTAAATTTTATGTGATAAGTAACACACAGCTAGGATAGTTTCTTATATAGTGACATGTTCAAAATGACATTTAAGGAAAAATAGGCAGAAGATACAGGGACAATTCACATGGAAGAAGTCTCCAGCCAGGGAGACCACCTATTAATCTGTAGTAGGTAATAATCTGGTTTTAAGATAATGAGAGCCTAGGATAATAGCTGCAACAAAAATGATGATGACAAAAACAAAAGCTGTATTTTGTTTACAGAACCCTTTTGACATAACAATACCTCTACTGATACAACAGGATCTCCAGTTCAGGTATGAAAAAATGGAAACTTGGTTCTGGCTTCCATCAGGGGGTAAGAGTAAACAGGGTAAAGAGCTGATAGCAGAGGATCTTTAGAAAAGTAATTGTTGATATGGAACGATAGA
This sequence comes from Eidolon dupreanum, assembly GCA_028627145.1. NCBI lineage: Eukaryota > Metazoa > Chordata > Mammalia > Chiroptera > Pteropodidae > Eidolon > Eidolon dupreanum. The sequence continues at coordinate 146,449,074 of CM053502.1, forward strand.
TAGGCTAGTTGGATAGAGGGGTTGAGAGGATGCTAGGTCAAAGTTCTCAGTGTGGGAGGGGGAGAGTATTGACCTAACTGGGAGGTAATCAAGTTGAGAGAGGGAACTGGTTAAGTGAGAATAAATAGGAGCTTGTTTTGAATTCTTTTGCACTTAGTGACAGTAGTAAAATGATGGAAATGTCCTTCAGATAGTAGCAGAATTTTTTAGAGATCGAGCATAGTAACACAGTCTTGGGTCTTTTCTGAGTAGTGGGAAATAGGAAGAGGGCCGGGGACTCTGTTTTTAGAAATGCCATTCATGGGATTTGAAGAGAAAAAGAAATTATTGAAGAAGAAAAGAAGTCCATTACTTGGAGTAGCTAGACAGGGATCAGGTAGTGTATCGTCAAGGGATGACAGGAGTAGAGAGAAGGAGTGCCCAGGAGAGAAGAACACTGAAGAGAAAGTCAAGGAGGAGAGTGGGGACATTTGGATTCAAAACTCAGGGAGTTTTTCATAACACAGTTTCATTATAATGGGGAAAATCAACTGGAGGGATTTAGGAAGAAATAAGTAGTTGGGAAAAGAAGACAAAATATATGGAACATTTCTTTAAGAAGTTAAAACTACTTAACTGGGAGGCAGGATTCTTGAAGTTTAGTTCTGGATTTGTCATTAACTGCATGACCTTTGACAATTTGTTACTAACAGAATTTTTCTGTCCATAACTGAAAGTACTTATTTTTACATTTAGGAAGCACTTTTAACCTTTCTGATAATCTTAATGTGGAGAGTAATATAATACATAAGATCTTTACAAGCGAACAAGGCCCCTGAGCATCCATGCTGATCGGTGTCACAAAGTCCATACATTAAAGCCTAGACACTCTAAAAATAAGTGAGAACTACAGGTCCTCACTGAATTGCCTACCCTTAGATTGAAATGAACATAATCACCTGGTATTATAAACCACACCAGAACAGTTTTAGGGGCAAGGTAAAGAAAGGACTTGTGGCAGGTTCACTGATGGCAGTAAAATTATATTACTTAGTAAAATCCTAAAGGGACAAAAGATAAGTTTAGCAAATATGAGTTTAAAAGTGTAGCAATATGTGGAAGTTTGGAGGGAAGATATAATCAGCTCCTACTTATTTCACTTGACTTTGAAAGGCATTATTGTGGTTGCTTAAAGTAGTTTATAATTAAAAAGTTACTGTCCCAGTAGCAAGTGAAGGGTTTGTTTCCATGAGTAGATCTGCTGATCTGGAGTCAGGACAGCGGGCTGGATGGCTTGTGCTTTTATGCCTAAAGGAGAAGTTGGGTTTGCTGTGCTCTGTTTCAGAATTCAAGCAAGTGGATGATATGCTTTTTGAAAGATTTCCAGTCATTAAAACTGAACAAAAGTGATTTTTAAAGATAATCTTTCATTATCTGGGAAATAGCAATGATCTTCAAAAGGTGTCTCTAGCTTATAATATATTATTGATACTAGTTAATTGGTAAGATTTATCTAAAATTCTGTTTTCAAAGTATACTAAGGTACTAGTACCTATTTTTGAGTATAATATCCTAATTTTGAACTAATAATGCTTTGTATCCCAACCCCACGTCAGCCAGCTATTGCATACCATTCACAGTGGTAATCCTCCTGCCTCAGATACTATTAAAGGGATCATTAGAGTATTTAGGATGAGTTTAAATGGGCATATTTAATTGCCCTAAAGCAAAATTTCAAGTTGAAGTTTGTTTTGAAAAATCTCTTAAACCGGCTTTGTATATTTCAGTAACTTTGGTTATATCACACCACCTTATTTTGCTATCTATTAATATCTCCTACTGTGCGTGTTTCAAAATTTCATTTACTTTAAAAACAATGATGAAAACCCTTATGCAGCATTCGGAACGATATGTGTTTTCAAACAGCAGCCCGTCTCATTTCAAGAGATGGAATAAGTATCATTAAAATAGTAACTCAAAATCAGTTAAAGCACTTTTCTGGAAGATTTAGATTAAAAGTGATTAAGAACTGCTGCGATTTGCCAATTGACATTATTTTGTTTTACGTTAATTTCATCATTTAAAAATAAACGATGGCTTTTAGTGCTTTAGTGAACATTCACTATCCCCTGAAATGCATGAGTTTAGTGGGGTGATCCCATTTCATGCTGTCTTTGGCCTGAAAAGAACAGTGCTGTAGAAGACATCCCAGCAAGGCTACTCTCTCACCATCAACAGATTCACTGCAAAGACTGCAGGGAAAAGAGAAATTTGTCAGCTTTTGCCTCTAGATTGGCTAGGAAAAATTTGAAGAATGAAAGGATAACTAAAGATGTAAAAAATAGTTGAGCATTCCCAAAATGTCATTTTGAACAAAACTGGTTAGACGCTTGGTCTCAAAGAGTGTTAATAATCTTGGCAAGAGATCAGGCAAGTTGAACAAATGGATTTCCTGTCCCACATGTCTGCTTTGGTCCAGACAACTCTGGAATGACTTTGCAGCTTTAATTCATTTCCTTAATTTATGCCTTTTCTGGGACATTTCTTATGTATGTACCAGATTATGTAAACACACACACACACACACACACACACACACACACACACACACACACACACAGAATGAAATTCAACTACCTGATAGATTTTGTTTTTTAGTGAATTTAGTGACAGCCAATGAGAATTATCAAATTTCCTACTAGATTAGATAACTGTATATTATTTCTTTATGGATCAAATCTTTTCAACAAGTCTGATTTAGAAGAATGTGGAATATGTGAAATTATTACCATATGTACCCTTTAACAAAGGTAGTTTTTGCATTTGAGCTTTTTTTTTTTTCATGAAATGGTGTTATGATTAACAGTAAAAACTGAAATGTTTAAAGATATTTTCCAAGGTCTTTCATATTTTGTAAAGGCAAAGGTTAAATCGAAAGCAAGAAGATGAGAATGAAGGAAGAGAAGAGAAAAAAACAGCATTGTTTATTAAAAAATTTGGGGCTGTGGAGTTAAGCTTTCAAAACATCACAGCATAGCGGCATCATGCATTTAAATTGCAGGAATCTATTGGAGTTGTTACTAGAAATGACGTTTAAGTTAAAAAAAGGATTAAATAGCTAATCATTGTAAGGATTTTCTCATGTCTTAAAATATTGATAGGTAACACTCAAGGGCTTAATTAATTTCATATGTATTATCTCTAAATATTGGGAGAAATTTCTGATAATAAGACATTAAGGCAGAATGCTACAGCACCCGGGGATCACCCTCCCAGTCTGCTGGTGTTTACCTGACAGTTCCTAAATTCTGTTTTTCTTCTAGCAGGGCAGTAGAAGAGGTGTTGTGGGGCATAGAACTAGTAATCTGGAAGATGAACTGGACATGTACCATCAGAAATCTTTGGGGCCTGGCAGTAAGGGTCAGGATATTCCAAAGAACCCTTTGTCAGCCTTATATTCTGAACATATATTGATTCCGCAGCAGTATGCTTGGTAATTTGCAAGATATGGGGAAATCTATGACAAAACCACATCTCTGAAGAAGTTAACTATTCGCTTAATTTAGTAGGATATCAGTTGTTGAAATGCCCATGGGAAAGGCTTGGGAATGAAAGGGAACTGACAAGAATGGAGTGCCATTCTGTGTCCGGCTGCTCACCCACACTGTTTGCTCTGAACTTCATGACAATTATATGGAGTAGATATGTTAACTTCAGTAATTTGGATGAACTCTGAGTCAGTCCTTTATCTTTTTTTTCCCCTAAATACCTATTTGGAAAATGATTCAATCTTACATTTACTAATTAATATGATGTTGGATCTTTATTTTACATTGAGATTAAGAGGGCACAGAGGGGTGAAGAGACTTCACCAAGACAGTCTTGTTCCTTTTGTTCCTTATTATCTTATTAATAAACCAAATATAGTTACTGAAATTGATTACAATGATGGAGGTTAATTTAATAAAAGATTAAAACACTGAAAAATGTTTTCCCAGAGCCTGCCTATGAGGCATCTTGCTGTAGCCACCATGAGGTACCAAGTAACTTACTGCACTTGGCCCTGATGCTCCCCATTGGGAAAAGAGGGATGTTTCCTTTTCAGCTTGAGGATGATGGCCCAGCCTCTCATTCGTAGGTTAGACTTTGAATTTAGAAGCCATTAAAAAGTAATCTCCATTTTCAAACTGCAACTATTACTGAATTATCATCTATAGGTTTTACTTTTTTCTCTGAAAATTTTGTGAAAATCTTTTAAAATGTAATTTTATTAATGGTTGTTTGCAGCAAGTAGCTACAATTACAAGCAAAAGTAAAGTTGTAAGTACATTATTAGAACCTAAGTCATTTCCCCCTTTATTTCAAAATTAATTGCATTCAAATCTCTTAAATAATACTGTCACAGTAGAAAACGGTTTAGCCAATATGTAGTGTACATGTGTTCTGTTTTTTGATGGGGATGTCAGTAAGGATATTTCTGTAGAAATGTCCAAAAGTTGTATGTGAACATGACTATTTAAACTATTAAATAAAAATGCTAAATGATTGCACAAGTGTTCTCACTTTTACCTCAGCTAATTTTTAAATTACCAGTAGTGCACAAGGGTTCTCACTTTTACCTCAGCTAATTTTTAAATTACCAGTAGAAGCAGCTCAACATTTTGCTAAATGAAATCTATTGTATCTCTTCTTTTGCCTTCTAAAAGGAAAGACTTTATTTAATCTTCTGCAAAGTTTAACATTGAACTAAAAATGTGATAGGCCAGATAGGGCTCTGGGGTAAGAGTGAAGAGATAATTGTGGTGTGATGTTAAGATTTATAATGATATAAATTAAAAAACTTACAACCCCTCTTTTCTTTAATTTTTATTTAGAACAGCCTACTTCCTTTTATGAGAAATGCTGTTCAGGTAATCCCAATGCAGCTAACCTCCTATTTTAAGTAACTCTTGGAAGCTTTCTCTTGCACCTGTGGAACTGAAAGAAATCTGAAAAGCAAATGTCACTAATGGACCATAGATATTCTGTTTTCACTGACTTGTGAAGTTTAGAGGAATAGTGGTAAAATCTTTAGACGTTAACAACAGTTTAAAATCAAATCTAGAATGGGAAGACCAGCAAGAAAATCACCATTGCTGACTCTGGATAATTCTAATGAATTTGACTTGTTTTATCTTAAAAAATAATAATTAAATCAAGTCAAGATATTTTAATAGGGGAACTAAATGTCCATTCTTATTTTTTTAATCTTCTACCTTCTGAACCTTGTCCTGGAACTCTAAGCTAGAGATTTGTAAAAATATTTTTTACCCCTGCATTTGTCTTTACCATTTAAAAAAAATGCAACTTGCTTCTCAGGCCGTCTTCCAATCTACTTTAATTAAGTGTATATTTTAGCACTTGCATAATATACTTGAATTTATTTAATACAGTTACCCATTGTTTTAAGTAACTCTTGATGTTCTTATATTGGTTTTTTTCTACCTTCCTCATCTATCACTCTTCCTCTCCCATTAAATTTTCAGGAAAAGAGGTGAAATTATTATTTCTCTTTATTCATTGTTCTTGAGCAGCCCATTCCTCCTTCACTGAGAGATACCACTATTCTCCTAAGTAATAAAATAAAAGTTTTAAATGTAAACTTTATGTAATAAAGCTGCTTAGTGCTATTTAATTTTAATTCAATTAAAGAAGAACTTAAAAATGTGTTCATACTCAAACACTTGTGCTATCAGGAAATCCGTAGGAAATAATGACATTTTGGAGCCATTTCCTTTACAATTTAAAAAGGAACAAGATGATATCAATATCCTGTAAGGTCTGGGATTTGATATTACCCTCTTTACAAGCTAATAAGTTACCGTATTACTGTTTCATGATTGTCATTAGAAGACATGAGATTCCTGGATCAAGGACAGGGGAATTGTTATTCATAGCACCCCAAGCAGCATGAGCTATATTATGCAAATTAGATCCTTCTGTGCCCTAATTAGCCCTAAGGTGGGGATGGAGGGAGGGATGACTTCATGGACCTGGATGGATACTACACATGCAGTAGAACTTCCTTTTCCAGGCTCACTTTTAAGTAGGTGGAGACCATGTGACTCATTCTGGCCAATGGACTATACAGGGAAGTAATGTGACTTCCCAATGAGAAAGGGATGTGATGACAAAAACACCATGTTTTGAGATGCAGGTAATATAATGGAGAGACTGGGGGGAGAAATTGTTAGAACTTCTATTTCTAATTATTTTCATCTCTTTTTGAAGGAAACTTTTGTTTTGCATGACTTATCATTTATTCATATATTAGTTAGTGAACATGGATATAAATTAGCCAGTTTACATGTTTAAGATATGAACTCAAGTGGTTTTAACTGATAGGTTTATGTGATAAAATCCATTTTGAAGATAGCTGACTCACAGAATATTTTTTATTAAGCATATTTATTGAGTATCTACTATATGCTTAGCACTCATCTAGGTGTTTCAGATACTTCAATGAACAGAACAAAGATTCCTGACTGCCCTGGTGATAGAACTTACATTCTACTGGGAGAAGGGATGGAATAAACAATAAACATAATACATATGTGAAGCATATATTATGTTAGGAGTTAAGTGCTGTGTTAGAAAAAGCAGAACGAGTTAAGGGAGGTGAAGTTTGCTGTGTGTGCCATTTTATGAAGGGTTATCAATAGGTAAAATTCTTTGCCTGGACTAAAAGACCATTCTAGAATCAACCTACCTATTTAATATTTACTTCTTTATGTTTGTCATGAGATCTCATTCCTCATTTGATTTTGCTTTTCTCTTTCTTTAGAATGCTGCTCTCAAGCACTATCTGTTAAAATTTTGTTTACCTTTTATGGTTTTGCTCAAATATATCTCTTTGAAGCCTTCCCTGAGGCCTCCATCTTCCCTCTGCTCTTATCTATTACTTAAGAACTTGTAATGCTGGTTTATCATTATTTTTTCTCTCTCTACTTCTAGTCAGCTTCTTGAGGGCAGAAAACAGGTCTTATTTGCCTCTGTATTACCTGGTCCATTTAGTGTTTGTTGACTGTACAATGTTTGAGTCATTAGTTAAACTTAATTGAGGTGCATAAAGAGGGCACCAAAATTGTGTTGATGAAGTTCTGTAGAATGTGTGGTGACACTATGTTGCTGACTGAAGAGTATTTATATGAGTAATTTATATAGTGCAGTAAAAAGGAGTCTCAGACCCAGCTTCAGTGGGTGTGGAAGTTTCCCCACACCTATAAGAAATGCTCAGACACCAGCAGAGTGGCCAAGAATTCAACTCAGTTCTGGCACTATCTGCCCAGAGATAGAATCTGATTCCACAGGTAGAGGGCTTAGTCTCAAAAGACTGCCCTCCACTTGAGATACCAGTCTCAAGCCCACATTATTACCTGTACTTCTGACTGACTGGCTGTAAATTAGAGATTCCCTGAGACCCCCTCCTTAATTAATTTGCTCACAGAACCCAAGAAAACCAATTTACTCACTAGATTATCAGTTTATTACAAAAGACATTAAAGAATGGGAACCAACAGCCAGATGAGATACATAGGGCGAGGGCCTGAACAAAGGAGCTTCTGCTGTCTTGGAGCTTAGTAGAGCCAAGCATGATGGTAGCACCCAGAAGTGTTTTGGTCCTCAGTATGGAAGATTTCGAACGAAGGTCCAGTGAGCTGTCCTGGACTTTTATGGAGGCTTCATTACATATTTATGATCGACTTAAGTCTTTGGCAGATGGCAATTAAACTCAGTCTCCAGCTCTTCTCCAGCCCCTCTCCCCTCCCTAGAGGTCAGGGGCGTGTGTGTGTGTGTGTGTGTGTGTGTGTGTGTGTGTGTGTGTGTGTGTGTGAAAGTTCCAAATCTCTAATCACTTGGTTGGTTCTCCTGGCAACAGGCCCCCACCCCTGGGTAGGGTCCAAAAGTCACCTCATTAACAGAACAAAAGGCACCTTTATCATTCTCACACTTAGGAAATTCCAAAGGTTTCAGGAGCTGTGAGCCCAGAACTGTGGATGAAGATCAAATATCTTATAAATCACAATATCACAGCAGTAATACTCAAATAGCAAAGGATTTGAGTTACCAATAGCTTATAAAAAAGTGTTTGGCACTCTGGAAGAGTTTTCTCTTGGAAATAAAATGTGATGTTTTGATTGTTAAACAGTTCATAAAAGTCTACTTAAATTCACAAACATGAAACAAAATTCTTGTATTACTGTTCTGTGCCCTGCCTCTACATAAAATCATCAAATAGTATCTCATCAAATAGTATCTCATCAAGTCCGAAACAGTTAATGGAACCTAAGGCTTCTTGAATGTTCTGATTCCTACTTAACTTTTGTTCCTCCTTTCCCCCTTACCACATAGTCACTCTCACTTCCTAAAATGTCTCAGCCTTCTTCACAGGAGCTCATTCTGTCCCCAGCCCAGAAATGGTCTACCCACCCACCCTCACTCCAGCCAGCCTAGCTCCTAAGCTTTCAGGCCTCAGTTTAAAAGATCCTTGACAAAACTCTCCCCGACGAATCAATTGTAGCAATCTTTCTGAGAACTTTATAAACATCGCATTTGTGTGCCCTGAATGGTGTCTGGAATATAGTAGATGCTCAATAAATATTCATGGAGTAAAAACAGGAATGTAGGAAAGCTGCTTAACTATCACTGAATAGATGATGCTTCTGGATACCAGTGTGGATGTAAGAAATGTCCAAACATGTAGAGAATTTTTATGAGTTTATTTGAACCAAACTGATGACAATTGCTGGGAAGCAAAAGTCTCAACAGATTGAGAAAATGCTCTGGAGAATAGCAGTCTTGAAGATTATTTTATACATTAGAATCAAAGGAGGAGACATAAAGACATGGAATCATAGGTAGTAGATTAAAGGAGCAAGAGAAAGCAAAGCAGAAAATCTCTGGGATTGGATGAAAAGGCAAAATAGAGAAACACATACCTTTTTTACACTGGTGGGTACAATATAGGTATTAACATTTATAGCCCACAGAGATGGTTTGTGAGGAACAAGATAACAATGAGGAGTTCTGTGGTCTCCAGTTCTGGTGTCAGATATTGTGCCTTAAGGGGTCTGAAAAGATTACTCTGACATTTCAAAGGTCTATTATCTTAGATGCAAAAAGACAATAGATAGATTCACTCAAGGTAAAGGTTGACCTTTGTCAAAGAAGCTACCCGCCTAGGACTTGAACACCCACCATGACCCACTTTTAGTTAGGAATTTTTATGTTCAGACCATCCTATGTGATTGCTTTCAGTTTCTGAGTTTGTAAGGCCCGCCATGCAGGCTTTCCCTGAGCTTGCCAGGTTTAGTATGTGGCCCATTTTTTGTCCACACTAGTAGCTATCTGCTATACCGCTACCTCTGTAAGAAGAAAAAAAGCTTTATTCTTCTGTACCTGCATAAGTGAAGTCTTCCGTACTGCTGAACTAAGAGTCTCTCCCTTTCTAAATATATTTTCTCCTTAAGCAATTTCATCCATGCCAACAGCTTTAATTATCATCCTTACCCAGCTGACTCTCAAATTAAAATCTTTGGAGTTCTTCCTTGATTTCTAGATTTATTTATCTAATCTACCTGACAGCTTCCCAAGGATGTTTCAAAGGCACATCAACCTCTAAACATTACTTAGGTTATCGCTCGATGTTGTAACAAACATAGTCAAACATTCTGGAAAGTGGTGTAGCCTAATAAAACTTGATTTCTTCCTCATGTAACAGCCCAATTCAAGGGTTCTAGTTGTCAAGCAGCCTTCTACTTAGTCATTTAGGGGAGCCAACTCCATCTTTCTTACAGCTTTATTTTAAAGCTTGTAGACTTTTTTACATGAGGCCAGTAGATGGGGAATAGAGAGATGGAAGAAGCACTACCTACTTCTTAAGCTTCATGGCCCAGTACTATTGTCTTTACTCCATTAGCGAGAACCAACCACTTGGCCCCCACTAAATGCAAAGGAGGGTAGAGGCTTGGGAAATATAGTACTTGGTAGAGCAGCTAATTTCCATGATTAATTCCCCACTATGATATGTCAGGTGTAAATCTTTGGCTTACAGCTAGTCATCTCTGACATGTTCAACAAGACCAAAATACAACTAATTTTCCAAAGTAATCAAAATAACCAACCCATCAAGCAAATGGACAGATAAACCCTGGACTTCTTCCAGTGTTCCTTAGTTCAGATACTGCTTCATTTCTGCATTAACTGGAGACATAGATACTGCTTTTGACATCCTCTTTTCCTTAGCTCTCTTATCAGAGAGGTCTATAATTTGCCTGCTGCTTTAATTAATGACCGAAAATCTGGGAAAATCAAAAACTTTGAAGTTTAGGAAAATGGGAATCAAAAGCCTCAGAATTATCTCTGTCTCTTCTTTCACTTCATGTGCAGTCATTACCTAGTCCTGCTGATTTTCCTCCTAAATATATATATTGATTGTGTCTGTGTCTCTCCAGCAGCCACCCTTCTTGTTTGGACCGAGAAATAGTCTAACTACACTTCTGCTTGTCTTCTGGGTCCCCTCTTGTCTTCTTTACACAGCAGCCAATGTGAAGATTTAAAATGCATATCTAATCGGATTATCTCCCTGCTGTTAATACTTCAAAACCATCCTATTGCTCTTGGCATAAAGGCAAAACTCCTTAATGTGATTTACAGCACACACTAGCCTGGCTCCTACCTCAATCACCCTCTTCTACTATATTCTCTTTTCTAGCCCCATTGTCATTTGGTATTCTCCATGCTACCTTCTGCCATAGAGGCTCATCTTCAAAATTCTTTCTTCTTTTTCTCACATAGTTAACACTTACATATCCTTGATATCATCGTCAGGTGTTACTTCCTCAAGAAAGCTTTTCCTGATCACTGTAATCAGGTCAACTTCACTCATTTAAAAATTTTAAAGAAACTTGTAATTCTTTTTCTTCACACTTATGCCAATGAAAATTTCACATTTCTTTGTGTGACTGTTGGATTAATATCTGTGTCTGCCACTGGATTTTATTTTCCCAGTGGGCAGGGAATGTGTTTTCCTCAATTTTCTCTCTTCAGTGTCTTTATCACAATGCCTGATAATTGATCAATGTTTATTAATTTTTTTGAATGAATTAGTGGATGACGAATGAATAATTTTGTATACCAGGTAGTGTTGTAAACTGAGGAGTGAATGGCCATTATCGCCACAGATTTATAGAGATATTGATATAAGAATTTAGACAATCCCTGCTATTTTTGTAGCTACATGGTTTTGTAAGTTGCATATTTAAGATTCTTTATGGAACAACGCAAGTCTTGGAGCATAAAGGTTGGAGCACAAAGACCAGAAATGAATTTGTTCTGCTAGAGATTTACATCAGATCTTTTCATGGTTGAAACTTTTTCTTCTTTTCACTGGGTTTCCTAGCAACATGTGTCACCCTTGTGGTGGTACATTCCACAGATAGTGATATCCTTCAGGCCATTCTGAAGTTTTGCATTTATCTATCCTGAAATAATATACTTTGCAATTACATTTTCTAAATATTTATATCTATCTATATGCATATTTATGATATTTGAAAATAGTATATGTTATATATGCATGTTGTGCAAAATTTAAATCTTTTGTAATTATGATTCCCAAAAATTTCCTTGGCAATAACATTTATTTTTAATTTCTGAGAAAAGTTATCCCACTGTCTAAATACTTAGGTTTTACTTCTTCCTCCTCATGGGTGTTAGATTTGCTTCTCAAAAGCTCTAATCAAATATTTGGATCTGAGGTCTTCATAAAGCATATTTATATTATCTTGGCCTTTACATTTCCATGCTGCCTCTTGGACCCCATAATAAAACAAAAAAATCTTTTTTAGCCTGTTTAATCAATGTGGGGTTTAGAAAATTGGGATTTGTTATAGTAGTAACATATTTGGTATCTGTATACTTTTTTTCATTGCCCATTCATTTTTCTTTTGATACACAAAATAAATAAAAGCATATGGAAGGTGATCAGTTACCTTTTCCCTGTTTCCAGAATTGACTTTGTTTTCATCCTTTGATTCTGAAGGAATCAGTATTACACAAGAAAACATGTGTAGCCATTTTTATTAAAAATTTAAAAAAATCTTTTCAACAGTTTATGGATGCAGAATGAACTATTGAAAATGAACTTGTAAACTCTGTGCTTTGTTTTTAGATTTGTAAAGGTATTTCTTTACAGGGAATTCTATGCTATGTAGAACTACAACCAGAGTACTCCCTTTCACATCTGATTCCCAGGATTCTGAATGAAGAGCACAGAGTGTTGGTGTTATTTGCAAGACTTCCAGACCTGACACTGCTTGGTAACTGTGTAATGTTAGGGAACCCTCCTGCTCACTGCCCTCATTGTCAGGTGGGCCCAAACCTGTTTACTTAAGTTATGGAGTGAACTGAGAGTTCTAAGGCAGCTGACTGTTTATATTAAGACGGTTCATGTCATAGTTTGAAAGAAATGAAATGTAAATGTATGTCACATGTTTGATTTTTACCCATGTGACACAGTCTGTTCTCAAACCAGAAGTCTGAGTGATTGCATTAACAAAAACTCATGCCTTTCATCCATTCAAAATCCTTACTGGTCTCCCTTATCACTCAGAATAAAACCAAAGTTTTTACTGCACTCTGCCATTTTTTTTTCCTGAAATCTTCCCATCCCCATTTTATTATTAATTTTACTGTTGGATTATTTCCTACTTAGAAGAAATCTGAGATAGTTTTTGTTACTGTTCCACTGAGGAACATTCTGTTCTTTGGTAAGTGATGTGAAATTTTCTTTCAATATATTCTTTTCAATAAATCCTCGTGCATGGAAATAGTAGCACTGATTGTGGGCAGTTTGTAGATGAACTTGACTTTGATTTAAGAAAGAGGACAAGTTTATAAAAAGAAGTTATGCAACTGATGCAGAACAGGGCAGATTTCCCCGAGTGGGGCGGGGAGACCAAGCCCTGTATGGAGAGAAGAAGAGGGTCCTTTGGCGGAGAGTGTAGAAAGAATTCAACACACATGCCAAAGTTAGAGTCAAAAGGAAAGTTTATTAGAGAAGGTGTAACACTCCACAGACAGAGTGTGGTCTCCTCTCAGATGTAGTGAGAGGGACAGTGAGAGAGTAAATGCACTGAGAGGAAGGAACCCTGACTGTTCAGAGAATTCAGTTTATTTGTCATTCTTTAGTTCTCATTTTCTTTGATATGAACATACATTGAGGAAGGAGAAAGAGTATATAGCATGAAAAGGTAAGAATATGTAGAGTGAAAGGCCTACTGGCAGTTCCCAGCCTTTAATCCTAGGTTCCTTTTGGTTTTAGCCAAAGGGAATGACTCTGTTGGTTCCTGTTTCCCTTTAGCAATCCCAGATTCTAAGCAATCCCTGCAGAAATCTTCCTTTGTTCTGAAGGTGTCCTCCTGGCCTGGCTGCAGGGCTGATCAGCTCATTGCAGTCTCTGATTGTGGCTTGATTAACATTTTAATTTTCTTGCCTCCTTCTACTTTACAACTATATTTGGTCAACAGGATCTTGGGAAAGAAGCAAGACTTTGAAACAATGGTAGATAATAGGAGGAAAAGGTTACCCTAAACAGTATTTTCCAAAAAAAGATTGACAGAGTAACTATTGCAGTATTAGAAATCAAATGCCAAAATTTTGTTTCATGAATACAGGCATGATTAAGTGATTTTTAATTTTCCTTTATCACTGAGATAAAGAGAACTGGATTAAGGTAAATATATTTTAATAAATGATAAGTATAAGTTAAAATTCTGAAATCTACCCTTTTGTTTCTAATATATATGAGAAATTAACTGAAAGGAGTTTGAATCTTACTTTATAAACTTTCCTTTTTGAATCTGTATTATTTAGCTTTTATTACCTTGTAAATTTTGATGGATGATTTCTTTAAGTGTCCTTGTCTTTCCATTGCTTATCAAGAGAGCACTTAAATCAGTCTTTGATATAAAAATTATAATCTTATTCATTATGCTGCTGTCTGAATATAGTCATTTTTTGAGTTATGTCAAATTTCTATTCTTAGGAAAGGTTTTTGATTTCATATTTGAAAAAAACACACTGTAAAATTCTATTTGATAAGAAATAACTAATATATTGATTTCATTTCCCATACAGAGTAAAAATAAATGTGCCTCAAGCCAAACATTCTATCAACAGAGACACAGTTAACAAACATAGCACATGGAGGGATTGTTGTGTTAAAGCAGTGTTTTTTATTGCAGTTCTACTGAAGGGGGCTAGGGACCTGGGAATCTTTTTTAAAGGGGTAATTGCCTTTTAAATGTACATTTGAAATCAAGTGTCTTTCAAAGAGTTTAAGATTTCACCCTCTGTGCCTGAAAAAGGCAATTTACCTCCCAAGGTTAGATTAGAGAATTTATTCATTCTTCCTTTGCTTGCTTAAGGATGTTGTTAGCAACGTGCTTTCCTGGATGTGGAAGATCCTCTCTCATGATTTAACCTGGAGAATTGCTACTCATACTTGGCTTTCAGGTCCAGGGAGCAGAGCAGCTCAGAAACTGAAGACAACCATCCTGTCCTGCTTAGGTTTCCCCTCTGCATGACCTATTTGGTCATCTCAAGAGGCTGGCAGGGTAGAACATACCATCACATTTTCGACTTGCAGGAGGCAAAAGGGTCATGAAAGGTTATAATGATATTTCAAAACCTGAATATTCAAAAAAAAGAATAAAAGGCCATTTCAAAGTAATTTTTCCAAGTTGTGAAATTTATAATTAAAACAATTTTTTAATGATTTAAAAAATACAATGAAATTATTTTAAATGCTTTATAGGTTCCTCATATGTAAAAGTTCTACTTTTATTTTGACTTGATTTATTAGAGAATTTCTGCATTTAGGAAAATCTTGATAGACAATCTTAAGATGTTTAAGTGTGTCTAGAGAGGTGTACACTCCAATCTTGTTCTTTCTATAGGGTTATACCTAAACAATATAAGCACACATCTGTTTCGTCTCATATTTTAAAAGGTTTTAGAGTTTATATTTACCATTAATAGCGTATTATTTTTCTCACAAGAAAAAGAAAAATACTAAGCATAACCCCCTTAAAAATAAATCAACCGTTCAAAAACTGTCCCAGTAACTGGGCAGGATTAAAAATAAATTCGTTCGTCACATTTTTTTTATTTTTGTTTTTCATGTTTTCAATTAAATAGATGCTATTTTTGACCTAAAATTGGGGATAATAATCACCTTTAAAACTTTTCCTTAGTTTATAACCTATAGAATTCAATAAAATGGCCAGAACTGTAATTGAAAAATACTTTGTGTATGTATACATCTAAGTATGTATGTTCAGGTATATTTAATTACTAATATCCAAACAGTACTTAGGCAAATGCTGTCTTCTTTGTATGATTATGTTTCTAAAAATATTTACTTTTGTAAACTATTAAAGCTATACTAATAAAACTTGCGTAGAAATTATCTCTTGTGCCAAGAAATTATAAAACACAGGAATGAAGCAGTTTTTTATTCACTCAGAGATGGATATCAAGCTTGCAAACTGTAAGCAAAAAACTCAATATATTTATGCCAAAAGTTATGTTAAAGGTAAACTCAGAATTGTTTCAACCTGTTTATATTTTTATAATTCCAAATAATTGCTTTTAATTATTGTCAGTCTCAAAATAAAAAAGTCATGAATGTCAAAGATCTAAAATTATTTGGGGGTACTTTTTCCTCTTTTGAAATAAACATTTAAAACTTTTACAGTACTTAGAAAAACAAATACATTATACAGATTTTTATTTTTATTTTGAATATCCAAAATGTACTCTTGTTACCGAGAGTGGGGTTCTCTCCAGCGCGTTGTCCAGGTTCTTGATGTCTCGAACAAAGAATTGAGCAGGACACCAAAATACAATAGTAGAGAAAAGTTTTGTTAGAAAGGAAAATACACTTCCAGAAGTGGATGCAAGAGCCTGAACAAAAGAACCGTGGCTCAAAAGGCCTGGTAACAACCACTTTAGGGTTTTTATCCTTTTTTGCTGTGGGTGGTTACTTAGAGTTGGCTTCCTTGATTGACAACTAAGATTGACAGGACTCAGTGATTCATCATTTTGCTTTCTGCGCATGTTTGTTCCCAGAATTCAGTCTGTTATAATGATATTAATGAACTTCCGAGCATATGCATCATATTATAATGATGGTATAATGAGACAGGTGAGTTGAAAGTCGTTGGGGTCTTCATTGCGCAGGTGCGAGTGACTGGCTTAAACTGGTACCTAAATCTCTACCTACTGGTTTCTTTGTGTGAGTTAAAAAAATGCCTTCTGGCTTGATAAATTGTGGGTGGATTAGGGTGAACCCCTTCTAAGATAGGATGACCTCAGTATCTTTGCAGGCAGACCCGAAACCTCCTCACTTTCCTGCCTACCTCTTTTCTAAGAGCCATGAACCCTCCTTATAGTATGAATGTTGAGGGAAGGGAGGTCTCTTCTTCTGTATCTGCTTCCTGCTGAGAATGGCAGTAGTCCCCGCCTACAAAGGTTTCATGGAGCTCTTTCCCTTTCTGCCTCAGTCAAGGGTGGGGTCTTGGGTTTGCTGTTGAAGTGCCACTTCAGTCCTTAGACAAGGAAAAGAAAATACAAACTCGTTATTTAAATCATACATCTATTAATTTCTATTATTGATTTGCCTATTAAGTGAGTAAAGGGAAACAGGCTTGGTTAATTCATTTCTTAAAGAGTAAAAAGAAAAGCCTTTGGTTTACCGCCCCTGCCCTCCCCCACACCAAGGGCCCTGCCTGGCTTAACACCATTTCTGCTTAACAATGAGCTGATGACCCTTGTCAATAGCCAGAGGATATGAGTCGCCAGGGCAATTATCAAGATTTAAGGGAGAGGGCCTTTTTCCCAAAGAAAGGAGGGAAGAAAACTTAACTAGGTTTACTAAAAAGATGAACTCTGCAAGAGATATCCCATTTCATTTTCTGCTAAAAGATTAATAATTTTACAAGTGATGCCCCCTCTCACTTCTGTTTTGCAAACGAAAAGGGAAAAAAATGTATGCAATACTTGATTTCATCATCCTGAGCTTTGTACGTTGATAGAAAGGACCCTTTATTTCTTTTATTTGGTACTTTAATAATTTATGTACCACTCTTGAGTATCTCATATTCAGAGTATGTTCTAGATAGTATTTTACAGCTTTACACAAAAGGAAAATAAATTATATCTTTTAAACCATTAAAATTATTACTGTTCTTTTCATTTCACAATTGACTGAGATTGCAGACTAGTAGGACTTTTTCCCCTTGTTTTAGGAGCAATGGCAAATTCAGTGAAAATCCTACAAGTATGGGCACTTTTGGACCTTAGCACTATTGCTCTTTTTACACCTCCATTAAGAAAGTTGCCTAGTCTGAAGGTGTGAATAAAGTAGTATGTGTACACAATAGAAGAAGAAGCAGCTTAAATTTCCATTTCTTCTTCTTTTTGGGCCATATCTTTGGGAACTTTAACATAGTACTCTCATTGGGACCAATTTGCAGGTAAGATCATCTCGTACCAAGGTACTTTAGATATTCTTAATTAAATTCTCCTGGATGGAGTCCAAAATAAACTGGCCTAATACCAAACTCTACCCTACAGTGAATGTTGTGATAGTGAGATGTCAGAGTATAATGTGTATCTTTTAAGACACAATGATTAAATATGGACAAATAAGGCTGAAGGGAGTGACCTGCTTCATAGCACTGTATAATACGGCTCCTTTGGAAACTAAGCAGGCCTCTGCCCTTATCACTTCAGGGAAGAAGAATTCAGTTATGACAGTAATTTACACTTCAATAACTTTCTTTTATGGTATCCATCCATCATTAACAGCAATGTTGTACACCGTCTGAGGAGGTTTCCCAGATGCGACATTCTGAGTAGGGCTCCCATTTCCTGAAGACTAATGCCACCAAGAGCCAGGGGAACCACGTCACTTCAGCTGCTGAGACAGTCCTAAATAACCCTCAACACCCGGGCTGCTGTGACATTTCAATCACTTTTATCAGCAAAAAGAAAACAGCGGAGCTAACAGTAGCAATAGTCAAGGGGTCTTCTGTCATCCTTAAGAGCTTGGCTTGAGCTTTCTTGGGCCAGTTATTGTGTAACCTTGTCAGTCATACATTTTCAGAAGCAGCTGTAGCATGACTTTTACAGAATGACAGATAAAGGATGGGTTCAGAAAGCCTCATTGAGAGCTCAATTTTATTTTATTTATTTTTTAATGTTTTTTTTTTTATTTTAAGTTTATTGGGGTAACATTGGTTAATACAATTATATAATTTTCAGGTGTACGTTATAATTTGACATTTATATATTCTATTGTGTGATTACCAAAGTCCATTTCCTTCAGCTACCATATATTTGACCCCCTTTACCCTGTCTAGCTCTTCCCTCCTCCCCCACTACCTACCCTCTGGTAACCACTAGTCTATTGTCCATGTCCCTGGGTCTCTGTCCTGTTCATTTGTTGCTTTTAGATTTATATCCCACATATAAGTGATATCGTGGGATTTTCTACTATTTCAGTCTGGCTTATTTCACTTACCATGATTATCTCGAGGTCCATCCATGTTGTCGCAAATGTCAGTATTTCATCTCTTCTTACGGCTGAGTAATATTCCATTGTATGTATGTACCACAAGAGCTCATTTTTATTGTTCGCTAAACTGTTGGATACCGTTTTCAGATAATAGGCAAATTCCATAGTAGATGACATGGAATTGTTAATTAGTCCATTATGGTTTTAGGAGGATCTGTTTAGACATGAATAGTGTTTCAGTTTTGCTCTGTTTCCCTTCCTGCAAGGTGGTAAAATAATGCTGACAAGACAAACATACTTTATTCAATTTATTTTGAGACATACAAAAAAATAATTTTGGTGTATATATTAGTCTGCTTGGTATGGGATAACAAAAATCAGACTTGAGTGGCTTAAACAACAATTCATTTCTCACTGTTTTGAAGGCTGGAAGGTCCAAGATCAAGGTGCCAACTGTTTTGGTTCCTGGTGAGGGTTCTCTTTATGTTTTGCAAATGGTTCCTTGTCCCTGTGTCCTCTTATCATAGAGAAAGAGAGAGAGTCCTGATGTCTCTTTCTCTTCTTATAAGGACACCAGCTCTGTCAGATTAGGGTCATACTGTATGAACTCATTTAACCTTTATCACTTCCTCACAGGTCCTATCTCCAAAAACATTCACTTTGGAAATTAGGGCTTCAACATAATTTTGGGAGGACACAAACTTTTGCTTCATACAGTGTATGAACAATTAGGTTAATATATTCTTTAGGCCTTTTTGGGAATGTCACCATTCAGGTTCTTGGCAATGATGATTGATTTAACTCTCTTCTACAGTTTTCCTTCAAATTTAACCCCCACTTAGAGAATTAATTCTTCTCCATGCTGGAGGATTATTCTTGTTCAGAAACTAGGGACATCTAAGAGCTCCTATACTAGTAGTTTAGTGAATCCTTAAGTCTTGTGTGTCTGGTGTTTTTGCTCCAAATTTCTACTTAGGGTCCAACAATGAGCTTCCTTCCTCTTATTTAGTCTAGTCCTATATCCTAGACCTAGTAACCAGGTCCTGGTCTTGTGCATTTAGTGCCACAACAGTGTCTTGGTTTACTGCTTTCTTGGGAAGCAGGTTGTTGTCTTTCTTTTTCTTTCTTTTCTTTTCTTCTTTTTAATTTTTTTATTATTTCCTTACTTTCCTTCCTTTCTGTCTTCCCTTCCCTTTTCTGCCTGCCTCCTTCCTTCCTTCCTTCCTTCCTTCCTTCCTTCCTTCCTTCCTTCCTTCCTCCCTTCTCTCTCTCTCTCTCTCTCTCTCTCTCTCTCTCTCTCTCTCTCTTCTCTTCCTTTTCCTTCTTTTTTTCTTTCTTTCTTCCTTTCCTTTCCCTCCCTCAGATAAGAAATACTTCATCATTTTCCTATTGGCTAGTCACTCTGTTAAGGGCAAGAACCAAAACTGTGAATAAGAAATTTTAAAACTTCAGGTTTCCAACCTCAATATATCTCTACTGATATAACACTAATGTGTTATCTGCCTGAATTAGCAGCCAACTAGGTATTTTATTTTTCTGGTTACTATCTAATGTAGACTAGACCTGAATAAACAGGCAATTTCAATATAGTATACTAAATGTCAAAATAAGGAGAGGGTTGCAGGGTGTTATAACAAGACAGTAGGATAGCTAAACATGACTTGGAGAGCCGGACACAGTTTCTTGAACAAGCTGATAGTTATTTTAAGTCTTGAGGATGAAGAATTAGTAGCTAAAGAGTTGAGAGTGATTCTAGCAGAAGGAATTGGATATACAGGGCATACTGAACTGTTTAGCTAAAGCACAGGTTATTGGAATTCTGAGTTTGAATCACCATTTTTGTGGATTTATTTCTCTATGCTCTCTGCATATGCTGCCCAAATTTTCTTTAGCTGCTGGTCTCTACCAAACTTGATTATATTACTTGCCTCCCCTGAACCATTCTTAGGTAGT